>CAHIKZ030004445.1:1172500-1225000 GCA_903632075.3 Acanthosepion pharaonis | reverse complement strand
TAAATCCAAACAAAAATTGTTCGGTTCCGTAAAAAATTTCGATGCAGTTTCACAGTGTGAAGACGGACCCGAAAAAGTAGGTTTATCGGGTAAACTGCACACACACATATATATATATATATATATATATATATATATATATATATATATATATATACGCACACACGCTTATGCATGCATATATGTGAATATAATATACATAATAATAATTATCTCTGAGATATTTCATTATCCATTTTTTAAAAGTAAAACTTACTTACTTAATCTGACATTTTTCTTACTAATCTTGTTATGTACACTACTATTTGAAACAGCTGTCCTTTTTTTTATCATTTTTGTTTCCAATAGTACATTACATCTATAGCCCTGTGCATTCAAGAAATTTTAATTTCCAACTACACTGAGTATTTCAACTGAAATCCCATCTCTAGGAAGGTTGCAATTCAAGGCTTGAGATGCCATCTTAACCGTGTGTGTGTGTGTGTGTTGGTTATTGACTTCTATAAAAAGCTCCTCCAGCTTATGTCAGGTCTTGTTTTTTGTCCTGTGGATGAGCTGGTTTATATGCCAACTACCCGTCCATGCAGCAGGTTGTATTGGGTTACATGTTACCAGTAGCAGATCTAAGCCTTACCTGATCTTGGATAAAAAAAAAAAAAAGAAAAAAGCTCCCCGTAGAAGATTATAGATTGAGAATCAGAATATTTTAATCGTTTTTTTTTTCTTTTGTTTCATGTTTCCACAGAACATTCTGTACGTTCCATACTGTGAATTTTTTCTGCAATGAAGAAAAAACTCGGTAAGTATCTAAATTAAAATTTAGATTCTTTTATCTTTTTCTTACCACTCCCACAGGCAGAATAAAATCTAAATTTTGTAATTGTACACTAATTTTATTTTTATTTCCTGTTATTGCAAGTGACTATTGTGGGTTTTAGAATTACATCGATGTTCGTCCTGTTCCATCTGTAACACTCGTATGAATTCCTGGCCAATGACAATCATTTCCTTTTTGATTTGCAATACATTCCAATAATATTAACAATATATTTAAATTATACACAGTCCTGAGTATGATGATAAACTACATCCGGCAGCAAGGCCTCTGATCAGGAAATTGGAAGTTTTGAGGATTGTGGAACCACCTTTTAATTGCTGTTGTTCCAAGGTCCACCCTAACGTGGGGTGGTAGCGCCTGTTAGGGTCCCAGCTATAGGCAACTAGTGAATCTCCAAACAAAACCAAAACACTATGAAAATATAAAAATACCTATTTGTAGTAAAATTACCAACAATACCTATAAAAGATTTTATTTAGGAAAATACATTAAATCTCAGCATTAAATGACCCAATTTGATATGCCATAAAAAGAATAAAAAATTATACACATAACATTACTGTCCTGTCAGTAAGAGTTCATTAACACCTGACAATTGCTTTCCTCTTTTGCAATGAATTTCTATAATAAAATTATTTGCATTACAGTAAAATCATTAGAAGTGTATTTACATTATCATATAATTCTGCTTGTTTCTCTGCTAGTAAATTGATCATGACCCCCTCTTCTGCTCTTCCTTTTCTATCACTGATGTGGATGGCTGGAATTCTTGCATCTCCTTTAAACTTGTAGGTGTGAAATTTCTTTTGATATGAATCAGAATTTTTGCTTCCTTTGCCAGGCCCAACTACCAGTCAGAACTGATAAAATTCGTTACCTCTTTGTCATTGAGGCCCAATGGTACAGTTGGTATGGCCTTTGCCTACTATCGTAACTGTTCGGGTTTCAATTCTCGGTAATGGATGCGCACTGCTGATGAGTCCCCAATATAGCTGTCCAGTTCTTTCTGCATTCTGTTGAGGTTTCTTCCAGACTTGATGAATTACTTAATTATGATTATTTCAAATCCTCCTAATTATATATATATATATATATATATAAGGTTAATTGTCAGAGTTGAATCAGATTAGGAAACAGTGGTATTAAAAAGTGCTCAATACATGCATGAAAAAATAAAAGTAAAAATAACATGTACAGCTTTTAACTTTAAAAATCAGTTGATCTGCTACCTTGGTTTCAGCATTACGGTATCCTTAGGCAATTTTTATCAAATGACCTGTTAACGCTTTATTTTTTAAAAAATAAATAAACATACAATGTTGTGTGTAATAGAAAGGGAGGAGGAGGATGTGAAGAAAGGAGGAGAAGATGAAGGGGGAAGGGACGAAAAGCAAGGGTATTATAAAGGGATCAGTGGGGGGCTTAATTGAAATATACATTCTTTTTTTATCCAGCCACATATGTGCTTAAGAGGAATTTCTTAATATGTATGGAAGGACTCAAGACTTTGGTTTTCTCACTCAAAAGTTTTTTGGGATCAAGAAATGAAAAGAGGTCATTTGATAAAAATTGCCTGAGGGTTACCATAAGGTTGAAACCAAGGTCGTGGATTCAACTGATTTCCTGATTTTTAAAGTGTGTGCATATATATATATATATATATATATATATATATAGTGTGTGTGTGCATGCATAACTTCCAGTGTATCCAAAGTATATATCTAACCTGTAAATATGTATAAGAATCATAACATCACATATACACACACCTATTATTCCTATAATTATAAAGATATGCATATAAAAATATATATCTATCCTATATAAAAAAAAATGACAAAATGTACAAAATACATATTAGTAATATGTATTTAACATATTCATTTAATATGATAGTAGTAGTAATAAAAGAAAATAAACATATATAGTGTAACCCGGATATAAGAGAGATTTTCTCTGGTCCCAAATTAGAGCCTGTGTTAATGTATATAAATAGACCAAACCCGGATATAAGAGACTTCTTCTACGGGGCCCCAACAACTCTCTTATATCCGGGTTACAATGTATAGTGATGTTCAATAAAAGTGACTCACCTGATTTTTTTTTTACTTAAAAATTTTTTTGCCTATTGTTTTTGGGGTCAAACTAATTTTTAATCTTACTAATATAAAGACCCCTTCCCAACCACCTAGTAAAAAAAGTTTACTCACCCTAAGGTATTCTATTGATAATTATAATTTTGGATATAAATGAGATTTAGGGAAAAATTCTGTGCATAAAAAAGTGACTCACTTATTTCCTGCAACTAATAATCAATAGAAACAATTATCGAACAGCTTTAAATAAAGAATAATAGAGGTATAATTTATTTATAATAAGTAATATAGTTCGAAATATTTAATAATCTAGGAGTCCTCCTTTATTTTGAATAACCTTTTCAACCTTTTTTGGCATTGACTTGATTAGGTTCTGGCAAATCTCATCTCCAAGCATTGAATTCCATTCGGATATGAAATTCACAATCAAATCCTCTTTGTTGCTCAACTGCTTTCTCGAGAGCCTGTACTTTATACTGCTCCATAAGTTTTCTATGGGGTTATGGTCAGGAGATTAGGGCGGCCATGCCATAGCACTCACCTGCTTCTCATCAAAGTATTCCTTCAGCAATTTTGATTTGTGACAGGGAGCATTATCCTGCATAAAAATGAGCTTGGTGGGGTCAATTTGCACCCTTTCAGCAGAAGGGAGCAGACAAGACTTTAAAATTCTCTTGTACTGCTCGCTCCTGAGGGTCTTTTCAATAGGTTTTAAGAAACCAATTCCATCCCAGAACATTATACTGAATGGATGCTTGACAGTACTTACTGCTAAATTCAAAGAGCTTTCAAAGCTTCTTCTTCGGATTTTAGATTGCTTATCCTTTGAATTTAGCTCGACTTTCGTTTCATCAGAGAATTTTTAGTAAAAAAAATCAGGTGAGTCACTTTTATTGAACATCACTGTATGAAAGTAAATAAAAATTACTCATACAAACTTGTAAATATGGTAATAATACAATCATACTTTTAATTCCGAATCTAAAGAAAAGAAAAATAAACACATAAATAATGGAGATGTCTGACTTGAATTGAAATCAATATGGTTCAATGTATTTTAGGAGGTATTTGTGTTTATGTCTACATGTGACCATTAATTTGTTTAGTAAATTATGGTTATTTAAATTGTTTTAGAATAATCAGTTTTTGTAAAAAAAAAAAAAAGCTTGCATGTTTCACCATTACCATTGTAAGATTTAGGTCTACCTATTATTTCACACATAATTTTCAGTATACTTCCACCATCTTTTATTTGCCAGTAATATTTAGAGATATGACTTTTTCCCAGCTGGTCTATTCGATGTTTGATCCTTGCAGCTGATTGTTCAATGGATCACTTTGATCCAAGCCTTTCCTTGCCCTGCATTGTTTGATTTAGATCTCAAGGCTGGCGAGGGTCAAATTGTCAACAGGAATCATTGAATTGGTTTGGTCTGGACAAAGTGAAGTCACAAGTAAAAAAACATAAATTGTATAAAAGAAAATGTTTTATATAACATTTCTTGTACAGAGCTGGTCGTACAATTATCAGTTCTTCAGGCAGGAATATATATTCTTCATCAACCCTTCCCTCTTCAAATATTTTGTGACACTTTGTTCATCTGAACCAAGTCTAGACAAGGCTTCTGGAACAACTTAAGTTGGAAGTTTCCTCAGGTAGGAAGTCACGTGAGATCAGTTGAAGTGGTTGTCTCTCATCTGGCATCTGGAACAACTGTCATGTTGGTCGCTTCAATTTTCTGCTTATATCAACCCCCATCCAAAACTGGCATGGAAATTAATGTGGTTTGGGATTTCAGGGATTCTCCTAATCTCCATAGATAGTCCTTTGTTTGTTCGACTCCAGGAAATTAATTGCATACCCAACCTTGGAGAGATCCCTCCTCCAAAGAGTAGTGGTAGCAGAATATCAATCCACCTTAATTCCCTCCTTCTCATATTGGTATCTCATAACAGTACTACCCAAGGAGTGTAGGCAATTCCTTCATCCACTTGATATTTCACCTCAGCCCTTCACTTCTGTTGTCATTTTGACAAACTTAATTTTTAGACTGTGTAAGCAAACAGGCGGTGCTTAGCTCCAAATCATTAATTTTAATTATCACTCAATATTTTCGTCAATGGAATTCCTCAACCCAAACCCCATTCTCTCAGCTGGACATCCACCAGGTGTCCCCATGACAGCTTTCTTAGCAAGTTTTGACCCATGATACTCCTATCCAAAGAAATCCCATTTAGTGATCTATGCCTTCCACCCATTTTTTGACAAGTGAAATAAATCAGTCCTCTTAACTTCACCTTCATTCCTCAAAACCATAAAGATATTATCTCTCCATCAATTATCTTTTTTGTCTGTGGTTATCAGGACACTTTCCATAACCTGCACCTTAACGAGCAGTCATAAACTGATGCCTTCATTTCGTCCCTGTTGAACAAAATTCTCAGCTGACTTTGAATGCTCTTACACCATCTCTATCTCCACCCCTAGTGGGTTTAAATTATCCAGATGGCCTTTTTTTCAGCTAAGTTCCTCAAAATAACAAAATTATCTTCGAGTCAGCCCTACTCTTCTCTTAGGGTTTATTCATGGAAGAAAAATAAACTTTCTGAATTTAACAAAATCTTGCTTCATTTTTTGGTATAGCTATCAGGCTATCTCTTAACCCTTTCAATCTCTCATAGTGTCACACAGAGAGAGAGAGAGAGAGAGAGCAGTATTATTTTTGTAGTTAGCTTTACTTAAACTTAGTTTATGATTATAAATTGGTTTTTCCAATGCATTTCAGTTGAAACAAGGTAAAATTTATTTTCTTCAGATTGTTAGCTCTATAAACTATATTATTAGTTAAACATTGGCTGTTTAAGGGGCAGTTCATATTATTTTGGCAGTTACATTTTTTTATTATGATCAACTCTTGCTTCGTTATAGTTGTTCTTTTTGCAAGTTATATAATTATTCAATAATATATTATTATTGAGGATATATTTTTTTTCAATATTTCTGACGTAGCTCTAGATAATCTTTGTTATTTTTGTTAAATATATTCTTTAATGTTTAAAAATGTTTATCTCTTGAGAAAGATTCTGCCAACATTTAGTTTTAACATTATGGCAATAAGGTGGAGCAGGGTTTAAAACATAACACATTGTGGCATCTTTTTTACTTTGTGTTTTTTCAATATATTGTATATTTACTATTTGTTTGAATTTTTATTTATCTGTGTGCATGTATTTAAATTTTTGTACGACTACTATAACATGCATGTTGACATGTAAATCTGGATGTATATATCTATTGGTATATGTGGATATATCATGATATTTATGTGTATTTATGTTTTCTATTATAATTAAACATACTTATTAGATGTGTATTTGTTTTTTGAATTAGAATTATATCTTTGTAGTTGAAGGCATGGAAGTGTATGTGTTTTTTGTATGTGTATATATTATTTTTTATTCCATTTTATATTTTACTCTTATTTTTTTTGTGATGTCAACGAACTCTCATTGCCACTTTTCTAATGTCAATGAATACTCGTCACTTTCATAATGCTCATTGTAGTAGAGACTTTGTAATCGCAGATACAACTATAGTAATGCTGTTGAACAATACTGGTGTCAGACGCCTTCAAATAACACTTGCACTGATAGTACTTGCTCGATAATACTCCCTCAAAAAGTAACCACTGAATAATGATCCATATAGTGATCCCTTAGATGCCACGCTAATTCCCATATATACATTTCTTTTACCATCACGTGATCTACTTATTCAAAATGGGATTGCCTATTTTGCTCTCTGGTGATTGATGTTCAAATTCCAGTGTCAGCAATGACACTTTATTCCTATATAACAATTTTATACCTTCACCCCAGTATTATGCAACAGTCAGTTTTCTATCAGCATCTGACCATTGAGTTGTGCTACAGGTGAGGTTGTGGGGGGATGTATATTTATTAATATATATATATAAATACACACCCACTCAATATGATTTTATAAATTGAGTAATTTAAATAACATGTAATGTTTAAATTTTTTCCTTTTCAGGACATTTTTGATCCTGGAAGTAAACTCTAACACTGATATCCTCATCAATTACATCGATGAAGTAGATAAAGTCTTCAAAGAATTCAATTTGCCTCCATTCTATACAGTGAGTACGAATATGAAACTTTTCATTTTTTTATGTAGATTTTCTTTTAGCTTTTCCTCTGTGCATATCATGGAATTAAAAATAGCAGCCCACTAACCTTTTCTTTGCACCTCGTTTAGTAACATTTTGTTAAAAGCATGACAGGGTTTTACCTTTTATAACACCAACAGTACTGCCCTCTCCATTGTTCAGAGTTTACTCAGAAACACTGCCACTGTTATCTCTTTCTCCTCTTCTAGATTATTTGATTTTTTTTATCCTCTTCCAGGTTGATAAGCCATAAAAAAACAAATCAGTAAATCAATCCTATCCACTTCCGTAAAGTAGATTCCATGTAATTTGGTCTATCCAGAAGTAACTCAGCAAAAGACTCATATATATATATATATATATATATATATATATATATATATATATATATATATATATATATATATATATATATATACACACACAGAGTGCGATGGGTAAATTGTCGCAATTTTATATTTATAATTTCTTACATGCATGTTGTTTGTTTGATTTTGTTGACTGCACAGCATAGTAGGGTCAGTTGGGCACCGTATGTGAGAAAAAGAGCACCATGATGCAATTCACTCCACTAGAAATTTGGAAACACTATGCTGTACTCTTTGGCATTCATGCCGGAAGCTCCATTAGAAATATTTCAGAGTGTTTGGTTGTCAATCTGAAGACAGTGCAGAGGATTTGGAAAGAGTTGAATGAGTCTAATGATGATTACAAAGGTACAGCAGCTTGAAAAACTGACTTTGGTCATTCTGATAAGAAAAGAACTCCTGAATTTGTTGGTGAGGGCTTCAGACTGAATTTGTTGGTGAGGCCTATATCAAGTGCCTTGAGGAGGTAATGCTACCCTGGGTCAAGAGGGTGGCTGTTGGAAGACCCTATATCTGGCAACAGGACTCTGTACTATACTACACAAGCAGGAGAACTCAGTCATGTCTATCAAACAGTTTCTACGACCACATCACCCCTTACATCTGGCCACCCAACTCCCCAGACTGCAACCACCTTGATTGTTATGTATGTGGGGCACAGTTGAGCGAGAGACTAACAAAACTCCTTGTCACACCAAAGATGAACTGAAGGCAAGAATTATAGCAGCATTCACCAACTTAAACAAGAGAAGAGTTGCAGGAGATTCTGAAGTTGTCTGGACACTGTGGTTGAAGCCTATGGTGATTTTTATTGAATAAATTTACTTTTTAGTATTTCAAGATATTTTTGTGTAATTTTTGTAAATAAATGTTAAAATGTGATGTCAGTGTTATTTTCATTTTTTTGTAATTTAGATGACAATTTATCCATCATAACCTATTTATGTGTGTGTGTATATATATATATATATATATATATATATATATATATATATATATATATATATATATAAAAAACTTCTTTTTCAAGCCCTATAGACATCTTAGACTCTTCATTTTCCAAGTATTGCCAATATGTCTTATTTCCCTTATATTTGTGTCTGTTCATCACTTGTTTCTTATCAACTTTTCTTTAATCAAAAGGATTGTGTTTAGTTGGGTGACTTCTGGAAAAATTTATAACATGATGAAAAGTCCCAAGACAATAATTGAAACCAAGAGAAAGTTGTTTGATAAATATGTTCTGCTGGGGATGACTTCTGAAAGTGAGACATTGGTTCTCAACACCACCATAACAGAGACTCTTGCAGTGGCCCAAGAAGTGGTTCATCACCTTACATAACAGGAAGAGCAACATCTGTATTTGACAGCAGACTGGAGTGAAGGATATAATTGAGATTATCAAGAAGGGCAAACATAGATGGGCTGGCCATGTCTCTTGTCTCGGAGATAACAGGTGGACTATTAGAGTGACAGAGTGGATGCCAAACCAGTGGAGAAGAACTAGAGGGTGAACAAAGGCAAGTGAATCTGGTTACCAAAAGCAACACTCTTATCTAGGTGGTAGGTTATATGTTGATGCAGGTGGATTCTTTCCTTCACAAGGATGTGTTGTCTAGTTTGTTGCAATTACTTGTGAGGAAATTACAAGCCATGGATTTTTGTTAGCTTGGATGTACTGCTTCTTTAATGTTGGGTGATCCTGCTAAAAGAAGTGTAATATGCCCACAAAAGAAATGCTTTTTTTATTGATTGATTTTCTATGGCTTATCAACCTTTTGCAAGTTATTTAAAGCCAGAAAATATTTTTAGAATGTAAGTTTTTTTTTTTTTTTTTTTTTTTTTTTTTAGGTAATAATGATTTAGTGATAGAAGTCTTACTAATTAACTGATAACTGGAATAGATTCATACCTGATCAGAATTTGATAAGCAATCAAGAAATTATAAATTGGTTATAAAGCACGGGATCAATTCTGTATTACAATTAATATATAAACTGATCCCTCACTTTGTGGCCACAGTAGTTTCTATACATTTATATTCCAGAGAATGTCAATAAATCTAAAAGACATTCCTGTGTAGCTAATCAGTATTTGATTGATTCATTTTCTACGGTTTATCAACCTTTTGCAGGTTATTTAAAGCCAGAAAATATTTTTAGATTATAAAAAATTTTCTTTTGAGATAATGATTTAGTGATAGAAGTCTTACTAATTGACCCATAGGTAGGAGGAGAAGAGGTGCAATCATACTTTTCCCAAGTGTATTTGTGTGTAAATGAATATAATGAACTCTACTGGAATCGGAACTTCGATTAACAATTCCGAGCCATTATCCAGTACACCACCCACACATCCAAGTGTATGGCACCTGGTATTTCCAAGCAGTCACCCATCTAGGTACTGACCAGGTTTGACATTGCTTAACTTCACTGATTGCACGGGAACTGGTGTTTCAGCATGATGTGGCCATAGGCCCACAAAAGAAATGACACTGTTGAAAAATTATCAATTGTTTAATTATGTATGAAATGTAAAAACCTTGTACAACAGCTAATTTGTTCAAATTTCTTTCTTGTGAAATTTGAGCCACCGGCAGACATATGTTCTAAGAGATGTGTGAATTCTCAAGTCTTTGCAGTAATTAATTTCTATGGCAGATGAAGGGCCTGGGTGGAACTCTCTGATAGCATCTTCTCTGCAAGATACTGACATCAACAATTCTGGGCAACTGGCTTCTCTGCTTCCTTTCTCTGCCTCTGATTTCTGTGCATGTGTATTTTGCTTATATATGCTTCTGAACCTGAACTGCACATGATTAATTAGCTTCTCGAACAAAGAACCTCCTGTTAGAAAAACCAGATGGTAAGTGCTTTTTGATTTGGGCTTGGATTTTTAAATTACCAAAATTACATTGAAATTGATTCAAATACAATGAATAAGTCTCTAAATAAACAAACCCTAGAGCTACTGAAAATTTGATCTTTTGGTAAACTCATTAGTCATGTCATGTCAGCTCTCTCTGTGTTATGGAGTTAGCCTGGAGTATTAGTTATACTGAATCTTACTAAATCTTACTAAGTTTATTTTTAGTTCAAAATCTTCCAAGGCCTTTCTTATCAGTATTTTCTGGGTTTAAATGAAAATTTTTAAACTGGATTCCAATCCGATTAACCATTCTTCCATATTTTTCTTCTCTATTCCTTTACTCAGAATTATCAAGTCTCTCAATAACCCAAGTCACTGACCAATTTCCATACACTAGGATGATTCAACCAAGGCCACTGCCCTGTTACAAATATCTACTTTTCTGTACTTATTTTTTTCTCTTTGCAGAATCCATCCTTTCATATCAGTATTGGTTGGAGCCTTGGAAACATTATCCCTGATGTGCCTCCTTCGATATTATCAGACATACAGGTTCGTATTCCTTAACTACCATCACAAGACTTAGTACATTCGATGAAAAAAAAAAAAAATTCCTTGGTTCATTTTCAGTTTTAGTGTTGATAATTCATACTTTAATTTGAAATTAATTATTTGAAATTAAAATTTAATTTTTATCAATTTAAAATAATTCTGATTATAGACATGGGAAAAGCCAAATTGTTATAGGAATGAGACAGGCCAAATTATTATAGAACTGAGATATATCAAGTGAGACAATGAAGCCATTAATACCCCATTAAGGAAGCCATTTTTCAGTAGGGAACAAAAAAGGAAAGATAAACAAAGTGGCAATGTTTAACTTTTGTGCTTGCAAAAAATTGGACAGTTACTCTCTTGACATCACTATTACCAGATGCACTTTTGTCTTTGTTGGCAATGTTTGTTATTTTTTTTTAAAAAATGACAATTAGAATTTTAATAAAATATAAAAGTGGATTTATACATTTTCTTTATTCTTGTTCTTCTTGAAAATTGACAACAAAGATATTATAGACTATTATTAGATTGAATAAAAACTTGTTTTCATGGTTATTCATAAAATGCTAAATAATAAATATTGCTTTGTAGTTTGTTTACATATTTGATAATTTAATATTTTGTAAATTTTTAATACAAAGATTTCTTTTCAAATTTATTTCTTTATAAAATGTAAGTAATAAATATTGCATTGTACTTGCTTTAAATATTTTTATAATCTTGTAAACAAATATTGCCAATGGAGTTAAGTGTATACAGTTATAATAGTGTCAATAGAATAACACACCTTTTGACATAAGTGTTTTTTTTTTTTTATGGGTATGAAGATTAAACATTACCAACAAGGTTTAACAATAAAGTGTGATCTTGGTTATTATTTGATAAGTAAACAGATTGTCATCCATGAGACTTTGAATGAATTATAACCCCAGCAAAAATGAGGAAGAAAAATAAATCACTTAGCCTTTTAGTAATACAAAATCAAACAAGTACAAAATTTAAAATATTTGGGAAGTGTTTTAACAGAAGAAGGAAAATATGGCACAAATTCAAAGGTGCATTGGAATAGCAAAAAAAAATGCCTTTCAAAAACTAAACAAAGTAATAAGAAACAGAAAAATATCATTATCAGTAAAGAATATGCAATAGCACTCTTGCTATATGGCAGTGAAAAGGAGATTTGAGGCAACAGAGGTGTGGTTCTATAGAAGGATGTTGGGAATAGTCACCCATCTAGGTACTGACTAGGTTTGACATTGCTTAACTTCAGTGATTGCACGGGAACTGGTGTTTCAGCATGATGTGGCCATAGGCCCACAAAAGAAATGACACTGTTGAAAAATTATCAATTGTTTAATTATGTATGAAATGTAAAAACCTTGTACAACAGCTAATTTGTTCCAATTTAATAATATGAGCAAAAAGGAAGTTTTAAGGCAAATAGAAATAAGAGACATTTAGAATACTAAGCATCAGAGAAACAGTTAAAATTTCTTGGATATATAATGAGGAAAGTAGGCTTGAAGAACTTGACACTCACAGGACATACTGAAGGTAAGAGAGGCAGTGGGAGAACAACGAGTAACCTACCTAACGAGCTTGTATAAATGGATGGCAGAACAGGGACTGGGAAGGATAGTAAGGAGACAAACATTTCTTAGAACGACAAAGGATAGGAAACTGGAGAGTCATGATCGCCCACATCATGAAGGGTTACGTCATATAGAAGACAAATGAAGGGGGAGATGATTTGATTAGGATCAAGGTCTGCTCAAATCAGTAATTGCAGTGTGAGTGAGTAGATCTCTTGTTGAATCCAACTACCATAGACATTCATTGCAATTGTAGAAGAAAGGAAGAGTCATCGGGTAGGAATTAATGGAACGGTTACTGACAGAAAGAAAAAAAAAAAAAAAAAAGTAAACACCTTCTCCCCCTATGGCAGAATGCACAACTCACACAACTGAAGAATTTCAGTCAGTGTGCATCTTCATGAACCAATGGTATCCCCACCAGTGGCCTGGGCTTATTTTATCAAGTCACCATCTCTAGAATGGTTGCCAACTCTGTCCTGCTATTTAACCCATATCTGCAGGAGAAGAAATAGTTTCATACCTTTCCAAAGGGTATTTGTGCATAAGTGAAATGCAATGAACTCGACTGGAATTCAAACTCAGCTCTCAAATTTCTCATTCCCACCCACTATCACATAACCTTTACAAAGGCCAGATCAGGCTGGAAATGGAGTACTGCTGCCATATATGGGCAGCCTTCACTTTCTGGTCTCAATAGAATCCAAAAGCATCTCCATGTCCTTGTGGGTAATGAATTAGTTTCTACCCTACAACTTCTTTCTCACAGATGAAATGTCACAAGCCTCTTGTTGCTCTATCGCTATTTCCATGGAAAGTGTTTAGAGGAATTACATTCCTTAGTTCCACCATTTCTAACCTTCACGGCTAGGAACTGGTATGCCACACACATTGTAGTAAACCATTCTCATTCCCTTCGTATTCCATTGGTGAGATGTAAGTTCCACTCGAGCAGTTTCTTACTACGAACCACCATTTTGTAGAACCAACACCCAAGGGAATGCTTCTCTAATCCTCATAAACTGTTCTGCTTACTCTGTAACCCTATACCATGAATGGCTCTTAGGCCTTTTACAGGGTGAATATAATTGTAAAAAAAAACAAGAACAACACATCCTAGAATAAATAAAATTATATAATTCTTTAATGTTTTTGTTTTTCTTATTTAAATTTTTATTCTATTTTTCAGCATCAAGTCACTAATTTCCTAAGTGAACATATGAACCATTTGATTATTCCTGTGGATGAAATCCAATGTCGGACTGGCAATAAGCTCTTTCGATTTCCATTGAAATCTTCTGCTACATTCCAGAAATTAAAGATCCATAGATGAGGCAAATATCTTTGACTATATTATTCTTGAAAAAAAAAAAAAAAATTAAACAGATTTAAAAAGAACAAATTGTAATTCTTCTTATTGTGTTTTATTTCACTATTTGTGTCTGATTTAAACAAAAAAACAAAAAAAAACAAATACAATGGCAGTTTTTTGGAAACAGTGGGATGGTTAAATGAAGGTTTCTTTCATTGCAACTCTGATGAAACCTCCTGCCACTTCTGTTTGGTTGACATCCAGTCTATAAATGGTTGGCAGTTGACTGATTTCAGGAATGAAAACTTGGTAAGTCTGGTCAACCTTGTAAGTGTAACATAGTTGCTTGGCTTCAATCACTTTCCCACCACCATAACATAAATGCCCTTTGCCTCTTCTATAAATAGTTTGATAGTAATTATTCTGATGAGTTTTCCTCTTTGGTACTTTGACTTTACAAATTTAAGCATAGTATTAGCTTGGCAGCAAGGTCTTATCATTTTAGTGCTGAAATTGCTAACTGTACTGTAAGTTCTAATCAGATACTTTCTTGTCTCACAGTTCTCACCTATGGAACTCTTTTCTAGCTTCTTGCTTTCCTGGCAAATTTGATCTTCAAAAAAATGTAAATGTGACATCAATCTTTATCTTTTGTTTTGAATCCTCACCTTTTTAGTGCCAGTTCTCTAATGTTTTCTCAGTTTCCCCTCATTCTCAGTAATCACTTGTGTTTTGGTAGCTTAGGGTGAAAATAAAAAAAAAAGAAAAGAAAAGATGTCCAGTTTCCATTGAGAACTGGTTGTTATAATCCTACTCCACCCCAACATATATATATATATATATATATATATATAGTGTGTGTAGTTTTTTATATATATATTTACATATATATGTGCAATACTTATTGGAAAGTGCTCAATATCAGTGATAGAGCTAACATCAATCCAAATTATATATATTAAAATAATAAGAAAGAACAGTATGATTTGCAATCCAGTGTTCGTAGTAATTATTTTTATTTTAAAAATAAAAAACTATCCTCGATACATAAACTGTAGACCATAATATTATAATTATAAAATATGGTCCCATCGCTACACAGGAATTACCATGTTTCAAAACAGAAACTAAAATTTTAAATTTAATTATAAAATTAAATTTAAAATCAATAGCTCCATTCCATTCTCAAGCAATTTTTGGAATAACCTATTAAGAAATTTACTTCATTTATAAACACAGATAATCTTAATATTTTAAACTGTTAAGGTTACGGAAAAATTCAATCATTTTGATAAGGGGTAGTTGGGTGTTAATTTCACTAGACAACTTATGTATAAAATATAAGTTACTTTCAAAATCAGGTTAAGTTAAGGTGGAGGTAGAGGTGCCTGCTCACAATGATACCCGTTTTTTTGTATGTTGTCTGGGTTTTTCAATGATAAAAACTATTTGGCATTTTTACTTAGCCTCTTAATTTATAATTTTATACACAAAGATTTCTTAAAAGAGTCATCTGAATATGAGTAAGTTGTATTTTTAATATTTAAAAATTTATTCCTACATATTTAAAGTACTTTTCTACTTCTAATAACTAATAGACTATACATTATTTTCTAATGGAATGGAGCTATGAATTTTAAATTTAATTTTATAATTAAATTTTAAAATTTTAGTTTCTTTTATGAAACATGGTAATTCCTGTGTAGCGATGACACCATCATTTTAAAATAGTAAATAAATAAATATATATATATATATATATATATATATATATATATTGTGTGTGTATGTATTTCTGTGTGTCTATGTATATGTGTGTGCATATATATATATATATATATATATATATATATAAATCACGGTAAAGGGGCTAAAGCTTCAAACCCCAAAAGTATTCTACTGAAGCAGGCAACTAAAGTCACATCAGAGCATTTAGAATATTAGAAAAGGTTGAGCAGCTCTAAAAAGAGTCTGCTCAAAAGCTGCTTACTGCCTGAAAAGTGCTCGATGGTATAAGAAATGGCAGAGGTTCAATGGTAAGATATTGAAATTGAAAAGAGATGAAGCTCGGCCAATGTGGGGTGACAAGAACATAAAATTGCTTCTCTGCTTTTTGGCTAAGATCAAAGTGTAATATCTGTTCTTAGCTTAATTTGATTCTCTCTCTCTCTCTCTCTCACACACCTTCTTTCATTTTCTCACTGAAACCAGAACAGTCTATTATTTATGGAGCATTGGCAGAGTGTAACAGTTGCGCAAACTAACAAAGGCTAGAACAAGCGCAATTATAATAGGATAAGAAAACTGAAATTTTTGCAAGTACAGCTCATCTTCATAAATGTGTTAAACATTTGAATAATTTAAATGCGTATGAAATATCTTAAGCCAAGACACAAGTCTGTGCTGATGTTCACTTGTCATAACTCCAAAATATGCAAATTTCCTTTGTTTTGCATAAGGAGCAACAGTCATCTGCTAACAAATCACACAATGCATTCTAAGATAATTTGTCTTCAGTAAGGCAGAAAACTGACAACTTGCTAAGGTCGGTTATCTCATTAATGGCAAAGAAAAGGTTAATGTTAGATTAGTTGCTTAGTTATGTCATATTTAATATGGAACTAGTATTAATAAGTGACTTTTTCTTTATTGCTTCTTTCTTTCTCTCTAACTTCTGTTATGCTGAAGTTGATGCTTATAGATTCAAATATAATTAACAAAACAAAACAATGTCTGATTTCAACATTAAATAGCCCAACAGGTGTTGACATATAGTAAAAACCAACCAATCTAAACTTACCTGTCTGTGCTTGACTTCTAAGTAGGTATGTGTAATTAACAACTGCCTTAATTTAAATATTTGACCTTGAGGTAGGATATCGAAATTGAAAAGAAATGAATTAAATCTAGGTACCACCACAGAAAACGTGATACCTAGGGTTTAAAATGAATTTTAAAAAATGAAAAATCTTTCTTGAAACTTTTATTTTAGTTTTCATTTCAAGCTAATAGATTAAATTTAATATTTGCAATAAGCAAAATACTTTACTGTATTTCAAAACTAATAGCTAATTAGTGCTCCCTTTTTACTTGTCTTTCATTGCAATTCTCTTTATTAAAAAAATCTTCCAAAAATAAAATTTGCTTTTATGAAACAATATTTGAGGAATATAAATTATAACATATTACAAAATATAATTAATAGTATTTGAAACATATTATTTACTTTAAATTTAAAATATTGCAGATATGCATTATTTAAAATAATGGTAGTTGTTTATTTAAGTTGTTGACATGTTTGACAGATTGATGTTCTATGGAAGTGCTAGTTGTAAAAAATAATTGAATATAGTGTGGGCACCTTTTATTTAAAAATTAAAAAAAAATATTCTCCATAATCTAATGTTTTATTGAATTTTAGATACTTCCTGGCTTTAAATTTACTAGATATCACTTTTATTTTCTGATGATGTTGTGTATGTGCCACTGTGTACAAAAATTGGCACATTTATACACATACAAAATAATTCCAAATTCTTTTAAAATTATTGGTGTTTGATGATTTGTACTAAGCTTTTCTATTTATGATTAGTAAATATAGTTTTTACTTAATTTCACCCTTTTAGATAATATTAATACAGAATTTTAAGATTTAAAACAATCAAATATTCTAATTAAAAAATATGAACAATTCTTGTAAAAATTAATTATTCATCAAAATTTTTTTTTTCTCATGACAATAGTGTCTTTATATTTTATTTATAGAATCAAAAGCTTTTCTAATTAAATAATGCCATAGTTTTATTGCCATTTTTATTTTAGAAATCAAAGCAGATTTTTGATAACTGGCGTTTGACAAAAACAAATTGATGATTTAAGTTCTCTAAGGTGTCCTGATTTTAACTAATATAAACATGAAGAGGGTGGAATTTTAATTTCTTGAATTTTCATACAATTTAGTAAGTGGGGGTAACAGATGTTAAATAAAAAAAATATTTTTGCCAAGATTTTCTAAAAGATTTCCAATATAATTTCATTCATCTATATCTATAATTCTCAAAATGTGTGTGTGTATGACCAGATGTTGTTTATGTATTTCCATCTGATTTCAATTAAATTTTTTTTCTTTGATAGATAATTCTTTAGTGTTGGTTTTGAGTTCAAATTGTTGGCGACAATGGCTCTCCACTACTTCCTGTCCATTATAACTGTCAGCAACTTTTTACTATGTTCTATCTGTTATTGGATATATCTTTCATAAAAACTTTAATAAAAATAAATAGTTTAAATTATTACAATAATATTATTTATTATTATACAGTTCCCTTTTTAGGGCCACCCCCAACAATTCAAATTGTTAACCTCCGATTTGGAGATGTGCCTCAGTTGCACCCAAATGTTGTTACTAATATTGATTTTTCAGGTGGGCTGACTTTTCCAGTTGAACAGCAAAAATTCCCAGTAATGAAAGATCCAGTCAAAGATGGGTTGTACTGCTAGTTTGTGAATAAGTTCTGAGAATTTCATTAAATCTAACACTTATTTGATTTTTTGCAAGAATTTTCAAAACAAAGTGTTTTTTTGACATAAAAAGATGCTAAATTTCCCATACTAATCTTTGACCTATCTGCTGACCTGTGCTCCTTGGCCAGAAGTTAAGAAGTTATGGTTTGTAGACTTATATAAGGTCAGTTTTCAAACCAGCCATTATCAAATTGTGAGCCACATGTTGCAGAGGTATGGTGAATGTTTGAGTTCTCACCGGCGAAATGGAAGATCTGGTCTATTAGTCTGTTGCAAAAAAGAAGATAACAAAAGTGTTACCTACCTAACTCCCAGATGATACAATGTATCATAGTACTATGAAAAAAAATAACTAAATATATTGGAAACAGGATTTGTTTTCATTTGTTGCTGTGGAATTATCTCACCTCTCATTCTCCTGTGAATATACACGAGGCCTTTCCACACTTTTTATGCTGACAGGAATTGAAACATACGTGGGATGATTTGTCTAGTCAGTGAAAAACCGAGAGTCTCCAGTGTATATTTACAAATATACAGTTGAAAAGACATTTTTATAAATTTTGATAATTGATCTGTAATTATTTCTACTAATTCTATTAATTGCTTAATTTAAATTCTGTTTTATTTTGGACTGATTGATTTTTTTTTACAGCTTATCAACCCTTTGCTGGTTATTTAAAGCTGAAAAGTATTTTTAGATTTGAAGAATTTTTCTTTTGTTTTTTAGGTAGTAATGGTTTAGCAATACAAGTCTTACTAATTAATCCATAATTGGGGGAGAAGAGGTGGATTTATACTTTTTTTTTTCTTTTTTTTAAATTGGTATCACCAGATGCAAGGCAGTAAAACCAAAAGTGGTTACAGGGTGTGGAAGAATTAGGAACAGAAATATTAATAATGAGCAACAAGTAGTCAAGAGGACAGTAGAAAATGATTGACATTGTATTTAAATTTTTGCAGATTAAAGGTAACTGGAAAGTATAGAGATAGAAGGGAGTTCCACAAGCAAGAAGTACAAGAAAAGAAACTAAATAGAACTTACAACTAGATCTAGCCATCTCAACTGTAAATTGATGTGATCTAAACACCAGTCTAGTACTGCACTTAAAACTCAAAAGTTTAGGTACCATAGTGAAGAGCTCATTCGAACAATTATTTATAGAAAAGACACAGGGAGGCAACCTTACTGCAATGGGAAAGTGACTGAAGCCGAGCCACCAGATCAGGACTGATAATATTGCTGATTTTTCTTTGGATTTTATCAAACAGCTCAAGGTAATATATAGAAGCAATATTCGAAGCATGGATGAATCGTAGATTTATAGAAATGTAAGATAGATTCGAGAGACAAATATTGTCTCACACATCACAATGAACCAACATTTTGTTACAGCTGATCTAGCAATTGATTCAATATAGTCTTCCACTTCATGTTAGCTGAGAACGTCAGCCTGAGAAGGCGCAATGTTCTCCGCTAACAAAGATTTCAGTCAACCTAATCAAAATTTGATAAACAAACTATAATGTTTATATAAAGTGGGGGAGCAATTATATATTACAATTAATATATAAACTGATCCCTCACTTTGTGACTACATTAGTTTCTGAAGTGGTGAGAAGTGGATTCATACCTTTCCCAAGGGTATTTCTGCATGAGCATTTGAGCCCAACAAGAATTGGAACTTGGCTCTCAAATTAAAAATTCCAGGCCATTATCCATTACACCACCCACAATCCAAGCTTGCAACAACTGGTATTCCCAAACAGTCACCCATATAGATACTGACCAGGCTCAATGTTGCTTCATTTCAGTGATCATACAGAACTAGTGTTTCAACATGATTTGGCCTTATCCGTTGTTTTATTTTGGAAATGTTAGTGTCGCACTGCAAACTTTCAGGAATGAAAACTTGTTTAAAAATATTGACATTTCACTGTTTTGGCAAGCATTGAAAATCCCAGATCTTCAACCTGTATACTGAAGACTTAAACTTTTTTTTTTTAGTTCAGTTATTGCTTTATTTAAATTCGCTTCTTAATTCTTGAGTGTTTTAATTGTCGACTTTTATTTTTTCATTTATTTTTTTTAAATATTTTACAAACAAACAGAAATATATGCATACAATCCATAGATGACTAAAATATAGTCAATATAAACAGTTGGAAAAGAAAAACAAATTTAACAATAAAACAAATTACAGCAAGATAAAAAAAATTAAAAAAAAAAAAACCAGGATCAGAAAATCCTTATATCAGACATCAATACTGATAATAAAATATAATTATTAGGTTATGCTGTAAGTAATTTGTCTTGGGAAATCAATTGTAATGACGAATGTATTATCCTCATTAACTGTTCCTTAAATATATTAAAACGGGCAATGAAAAGTGGATTACATACAACAATGTTCAGTGTACTGTCAAGGATAAATCTCCACAGCCAATACCAAATGTTGTGCATGTGATGGAGTTGTTGAGCTATTATTTGTTTAGATTTCTTAGATACAATGAAAAACTAAATGCACATTTATGCATCTAGCAGTGGCAACATGTTCATAGATGTTTAACTGATAAGCACCCTGTGCTCATCAGTAGGAAAAATGTTGTTCTCTCCCATGTCAATGCAAAGCCGCATACAGCAAAACTAAGACTGGAAAAGTTTTGGAACTTAGTTGTTCTGTTCAATCCTACCGACTTTTTTTTTTTTTATACCTTTTTTTTTTTTTTTTGATCGCTGTAAAAAGCATTGATGGTGAAAACTACATTTCAAGATTTATTGGGTGAACTTCCACTTCCATTTGAAACTTTTATCTTCTACACTTTTCAAAGAATACACTGCCTTTATAAGACTTTTATTGTCTACAATGCAATTTATGTCAAATTTGGTGTGCTATAAAAGAAATAGTGTGGACCTGGTATGGTAATTGTATGTGATAAAAAAATGAATCTTAGTTTGCAAAGGGTTATATATGTCTGATTTCAACTTTGTTGCTTTGTTAGACAGGAGGATGTTAATTATGATTCCTATAATAAATTACAAGTGGTGCTTCAAATTGCCAGTGTCACAAGTCCCAAATAGTGTAAAAATAATCCTTTTTTAATTTATGCTGTGTAAGAAGAAATATGTTAAAAGATATTTTTTCCTGTATTGTTATATATTTTTACCACAGAGCAACACTGAATATCCCTGCTAATGATTCTCTTAAACTGAGTCCTAAACTACATGCAATCAAGAAATATATGTGGTTCTGTATTATTGATTGATTTGTTTTCTATGGCTTATCAACCCTTTGCAGGTTATTTAAAGCCAGAAAATATTTTTAGATTGTAAGAATTCTTTCCTTTTTTTTTTTTTTTTTTTTTTTTTTTTTTTTTTTTTTTTTTTTGAGATAATGTGGTACAAGTCTTACTAATTAACCGATAACTGGAGGAGGAGGGGTGGATTTATACCTAACCAAAATTTGATAAAAAACAAGAAATTAAGTGGGGAATCAATTCTGTATTATTACCACTACATAAACTGATCCCTCACTTTGTGGCCACAGTAGTTTCTATACATTTATATTCCAGAGAGTATAAATAAATTTAAAAGACATTCTTGTGTAGCTAATCAGTATTTCATAATTGATTTGTTTTCTACAGATTATCAACTCATTGCAGGTTATTTAAAGCCAGAAAATAACTTTAGCTTGTAAGAATTTTTTTTTCTTTTTTTGGGGAAATAATGATTTAGTGATAAAAATTTTAATAATTAACCCATAGCTAGTGGGAGAAGAGATAGAATCATAACTTTCCAAGGATATTTGCAAGTAAGTGAATATAACGATTTCAAGCCATTATCCGTTACACCACCTGCACATTCAAGCTTGCAGCACCTTGTATTCCCAAGTGGTTACCCATCTAGGTACTGACCAGGCTTGATGTTGCTTAACTTTGGTGATCGTATGGGAACTAGTGTTTTAACATGATATGTCTGTAAGCGATTCTCTTAAATATGAAAGTAAATATGATGAAACCCTAAAAAAAATAGCAATTTCTTAAAATATTTTTTAAGACAACCAAGAATTTAATTCTTTAACAATTAAGATTTTTACAGAAGTATAGAGTTAATGTGAAAGTCAATTACATTCTGTAATCCCTACCCTCCTCTTGTAATGCAGGTTGCCCTTGCTAACGATTCTCTAAAACTAAGTTCTTTATAGTGCACAACCGTGAAATATAAACAAATCTCTATTTAATAAAATAAAAAGAAAGCAAATATGACCAAAAAAAAAAAAAAAAAAGTAAGCAGTGGCAACAATTTCTTCAAAATTCTTTTAAAGATAATATCATCAAGAATTTAATACTTTTTACAATTGGGCTTTTTTATACATAATTAGTTTGTAGGTCAATTTCATTCTCATTGTGTTTCTGAAATGTTTTGTCTCTTGTGACATTCAACTGGTTTCTAAATTGAGAAAGGGGAGAAAGTAGAGTTTGTATTGCCATCATTGTTGTCCTCTTTCTCTCCAGTTTGACGACGAGATGAATTCACCACAGAGACTGGCATGCTGAAAAATTTACTGACTGTCGAGGTGAGCGAAGAAAAAATACCATTCCTTTGATCACACCTTCCAGGTTTTTCACTCTCATCTTCATCTACTGGATTTACACCACCCAGAAGTTCTTTGAATTCTGAATTCCAATACAATGCCGAATTAGGATCATCTGACAATTCACTTTTACTATCAATTTTAGAGTTTTCTTCCAAACTCTTTTCTTTTGCCCGAGTTTCCAAATTTTTGTTAGGTGAATTTTGATCAATACTTACTAATGTTTTGGGGATTGTCTCATTGGGATCTGTGTCTTTTTTGCTATTGTCACCTCCAGGAATCATAGAAGCCAAATTATTATTCAAGTTTGGAGACAGACTACAAATATAGGCATCATTTTCCTCAATGCTGAGCGTTGAGGTAAATTTGCCAGAATCTGTTGTTTCGGTAATGTTATTTATTTTGTTAAAATCTTTAGATTCTGAATCTTGTGAGTTTTTTCTATGACTTATTCCAAATTTCGACAATTCAAAATCTTTGGAAGTTCTGTAATCTTTTGTAGAAAAATTCTGGTTTAAATTTGCAATTTCCATTGATGATAAGTTTGCGTTATTTTGGAAATTATTTTTATCACAGTTTAAAGATGTTGCCTCTTCAGTATTTGCAGTGTTTCCAGATAAATCATTAGTTTGATTAGCTGATGATAAAGATGGTGTGGTTGAGTTTGCATTTTGGCTAGTTTCATCTTTGTGCTTAGAATCTGGAAATGCCTTCTCTTCTAAGACTGTTTCATTATCTGTTGATGTAGATAAAGCCAAAGGAGGTCGATGCTGAGGGAAATGTCTTCTGACATCATCTTGAGGGGTTCCAACATAGGATAATTTAAAAACAGGAGACGCAGAAGACTGTGGGGTGGAAGTAGACTGGCTTTGCCCTGCTGAGACTCTTCGTTGCGTGTTGACCCACAGCTCTGGTCGGCGCTGAGGCTGTGCATCACAAACCTGCATCTGAGAGTCTTCCTCTAGAAGTTTTTGTTTGGCCTCTTGTTTTGCTTTTGCAATCAAGTCTTCGTCGTCATCTTGTCCAATTGCACCATTTCCAGGCGATGAATTCAAAAAATCGTTCCATTTTTGTTCGAGGTTTTCCAGCTGGTCTTTCAGCTGTTTTTCTTTCTTTGGACATCCATATTTCTGGTAAAGTCCCAGAATACGGATTAGCTCCTGCTTGGATTTCACATAAAATCCAGCTGCTCTATCAGGATCGCATTCATCAATATGAATATCAAGCATCAGTTCATAACACCTTAACATGATCATCGTTCTTGGCATTTGCTTAATACTTTGTTCACTCATTTCCAAAGCCCGATTCAACACTGTCTTTGCACTTTTATAGTTTTTAAGTCCCCTGTAGGCATTTGCACGGTGATAGAGACTTTCTGTGAGTGTGAGGTTGTTCGGAGTTGCAAGTCTGCGTATTAAGATGGCCGAATGTATAACTCCGAGGGCTTCACGATATTTTCCTTGTTTAATAAGCACTTGTGCCAAACAGTCTTTAATAAAAGATTCAATAAAGGTGCTTGTATGCAAATGGCCCTTAAGTTCATTTTCCGCATCAATAATCAGTTTGTAGGCCTTTTCAAGGTTTCCCTGTAGCATGTACTGCATGGCCACATTGCATACTGAAATGAGACGGGAAGCAAGTGGAGCTTTGGTGTCAAGCTTTACCTGTAGCCCCTTCTCGTAGTATTCAAGGGCCTTGTCATATTCACCCATATTTTCATAGAGAAGACCCAGATTGTTATAACATGCCCCAATGTGAGGGTGTTTCTCTGTCTGCAATAAAGCGAGTCGTCTCTTCAATGACTCTAAATGATACTTTTTACCATCTTCAAAATTACCTGTGGAAAGAAAAAGAAAAGGTTCAGTACATCATAAAATACATTAGAATTACAATTTCAAATGTTCTCTCTTCTCTTAAATTTATAGTAATAAGAATTTATCTATTTTATAAAACGATGTGATTCTACAGGGTGCAATGGATAAATTGTCATCTAAATTACGCAAAAAATGAAAATAACACTGACATCTCATTTTAACATATATATTTAACAAAATTGGGCACCTCGAGGTGGTGTAATGGTTAGCGAGCTTGTCTCGCTAGAATAATTACGACCGAGTAGAGACTTTGATCCTCACTGGGTGCCCCCTACTTTCAGCCTTGTACCACATCTAAGCTACACTTGGAAAATCATTATTTGGGCACCTCAAGGCGGTGTAATGGTTAGCAAGCTTGTCTCGCTATGAACAATTGCAACTGAGTAGTGAGGTCGATCTTCACTGGGTGCCCCATACTTTTGGCCTTGTGCCACATCTAAGCTACGCTTGGAAAAATCACTATATTTACCAAAATTACACAAAAATATCTTGAAATACTAAAGAATAAATCTATTCAATAAAATCACTTCCAGACGACTTTAGAATCTCCTGCAACTCTTCTGAATGGTCTCCATGTTTAAGTTGGTGAATGCTGTCATAATCAGTTTAACTTTGGCGTTACAAGGAGTTTTGTTGGTCTCTCGCTCAACTGCGCCCCACACATAATAAGTTAGGGGTTAGGTGGCCAGATGTAAGGGGTGATGTTGTCGTAGAAATAGTCTGACACACATGACTGAGATCTCCTGATTATGTGTCATGGTGCCAGACATAGGGTCTTCCAGCCTCTTGACCCAGGGCAGGACTACCTCTTCAAGGCACTTGATGTAAGCCTCCATCTTGAGTCTTAGGCCCTGTAGGAAGATGATCATGCCAAACACCTTCATAATCACCATTAGACTTATACATGCTTTTCCGAATCCTCTGCACTGTTCTCAGATTGATACCCAAACACTGAAATGTTCATATTGGAGCTTCTGGCATGAATGCCAAGCAGTACAGCATACAGATTCTAAATTTCTGGTGGAGTGAATTGCATCATGGTGCTCTTTTTTCTCACAGACAGTGCCTAACTGATCCTACTATACTATGCAGTTGACAAAATTAAAAGCAAACAATGTGCATGCACAAAAATGAAAAATATAAAATAGCGACAATTTACCCATCGCACTATATATATATATATATATATATATATATATATATATATATATATATATATATATATATACACACACACACACACCACATACATACTTACATACACACACAAGGTCTGATCAAAAAATATTGAGAATGTTGCTATGGTAACGAAACTAAAGTAGGCAGAGTGAAGCCACTTGACACAAACTGACCTTGAATTCTGTCACAAACACACACACCAAGTTATGTTCTCACTCACTCGTGTTTATAGCTGAATTGATATATATTGTAGTTTCCTTTTATAGCATCAGTCCTGATAGTTTTTGATCAGACCTTGTATATCAGTTACACAGCCTGATCTCCTGTATTTAGTAATGAGAGATTCTGTATTATAACACCAGGAAGTAAACAGGTGTTGTCAGGTTACTAACAGATTGTTTTTATGTCGTTTCTTTTTTTTGTTTCTTTGAACATTTTTTATAATGTAATTCTTCTAATGATACAGTTAAAAGAAAAATCAAGTATTCATATGCTTGAAATGAATCACATTTTGACTGACTAATGTAGGATTTGTTGAAAATAAAATTCTTTTTCTACCTGCGGTTCATTAGCAAAATTATATCAAAATAGAAGTTTTCCAAATTGTCTTATATATTTATTATTAAAAGAATGACAAATATATAAGTCAATTTGGAAAATCATTTAAACTTTGTTAATATGTAAATAGAATAACATCAGAAAATTACCATATATACTTGTGTATCATGCAACTTTTGTAGACCTAATTTTGAAGTTAATTTGAAGTGGGGACACATATACAAGGTATAAAATTAGCTGGACCTGGCTATGCCATTGACCAAACTATATATCCATTTACTGTAATCAAATTAGCTTCAAAATTAGGTCTTCAAAGGTCATATGATACACAAGTATATACTATACAATTAATAATGATGAATTAATTATATATTAAATATTATATAAAAGTAAAATATATAATAAAAAATTAATATATTTGAATGTATTAAATATATATATATTTATATCTATAAAAAGAATGTATAAACATAAAAATGTCACATATATATATATTTTATTTATTTCAGTTGTATGGATATGAGTTTGTAACTGTGTATCATGCTTTTGTAATTATTAGACAAACTGGTTTATTATATATATATATATATATATATATATATATATATACTATGACTAAGAGGAAAAGATTTTTTGTGTTGTAAGAATCTGGATGTAAACATTTCAGCTTTCTTTCTATTATCACAATGTGTGATATTTAATAACAAAAGTGATAAAAATATAGACAAAAAGAAATTAAATGAAATCGTCTAAATGCATATAAATAAAAAAAAATCATTTAAAATGTGAGCATCCTCTCCCACAATAAACACACTGAATTTGTTGCTTAACCCATTGCACTAACTTCACCTCCATTAGAAGTGTAAGTGAAGAAAGGTTGTGTCTTCTCACTGGACTTATTCAATCTATAAAGTGAGGTGATTCTGAGAGAATTAGAATTTTTACCAGGATTCATTATCAGATGACACTGTGTTGAGAACAGATGCACATCAATTGCAAGAATATAGAATGCATGTTTGTTTTCAAAAGTAACAGCCCAACATGCAAATTACAAATTAGAGATACCAAAATCAAGCAAGTATTACAATTTAAATATCTGGGAAATGTTTTAACAGAGGACAGAAAGTGCAACACTGAAATCTAAAGGTGCATTGGGATAGTAAAAAATGCCTTACAAAAGCTTAGCAAAATATTAAGAAACAAGAAAATTTTGTTAGAAACAAAGAAAAGAGTATGGAACAGTGACATAATGTCTTCCTATATGGCAGTGAATGCTCGACAATCTCCTCAAAGATGAAGAAGAGACTTGAAATGAGAGAAAATTGGTTCTACAGAAGAATGTTGACAATTCCATGGACTGAACATGTGAGCGCCGACAAAGTTTTAGTGAAAATGGAAATAAAAAGGACACTTATACTTAACATCAGGAAGAGACCATTGACATTTCTAGGGCACACAATAAGGAAAGAGGGCTTGGAAAATCTGATACTCACAGGACAGATTGAAGGTAAAGAGGAATAGAGGGAAACAATGCTTAATCTACCTAGCAAGTTTTAGAGAGAATGGAAACCAAAAGGACACTTATAATTAAGATCAGGAAGAGTCTGTTGACATTTCTAGGGCATATAATGAGGAAAGAGGGCTTGGAAAATTTGATGGTAGAACAGGGTTTAGGAGAGACAACAAAAAGATAAAATTTATTAAGAGCTACAAAGGATGGGAAATTGTGGTGAGCCATGATCACCAATGTCCTGATGGAACATGGCATATAGAAGAAGAAGAGGCTTGTTGATACAGGGACACCCACATTTCAATTTAAATTTTGACATTTGATGCATCTAAATTAATTTGTATCTTTTAACATTTTCATGTAAACAGAAGCTGGCATTTATTATATTATTCTTTCTTTATACATAGGATCAACTTCATCAATAAACGCATTACTTATCTGAAGACATTCCTTCTGAACAAAATGTGTCACCATACAGCTTTTCTATCTTGACATTGACATAAATACTCACACTGACATAACACAAATAACTATTAAATATAAAAGAGGAAGTATGTTGATTGATTTGTTTTTCTTTATGGTTTATCAACCCTTTCCAGGTTATTTAAAGCTGAAACATATTTGGGATTGCAAGAATAATTCTTTGGTACTGAATATAGCATTAAAATTTTTTTTTTTTTTTAGAATAACAATGATTTTTCTAGATACAAATTCTTCTATTTAACCCATAGCTGGAGGAAGAAGAGATGGATCCATACCTTTCCTAGCGGTATTTAGGGGTAAGTAAATGTAATAAACTCAAGAGGGGAAATAAAGTGTTGTAATGTTTATTTTGTTCTTAGTGTAAGTCGAAATAAGAATTTATTTCTTCAATAATTTTGTATTGACTTTGTATTGTCATTTTGAAAAAGAAAAGTATTTACCAATAAAAACATTGACAATTCCTAAGCTGCTGAGTGTAGACAAGGTCAATCGATTGTTTGGTATGTCCAGTTCAGTTTCAATCTTGAGAGCCTCTTCAAGGCATCTGAAAAGTAAAGCAAAAGTATTTTTTTATTTTACTAAATATCACCTGCTACAAAGCCCAAGATCCACTCAATATAGAGAGTTGATAATGATGAGGTAAATGTGTGGTATGAGTGAAAGAGAAGGTGGAAGCAGGTTTGGATTATGAGAATATGGAGGATAGATAACAACTGACTTGAAGAGGTTACGATTAAAATGTTCAGAAAAGTACAAGTCTACAAAGCAACAGTTCTTGGGGAGAAAAAAGCTATCAGAGTGGAACTTCCTGCTAACATTTGGAATATGGTGGAAATGAGGTTGATTCAACTCAATGGAAGTGGCATGACATGTCCTGGCAGTAAAGGTCTGAACTGGTGGAACAAAAGAATGGACACCATTTGAACATTTGCTATGTAATTTGCAATAAGTTAGTAACAGCCTTGTCATGTTGCATCTGTGGGGGGAAGAGGCTGAAGGGTGGAGAATAATTCTTTCCCATCATGACTGAATAAACAATTTTTGAACTCAAGGCTGGAAAGTGAGCATTGAGCAACTTCATCCCAGATATGTCAACAATACTCTTTTCTTTACCTGAGCAGACTCTTAAAAGGATAAGTATAGCAGAAAGTATCAGAATATTCCACTATGAAACTGACCTAAAAAGGCAACAATCCACATGGCTTTCACATTTTTACTAAAGATCATCTCGCTTTTAATCTGGTACACTTGAAACCTAGTCATTGCTGAACCACAAAAACATTCTTGCAAACAGAAATTGACCTCAACTTTAACACTTATGCCATTTGTCAACATACATATATACATTTTCAAGACATCTTTATGTCTTTACAAAACTTATATTGTCTGCTGTTGTCAGATATACACATTTTCAAGACACCTTTATAAGTGTTTGTGAAACTTACATGGCCTGCTGGTGACATAAATTAAAAAAATTAATTTGAAACAGCCTTAAGCTTCCATGACTATAATTTATTTCCCCAGAAAATATATATTTTTTCCTGGTTCATCAGGTCACATCTCTAGTTACAAAGAAATTTGGTTTCTTTTATTTTAATACAAGTTTTTGAGGGATACACAGATTCTACATTTTGATCCCAACCTGATGACCAGATTGTGAAGAAAATTCTAATTCAAGTCACACAGGCTGCTTGGTCAATGATAGCTGAATATTTCTATATATGGAAATGGCAAATATTACCATTAGAGAGTAGAAGAACAGATACTACATTTTGATCACAGCACAATGGCTATAGAATGAAGAAAATTGTAATTCAAGTCAACAGGCTGCTTGGTCAATGCATGCCGAATGTTTCCATATAAGGAAAAAGTTATATTACTATGAGCAATAAATTTTTACTTGTACTGCAAATAATTAATTGGAATAAATGAGCTGATGTTGCCATGAATATTTGACAAAGATTCCTCACCTTAGGGCTTCTTCTACTTCTCCTTTTCTTTGCAAAGTGAATCCTAAAGATTGGTAGGCTTGAGCAGTGGCATAAGTACAAGGCAGATCATCTAAAACCTCAATGGCTTGACACAACTTCTCTTGACCAGATTCATAATTTCCCTGAACAAAATAAATAACATTATCATGAAAATTTCGTTCTGAGAAGAGAAATTATTATTAATATTGTTATTATACATTGATCAATTCAGACTAGTATCCTCATCTTGGTTGTTAGTCACAGCTCTTTATGAGATGAGGAATTATTATTATTATTATTATTTTAGACTAGTATCCTCATCTTGACTGATCAATTTATTGATCTAGACTATATCCTCATCTTGGTTGTTAGAGTGACAATGTTTTCAGCTCTTTCTGAGATGAGGAATTATTATTATTATTATTATACACTGATCAATTCAAACTAGTATCCTCATCTTGATTGTTAGAGTCACAATTAAGAAGCAAGAAAAATTAGATTTAAAATGCCAAAATTCCTCTACCTGATTGTCCCACAGATCAAAATCTAGCTTAATCAGAAGATATTTTGGGTAAGTGAAATAATGTTTGTTTATGTTTTTGTTATTAAATTATTCTATGTTGTTTTTTCTTTTTTTCATTAGTTATGTAGACATAACATGTATGTCAAAAGATCTAAAGACTTGCATTCATGAACATCTAGGAGACCTCTGTTGGGATAATTCTATAAGTTATTTTGTCTCCAAATACAAACAAATTTATTTTTAAATAAGATAAAGAAAAACAAAATAAATAACGTAAATAACAAACAAATTATCAAACTATGAAGGCACACAACACACAAGTAAATGTAATAAAAATAATCAACAACATAAAATTAAGTAACTAAAAATAAATAATGAGTAAAAAGTTAACAAAAATCACTATAAAATCCATAAAAATAACTGCATTCAGATTCACAATTATTCCTACTCAATAGCCTCTAGAATAATTGGAACCATAACCATTACCACCTACACAATAACCAATAGGAAAATACAATAGAATTTACTACCCATGTTGCACCATTAACACCATATATAAATACTATATTTGACGGCATATAAGGTGCACTTTTTTTGACTAAAAATATCTTTTAAAATTCCCCTGCATCTTATATGCCATATGTAGGTTTAAAATTTGTGATAGTTGGTTTAAATTGCTACCTGGCAACTCCTATTAGCTTAGACTTTAGAGTAACTTTTGTATATCTGTTGTCATTATTTCAAAGCCTATTATGCAGATTAAAAGTGTTATTGATAATATTCATTATATTAATTTCATCACATTTACTATTAGTACTTTGTTTCATTAAAATTATATGCAATAAATTCAAATTATATATTTGTAAAATATAGCTCTTTCATTAACATTTTTCTTGTGATAACTTCCGGTTGCATTGGTATAAATACAATCAGAATTTTTATATCCTAATTATTCCAATAAGACGTTTACAAGACGCAGGTTGTACAGATCATATAAAGGATATAATAAAGGTTTTATAGGCTTGTGTCCTTTTTTCCTATTATATTTTGTTTAATTGTAACCATGGCTTGTTTAACCAAAACAATGCCTCATAAATATAGCTTAGGCTGTACAATTTACTAATAATTTTACTAATTACTAATTTTTTCTTGATTTGCCCTGATGAAATTAGGGTGCATTGTATACACCCGTTCACCTTACATGCCGCCAAATACGGTGGTTAAGCCAAAATGAAACACACGTCCTGAAGATGATATTCACTAACCGCCCCATGTGGTCAGATGTGGCACAAGGCCGAGTTTATTGTTGGGTATCCAAGCCTGTAGAAGATTGTGTTCAAGCATGATACAGATTGTTGCAACTCGGAAACGGTATAAACATTCATACTCTGGCTTCCATCTTCAAAGTCTATTCAAGAGCCAAATAGTATGGCATTGTTCACAAATCTAATGACTAAACAAAAACAAGGATGAAGTGTCAGAACTTGATTCAACTGCAAGTGCAAACGTATGAATGCCCCCCCACTCCTTCTTCAAATGTTTACTATAAAGCTGAAGTTAATAAGAGGTTCTTTGGGAATTTTTCACTTTTAACACTTCAATAATCATTCTCAAACAATTTTTGCATCAAAGGTTGTTCGAATACCTATATATGATGGAATCCTATGAAGAAACTATTGGCTAAATGGCAAAAGCTGATTTTGGACCTAGTTTGTTGCAGATTTTGTCCACTTAACTGAAATAATCTAAACCAAAAATTTGTGTAAGACAATTTGTGTGTCATATGTAATTTACATGGCAAATTTGGAAAGCATTGGATGAAAAATCAGGGTGTTATGGCTGAAAAATGGGCTTTTTGAACAGTTTTTCGTGGTTTTTCATTAGACACAGAAAAGTGAGCAAGACTAAAAGCACGCTATTCGTGCATGATAGCAAATTTTTTGTGACATGTTTGAAGAAAATTGGATTAAAAATGAGAAAGTTATTCAAGTTTTTATTTCAAGTAGTACAAAAAACCCAATTTTTTTCATAGTTTTTTGTAATTTTTTGTGTGAAGCCAATGTCACAGGAAAACCATCAAGCACTTTACTTAAACCTCATAATATGATCTATGTTTTGCATTAAGTGCAAAGATCAACTCATCCAGTAAAAATTTTGTCCATGCATAACTCTGCTTTGGTTTTTGCAAAAAGTTGTACCCACCTTCAGTTTTAGCAATTTTTCTGCCAAACCTGGGCGCCTGGAGATTGAAAAGTTGGTCTTGAACAACCTTGGTAAATTTGTAACAGGTATGTACAATTTCATCAAAATCAGTCAAGAAATAGCATACACATACAAAGGCAGACACACAGAGAGACATCTTCTTTTTATAGATATATGTAGCATATATATATATATATATATATATATATATATAAAATAATAATGACTGACCACTTGTATTCGAGGATACCTGTCTACTAGGGCGGCTAGCTAATCCCTATTGCAAATGCTTGCTCAGGCACATTTTGTGTTTGTTCAACACCCACAGAGCCCACCTGTGGTTTATACCTCAACTATGCTGAGCAGACCTTAGTTATAGTTTCTGGGAGAGAAGCGCATTATCTAGCAAGATCAAAAATCTAAACAAGGTCAGCACGCTCAAAACCTCAGTCACAATGACTTGTGACTTCATGCTAGCACAGCGATTGAGAGTCCTACAAGGGTTCTGTCTACCCAATTTCACTCACAAGGCTTGGGTCAACACATGACATAGTTTTCAGGGACTTTCCAATGGTGCCACATGCTACAGTTGAATGAAATGTTTGGCACAGGGTTAAATTTATGGAGTACCCAGTGAGGATGGGTTGTAGGGTAAGGAGTCTAATCCCTGAGAGCAAGTCAATAATGATCAGACTACAATTTGAGAATCATTTATTATCAGTGAGCAGACTTGGAACCAACTCAATTTTCTAACAAAAAAAAAAACAAAAAAATTTGGAAAACAAAAAAACCCCAAAAAAGGAAACTTCAAAGAATGAATGAGTGATAAATATCAACCTTGATATTCGTCTGTGCTCGGCCATAACCAATAAGAACTGTTGCCTTTTGCGTTTTGTCAGCAAATTTGTAGGTGAGCTGCAGACATTTCTCAAAGAACTCAAAACAGTTACCTGCAGAAAATACAAAGAAATTGTTTTTCGTTTTCATTTGAAGCATTATGACATTTCAAAATTTAATCAAAAAACAACAATAAATTCTTACAATGGCCACTCATGCACTACACTCTCTTGTAGGTTAACTTGTCAACTATCAACACTTATTACATACTGATCATGATATCACAAACAACTAAAGTACAAATATTAACATCAGACAACTATTAGTATGATTTTGCCTATATGTCATTATTTTTGACAGGAAAAAATAAAGTTAGATAATTTTTAACATACATTGTCTGTATAAAATAATTTCTTTACTCATTTTGTCAAGCTCTGTGAAACCATTTTGCACATGACTACATTTGATGTGCATACATTTTTAATAAATTTGAATTGTAGCATTTCAAAAAATTGTCTACCATACTGATAAGATTCAGTTGAAAATACTCAAACAAAAGCAGAACAAAACATGAGTTTCAGACAGTTTATCCATAATTTTGATTTGGATGACTAACAGTATTTCCTTGTGCATAATACAACTTGAGTATGGTATGACCCCATGTTTTCTGAAGCTAAAAACAGGGAATAAATTATGTCTTTGAGTATAATCCATCGTCAGCAGCAGCGGCATCCGTCTCAAGAGACGATGGAGTAGCATGGTGCGCTACAAGCCTGGGCAGGATATATGGAGAACTAGGGCTGCCCAGACATCTAGTTACCCCTCTCGGCCTGGTTAGAACTGTGTAGCAAAAAAAACATATTTTAAATCAATTAATTTATAATATTAATGCTCTGTAAATTTACATTGAGCACTATTTTGTAAAAATAAAAATATCTATAAGAACATTGGATTATATATCTTACTGTTCTTTCTTTTTATTTATATATATATATATATATATATATATATATAATGTAATGGACTCTCCTGTCAGTTTCGACATATGAGGATCTGACAGCTTAGTTGATTCAGTTATGAAATTTTGTGCAATAACCTTAAGTGGCACTTAAGACCTGCTAGTGATTTACAAAGGAGTCCGCATATGAAGCAAAAGTGAGTATTGTGGGATGAGATCACTGTTTGCTGACCTTTTAGATCTTGCTCTCGCTTCTTGAAGATGATTCAGACAAACTGATTGAAAACTGCTGAGTCCACTAAAACACATTGATCTCCATTCTACCCACTCCAAGGCTAAGCGCTCAAGGGTGTTATGAGGTATATTGACATATATATATATAAAGATTAATACAAATATAAAATTTGTCACTTAGCTGATTGATGTTATATTCAGCACACCAACTCAGAATTTTTTTAGATAAAACTTTTTGTAATTGTTCATCAGGAGGTTTCAGCAATTGTCTGCCAATTTTCTCACTTTTGTTATTTTTATATTAAGTTAAAAAAAATAATTTATGTGCTTTTTATTGGCCTTAGGTTGATTTTTTTCTTCTTCGTGTGTGTGTGTGTGTGTGTGTGTGTGTGTGTGTGTGTGTGTGTGTGTGTGTGTGTGTGTGTGTGAATGAAATTAAATTTTTTAGTGAACGATTCTAGTCTTTTGTCTCCTTGTACAAATGAAAGAAAAAAAAGAATGTGATATTGTTATACAAATTTCTACAGGCAGAGCTTAAATACAAAAACAAGTCACTTTGGTTAAAGAACTGACATACTTTTTAAATGTGTTTCCAGTACATCTTGACCAATTTCAACCATCTTGACAAAAAACGGGAAGGTTTCATAATCGGAATATTCTACATCGGTCATCAATTTCTGTAGATTTTGATGCTCCAAGCTGATATCTTTCAAAGCATCCTGATACAGTGGGGAATTGAGCTTCCTCTGCAGCTTGTCAAATATAGCATAGAAAACCTTTGTATACCGCCTTCGTACCACTGCAAAAAAAAAAAAAAAAAATTTAGAAAAAAATGTCTGAGTACAAACATGTGAAAAAAAAAGTTTTCATTCAAAGTACACATAAATGGTTTTCAAAGAATATACAAACTTATTTAGTAAGCCTTTACTTTGAATGGCTCTTGAGCCTAGTAAAAGAAATAAAATAAAAAACAACATTACTGAAATATTTTTGCCCTTTAGGGGCTAACACTCTGTGCATCTCTTTTCATGTGAGGGAGTAGAAGGGGGGCATCGTGGCTGAGTTAAATGGGTATTTTTAAAGGATGAGGCAGCCAAGATGACTTGGAAGATACATACGGAATTTTCTTTTTCTTTTAATATAGAATAGCAAGTATAAACAAAATTTAACTTCAAATGCATATTTAAAATGCATTTTTAATTTTTTTGTTTTATTTCATTTTTTTTAAGGAAATCCATGATAATGCATTAATAGAGAAGTAAATAAATAAATAAAAATAAATAAATAACAAGAACAAAATTTCACCATCTCTAAAAATAGATGAATAATAAAAATCGCCAGGCAAATAAAGCAATAGTTCAACCAACCAATCAGAAAGTTTTCACACTCAGGATATAATAAAACAAACAAATAATAAGGAGACCAAAATTTCACCATTTCTAAAACTAGATTGTTCAACTAACCAATAAGAAAGTTTCAAATAATCAGAATATAGGCTGAAAATCAGAGAAGCAGAGCACCCTTTCTGAACTAGATCTATAGATGTATAAATAAACAGATGGAAAATCAACCAAAAATAAAGTCGATAAATTAATTTTGTCCATTCTCTAATCCTGAAACGAAATACATTTCATATCCAGAAACAAAATACAGCATTTGCCCGACTAGTTGGTGAACTTACTTGGCTAACCCACCCTTACTATGTTAAAAACAAACATACCTTACTACACCATGTGGTCAAGTGGCAGCTACTACATTTGGATACATTCATACATATACATTATATATATATATATATATATATATATATATATATATATATATATACACACACACACACACACACACACACATACATACATTTCTCATTAAAGGCGACAGACAATTAAGCTTTTTATTTAATTTTTCTTGTGTTCAAACAAGTGTTTTCTTTCTAAACACAGAGTGTGTAGAGACTATAACTCGAGGGAGAAGAAGAGGATTCATACCTTTCCCAATGGTATTAGCACATAAGTGAATGGAATTAAAACTCAGCTCTACTATATATATATATATATATATATATATATATATATATATATATACACACACACATATATATACATACATACATATTTACTTTCTCCCTAACTCTTTCTTTATTTCTTGTATGTGGCAGAACTTTTACACTTGAATTCTTGGAACCATCTTTCACATCATCCTTCTGTATTTGTGTATATAAAGGTCTGTTTTGTACTTATCAACACTCTGTGCCATTTTCTTTTAATCATTGCACAATATGTGTATATAAAAATATGCACCCAAATCAAATATACCTTATGGAGGTAATGGAAATTATCATAGAATAAACAACTTATCCATAACAGATTTATCTCCTAACCCTTATAGTGGCACTTAGTATATTCTTTTAAATTGGCTTGAAATTAACGTTATCCTGTGTTCAGTAAAATATTAGTCTGGGGCAATACCAAGAGCAGACCTGACAACCTAAAGATTTTAAAACCTGGAGATTTAGATTTTCTAATTGCAGAAAAACAGGGAGATTATCCCCAAAACAGGGAAAAACAAAGATTTTTAAAAAATCAGTCCTAGAATGTTAACTGTAAAAACATTATTCTTTGAATTCACAGCAGTTATTTCCAGCAGAGGCAGGATTTTATTTTGAACCAGCATAACCCATTTTAGGCCAATGTTTCATGTGTAAAGAATCTTTGATTCAGTAAATCTGTTATCAAGAAACGTTATCTCTGCAATAATTTAATTGAAACTTGACCCACATTGGTGAACCAGTTTTCAAAACATGCGGGCTAAACAGGAAATATTTTTCACTTGGCAGTGGAGATAGCTCAACAATTTATTTACAGAGAGAATCATGTAAAAACTATCATACACTTAGCGGAAGACCAACACTTAAGCCAAACAAGGAGAACACTAGTTACAAACCAATAGACCAGGATAAAAAAAGCTCAGAATTGGAAAGTCTCCTGGTCCCTCTAGGAGAGTTAGCAGTATGAAAGACAATATGCAATATTTTTCAATTAAATTCTATTATTATATTCTTTAAAAAAATCCTACTTCTCAATAATAGCCATGATTTTTTTGGTTTTTTTTTTTATATAAAAATTTTATATTTTTTTTACTTTCATAATGTTTCGTTTTTGTTTGGGGGTTTACTATTTGCCCATAATTGGGACCCTATCATGTGCTACCACCTAGGGTCAGAGTGGATCTGGGAACAGCAGCAATTAAGAGGTGGTTCCATGCTCCTCAAAACCGCCAATCTCCTGATCAAAGGTCTTGCTGCTGGGTGTAGTTTATCATCATAACCAGGACTATGGAGCACATGGACCCACACACAAATAAAATAAAATTTTAGATAAAAGATAAAGCACTTCTTTTTAAATTGGTAAATTAAAACCCGAATGGAAAACAAAAGTTGGCTTGAAAGACTTAAATTTAGATATTTGTATTATTTATACGTAAATATGAAAAACTTTAGAATTTTTAGGAACTACTCTTGCTTTAATAAACAAAGCAAGAAAATGTTTTTTTTTCTGTCAATTTTTGGTTAAAAAACTTGAATGAACTTTTAACAAACAACATGTTATATTTTCTACTAATCATCAATTATAAGACCAACAACATTCTTGCCCTTGATGGGAGATCATTAACCTACAATTACAAGTGGGAAAGGTTGGTGACCAGTGTGCTATAAATCGTTTCTTGAATACAACAGTCAAAATGTTGTAGGTTCTGCCACGGATCCTTCATTTATGAAAACTTCATAATAGATTTGCAGTAAGTTTGCATTTATTCTCTTTTTAGAAAATCCTCTACAGTTTTTCTTTTCTTTACTTACAGGTATTTATCCAATTGTGTTAAGAAAAAAATTTATCAGTATTCAGAGAAGTGGCAAAAGTTTCAATTCATACCTGCAGTGCAGGATGAAAAGTTACATTTCTACTTGTAATGTCAACAGTGTTTGACAAATGACTCAATGAAACTTGGATGCCTTGAGGCACATTTACATGCAAAACATAAAAATATTGTGTCATTTCCAAACAGGAGGCTTATGGCTATATAATGTTGAAACACCAGTTCACACAGTGACATGCATAAGTTTAGTAATGTTTGGTGATGCAGGGGCAAACTCTTTGATTGCATGTCCATAAGACTCAAGTAGGGGTGGGGGTAGCTATAGGGCCTACTACTGAAAAATATGAGAAAGGAAGACGTTTTAAATACATAAAAATAGATGAAACATGAAATAAACACTTCATTCAAATTAAATATAAACTAAATTTTTATTTCACTTTTTTATTGGATGTCCTCCCAATATGGATGCTCAGGTCTGTTGCATCCTCTGTCCCTCCTTCTGCACACTATTGGGTCCATGTGCTGATCACTGAAGTTAGGCAACTTCAACTCTGGTCAGTACCTGGATGGGTGACTGCTTGGGAATATCATACATGGAGTTTTATCTGGGGGGAGGAGATGCTATTCTGTGAATCATTAGACAGTATCAACATAGAGATCCTTAAAAGATTTATGGAATGATTTGATGTTTTAAGTTAGGCAATGTCGACCTTGGTCAGTACCTAGATGGGTGACTGCTTCGGAATATCATACATGGAGATTTATCTGGGGGGGAGGAGATGCTATTCTGTGAATCATTAGAAAGTATCAAAGAGTAAGCTCCTTAAAAGATTCATGGAATGATTTGATGTTCTTAGTGAAATTTTAAACAAACCTGAAATTAAACAACTGTTAAAAATAACAAATAAAGTATTGGTGAGTTACCTTTGAAAAATTCTGTAGATTAAATAATCAACTTCAAATATAACTTTTATTTGTTTTAAAAACCAAGATCTATAGCTTTTTAACATTTCTGGAATTATGTCAGAAAAATATTCTTTAAGACTGTTTATTCAATTCTATTGGCTTAATAGGAATGACATAACAGATACTGTTATATTTTTCCTTTATGGATTATGATAGTGCATGCATTAATTTTTAGTGTTTGTAAATCCAAACTTTAAAACTTTATATAAATTAAGATTTGATAAAACAAACCAATTAGATAGACTATATTTACTATAACTTGAATCTATTATTTAATCACTTCCAGACAAAATAAAAACTTTTTTTATTGAAAATTATTAATAAGATATAATATCCCAACTGAATGGATACCAACATAAAATAAAATTTAATTAACATATAATTTATGGAGACAGATAAAAAAAATACAGCATTTAAAAAGCATATCAAATTATTAATCTGAAAAGTCTCAGCCTTTAAGCATATATAGTTATTAAGTTATTAGAAATTTTATGCTCTTCGATATGCCTTCAAATAGAGCCATTCCTTTTTTCAAAATATTTGTATGTAATCTTGTGTTCACTACTACATTTGTGCATCATGTATAAATAAAAGTGTGATTTATTGCTTAACTTTGGTAATTGTATGGAAACAGGTGTATAAAATTTTTTATTACTGTTGGTCTTTGGTCTATATAATAAATGTTTAACCATCTAGGTTGTTTTTTTTTTTTGTACAGATTCTTTTGAGAGAAGTGTATTTTTAAGAAGGCCAGACAGTTTTTGTAACTTGAATAGAGGCCTTCTGTGAGCCTCCTTTTTTTGAATAAATAGAACTAAGGTCAGCAGATAAGGGCAGAAAGCATCTTGACAAGAAGGCACAGAATTATGAACCAGCTGCAGAGAGTCCAAAAGAATTTTGAAGTTCAAGTGAAAATTCTCATGCAGTTGGACAATAAAAAAAAAAGAATTCAAAGAAATTTCCCCAAGCATGAACATTGTGAATATAAAAAAGACATTTCCAAAATTATGTCCCAGAGATGCTCGTGGGACAAGTAAAAGTAGGTGTTTTCTGAAAGGTGGTTGTTTTTCTGCCTTCTTGAATTGCTTTCTTGTTGTAGCATACCTACAGATGATAATGGGTATGTCCCCATTCACATAAATACAGTAGTAAATACTGTATGTTGGTCTGCAGTTGGAGATTCATTGTGGAATTCTCTTGACTCACTTCTAGCAGTTGACTACATCTTCTACATGCTGCTAGTGAATCTTATATAGGTTGTTTGTATCCTAAGTATTATCATTTATTACCAACTTTCATGCGATTATTCTATTCAGTAACCTTCCCTAGGTTACAACATTTCTCTTTTTATCATTTTTGAAATCATAATTTTCTCATTTTCAATGTTTATCCTTTTCTTGCAATATATCTGTAATATATATCCTACCTTAATTATTTATAAGGCACCCAAAAGGAAATTGTACCTATATAAATTTTTTTCTGTATACTGTAATAAATGTTTGTTCTTTAAAATTTTATGCAGTGGCTTGAGTTTTGATTGCAAATTATACAACTTTCTATTCCTACTAAGTTTTTATGTTTGGCACAAGGATTTTAAATTTGGTAGGGAGTTAAAATTTTTACAGGTGTTTCAATGAGATATGGCTGTAAGAAGTATTATATTGGTTTTGATTTTACATTAGCAGTATTAATAGTAGAAATATTATCTTTATTTGCTTTGTCAACCAAGTAATTACTACACAAAATAAGAATAAATAAAGTCTTATAGTGTTTTACTTTCCTTGCATTATTTATATAAATATATTAAAAGGTCTGTACAGAAAATATTCAACAATCTGCTATTGATAAAAATTAGCCTGCCTAGGGCAATGGCACCTTAGTTCTTTTTCAAGTATTCCTCTTGAGAGCTCACGCAATTATCTGTGTCTCTCTCACTTTTCAAAACAGTCCTCTTGGGATCATCATGTTACAATATCTTTAATGTGAATCACAATCTCATTCATGTTCTGAAATCTTCTCTTTTGACTATACAAAGTTATGTATATTTGTAGCTTTGAAAAAGGCTAAAAGTTGCAGGGAGCTAAATCCGGACGGTCAGAGATTTCACAGGTCATGCGAAAAAAAAACAAATAAACTGTATAATAATGTGACAGGTCACATATGACACAAACACATTCAATGGTGTCTCATTGTTAATTCAGTAATTCAATGAGAGAGTGTCTATTTGCACATGTGCAGTAATGTCCCTTCTAGTTGCAAAGTTCTAAAAGCTGTACAACCAGTTTTCAATATATTCAAAATGACTGAATCACTTCTGGACACCTTATACATTAAGATTGAATAGTAAGAACAACTAGAAATAAAATACTGTTTGTTGAGTAAAAACAAGTTTTTGTTTATGTCTGCAGGAAACTAAACATATCTTGTTAATATCTAAATGGTTATTTAAACTGACTTTATATTGGACACCATTCCTAAAATGGTGTAATGCAATGAGACCAAACCATACAGTCAAGTGGGCTCTAAATGATTTTTTCTGGGAATGAAGGATCTGGTGTTTTATGACTAATAGTAAAGTCCAAAATTCAGTCAGTTATGTGCCATGCGTGATACACGCTTAGGAGATCATGTATCTTTCAATACATAACTGACAAGGTATATTTTTTTTCCTGCAGTAGGTTGCCATTTCTTTCTGTGGTAGACCAGTTGCCATTCAAGGCTATAGAACCCGGTCTGTCCTGCTATTTACCCATAGATGGGGGAGAAGAAGAGGATTCATATCTTTCCCAAGGGTATTAGCATGTAAGTGAATGTAATGGATTTGACTGGATTTTGAACTCAGTTCTCCGATTCCTCATTCCAAGCCGCTATCCATTACTCCACCATGCATCCTAAAAGTCCAAAAGTAGGATCTTTAAAATGGCCACCCTATGTCCCCAAGTAGACCCAAGAGAAATGAATAGATAAATAACTAAAAACTTTTGGGATCAAGTGCTAAAAATCTAGAAGTTAGAATGGTCTATATAAGCAGAGTGACAGCTAGAATGGTTAGTTTCAGGTTAACTGTTAGGGAGTTGCAAGTCATATGTTGTGATGTAGAAGTGATCAGAGAGTGGTGGTAGAAAGAAGTAGGAACTCTTGCAGGCCAAAAGGAAAATTTAGTCTGTTAGTCTATTGTGACAGAAGAGCAGCAAAGTTGTCTCAAGTTTCACCTACCTAACCCCAGACTCAGGCACCTAGAGGCGGTATAATGGTTAGCAAGCTTGTCTTGCTAGCACAATTACGACTGAGTAGTGAGTTCAATCCTCACTGGGTGCCCCATACTTTCGTCCTTGTGCCACATCTAAGCTACACTTGGAAAATCACCTCTGAGGCGGTGTAATGGTTAGCAAGCTTGTTTCGCTAGCACAATTATGAATGAGTAGTGAGATTGATCCTCACTGGGTGCCCTATACTCTCAGTCTTGTGCCACATCTAAGCTACGCTTGGAAAATCGCTACCTAACCCCAGACTGTGAATAAATAGCCAGATATCTTTGATTGATATTTTTTTTTTTACAGCTTATCAAACTTTTGCAGATTATTTAAAGCCAGCAAATATTTTTGGATTGTAAGAATTTTTTTGAAATAATGATTTAGTGATGCAACTCCTAGTAATTAATCCAGGAGGTGAAGAGATTCATTCATACCTTTCCTATTTGTGCATTAGTGAATTTCATGAACCTGACTGGAATTGGAATTCATCTCTCTGATTTCCAACCTGTGTTTCAGTGTGATATGGCTGTAAGCCAAAATATATTGGAAACAGGTTTTTCATTACTCAATGTAGGATTAATTTCACCTTTTGTTTCTTTGTGACTGTACACTGGGCATTTTTCAGTTTTTGTTCACACTGACACATATAAGAATCGAAACACAACATGGGGTGATTTGTTCAGTCAGTCAAAGACTGAGAGAGGGACTTCAGAGTATGTTTACAAGCAAATGAACCCCTGTAAGTCTTTAAGAAGACTCTCCTTCATCAGATCTCATAGATTGGCACTGCAGAATCACAATCAAAGAACTTTACCAAATAGCAGAAACCACATCACTTGAAGACTTTCAACAGCAGCAACAACTAAAATGGATAGCACATGTAACTTAAAAAGAAAATAATGATATAATCAAGATGTTGACTTTCCACAGTACCTTAAACAAAATGTTAGGAAGGAAACTCCATGAATAATAGAAAGAGCAATAACAGTAGACAGAGAAATCTATTTTTGTGAAAAATTGAGAAATGGAGAGTGAGAAAGGAATAGCAGAAATGAAGAGGAAGTGGGTAACAGAAAGGAAGAGAGGGTAAAGGATAACAGAAATGGAGAGAAGCAATAAAAAGGACAATGGGGGAAAGGCATAAAAGAAATCAAGAGAAGGGAAGGGATAACAGAAATGGAGAGAGGGAAAGGACAATAGGAATAGAGAGAAGGAAAGAGACAACAGAAATAGAGAGAGGGAAAGGATAATAGGAATAGAGAGAAGGAAAGAGACAACAGAAATGGAGAGAGGGAAAGGATAATAGGAATAGAGAAGGAAAGAGACAACAGAAATGGAGAGAGGGAAAGGATAATAGGAATAGAGAAGGAAAGAGACAACAGAAATGGAGAGAGGGAAAGGATAATAGGAATAGAGAGAAGGAAAGAGACAACGGAAATAGAGAGAGGGAAAGGGATAGCAGAAATGGAAAGAGAAGGGAAAAGATAACAAAGAGACTGGCGGGAAAGGCATAACAGAAAGTGTGGGAAGGAATAACAAAGTGAAGAGAAAGAGCAATAAGTATAGAGAGAAGGAAAGGGACAACAGAAATGGAGAGAGGAAGAGAGGAAAAGGGAGAGAGGAAATGGAGTGAAGAAAAGGAACAACAGAAAAGGAGAGGGGAAAGGGATAACAAAAGATTTACATTATTAAATAATATCTATTAAACAAGTAAGTATCTTACTGGGATAATCTTTGATAATATCCATGATATTGAGGCAATCCTTTAAAAGTCCATGGATGTTGAATCGTCTGTTGTCTTGGTCATATTCCAACATATGGTGTTTCCTTAGGGGTATCAAAGACTTATGCTTTGCCATTGCTGGAGATTCATGATCTGTAAATCAAGAAATAAAAATGTTATATGAATTTCTTAAACTCCAAATCCTCATCCTACAGACAGAGAAAAATAAGTTGTCATAGAAATTCTTTTACCTCACTAAAATTTCTGTATAAACAACATTTTAAAGACATCTATTTTCTAAAGTTTCTTTTGTCTGTCTATATCTCCGAGATGAGGTATTATGATTACTTACATTATTTACATTATTCAGACCTTATTATTTTGTCATTATACCAACTCCACCCAACTGATTGATGTAGTCATTTTTTTACAGTTTATCAGCCTGTTGCAGGTCATTTAAAGCCAGAAAATATTTTTAGATTGTAAGAATTTTTTTCTTTTTTGTAAGATAAGGATTTAGTAATACAAGTCTTACTAATTAACCCATAGCTAGGGGAGAATAGGTGGATTCATACCTTCTGCCAGGGTATATGCATGCACACCTTTGTGCAAATTAATTGAAACAAAACAATTCTATCGTTATTTACTTTTTTTTGTATTTTTTCCAATAAAACATGACCCAGTACACATATTAGTACTTCACATGTCCATTCCACAAAGTCTTTCCTTGCAGATTGACCACAGATTTTCAATTGGATTTAAATCATTAGAGTTTCCGAGCCAATATTTTCATTTGCTCACTGGTAAGGCTTGCCATTGTGTTCTTGTAGTGTTACAATTTTCATACATTCCTTTGAGTAACATCCATCACAGGCAATGGTTGTAGGGCAACTAATCGACAGTCGAGACAATAATGTCCGGGAATGATGAAAATCTGATGCAATCATGGATGACACAATATTTTTCAAGGCCAAACAATTTGATCATACACCCCAAAAATAGATTCATATTACTGCACGCCACTGCAAATGGCCTAATTTGAGGAAAAGATTACACCCTGTCATTACAGTGGGTCTAAAACTGACCGTAAGGTGAAAGAAAGGAAACTAAAGCAGTTGTTTCAATTAATTTGCACAAGGGTGTAAGCGAATATAATGAACCTGACTGGAATTGGAACTTGGCTCTCCGATTAACAATTTGGAGCCATTATCCATTACATCACCTACACATCTAAGCTTAAAGCACCTGGTATTCCCAAGCAGTCACCCATCTGACCAGGCTTGACATTGCTTAACTTTGGTGATCGTACAGGAACCAGTGTTTCAACATGACTTGGCTGTAAGCCTAAGTCCACTTGAATTTCTTACTCTAGACATAGATACATAGAGCTGACCATGAAAGAAACATTCATTTTTTTGTTTTTTTTTTTTTTTAGATAGATATGAACCTTAGAAAGGGTTTGGCTTTGAGCTTTGGGAATTCCTCAATTCTCCACAATGCGTGAAAAGTTATGGTGTCCAGCACAAATTTTTGAATCAATCCAGTCTTTCCTATCAAATGGTGAAATGAAAATTATACTGAACAGCCACTCTTCTAGATCCTTTTGTACTAATGCAGGTGTCTTTGTCTTTAATTTTCATTAATGATCTTCCCAATGGCAAGAGCTCTCAACTTGGTATCTGTAATGAGTTGGTCAGTCAACTTGACACCCCCAAAGTGAGTGGAGGTGGGCAGGCACGAGAACTGAGATTGGTAGCTGGCTTGTTGGTGTTTTGCATAGGTGAGTTACCAAGCTCTATGTAAAGAGCTGGAATGAGCAGGAGGGCAGTTTTCAGTCTCAGAAGTGGAGACTGTGCCCATCGCTACGACAGCAGGAGAGAAAGAGACGAAATCATTTATTTTTTTGTGACACATTCCAACACAGTATCTACGCTGATGACTCAACCATTTACTCCTGCCTCAATACTAAGGCTTATCAGTCTGACAAGGGCAAAATGGCAGCCAATGTCCAAAATAATCTACTCTATTAAGTGGGTGGAGAGGGCAAAAGTGGCTTGTTAATTTTAACATCTCCAAAATTAAACTTCCCTCCATTAATCATCTGAAAGACCCCTTGCTGCCTTCAGTCAGCATGGCTGATGCTATCCTTCAGGAAAATGACCCGTTGAGCCTTCTCAGGCTCATGTTCTCTGTTGATATGAAGTGGAAAGACTATATTGAATTAATTGCTAGGTCAACTTCTAAGAAAGTCAGTTCACTATGTCGAGCAAGACAATTTTTCTTTCCAGAATCTATCTTACATATCTATAAGTCTACCATTTACCCATGATTAGAATATTGCTGCCACATATGATCCTGTGCCCCTGTTATTTACCTTGAGTCCCTTGATAAGATCCAAAGAAGAATCAGCAATATTATTGGTCCTGATCTGGCAGCTTGGCTTCAGTCACTTTCCCATTGTCATGTTGCCTCTCTCTGTCCTTTCTATAAATACTTTTATGGTAAGTGTTCAAATGAGCTCTTTGCTATGGTACCTAGACTTTTTGAATTTAAGTGTAGTACTAGACTGGTGTTAAGATCTCATCAATTTATGGTGAAGTTGGCTAGATGCAACGGTAAATTCTATGCTAACAGTTTCTTTTCTCATACTTATTGTTTATAGAACTCCCTTCCAGCTTCATGCTTACCAGCCAACTTTAATCTTCAAAAATTTGAATGCGATGTCAATCGCTATCTACTGTCCACCTGATTACTCTTCTTCTGTTCTCACTCCTTAATAATGTTTCTTTATATTTCTGAGATGAGGTATTGTAACTATTTACACTATTTACATTGTTCAGACTGTTGTCCTCATCTTTATTAGCATATTCACAACATTTCGGCCATTGTATGCTCCAGCCTTCTTCAGGTGATATATGTTGAAATTTCAAACCAAACCCTTTATTTAGTCCATGGGAGTAGATTGTTCTAATTCCACATGCCATGTCTTTTTTAAGATCTCAGTTTCAGTTAATTTCCTTTAGTAACTCAACCCTCCAAGTTTTTGTTCTCTCTGCTGTGGCCAGGTATTGAACTCACAGCTCTTTGGGTCATCAATTTTTGGATTACACAATTTTTGGATTAATCCACTGGGCCTTGTGTCCCCACTGAGGGCATGTGTTATGTGGATAACATGTTCAGTTCCAAATTCCAACATATATCACCTGAAGAAGACCAGAGTATACAACAGACGAAACATGAATAGCAATAAAGATGAGGACAATAGTCTGAGCAATGTAAATAGTAATGTTTTTGTCTCTAATTCTTCCACACCCAGTAACCCCTAGTGTCTTAGTAATTTTACTGCTTTGCTTGGGACAAACTCATTAAAAAAAAAAAAACTAGGAAAAAATTACTTTATTTACATCCTTCTTAATTAAATCCAATTAAAATTTGCTATATTTAAATAATTCTGTAATGTTATTTCTAATAATAATTCAAAATAATTAATATTTGCATTAATAATATTAATAATAATAATAATTGTGATAATAATGTAAGAATACAAAAGGCGATTATCTCCCTTTGTCTGAGATGTCATGTGGGTCACATGATAGCTGCTTAGTGACGTCATAGACTGACGAAAGCAGTCTGACAGCTAATTGCCTGGAGTCAAGTAACATGGATTATTTGTTCATACAGACAGGACAAGACCTCTTCCAGGACCAGCCAGCTGTGGCGCATCTTACAAACACTGTTTTTCTTTGGAAATATGTATTCATCAGATATAGAAACTATCTCCAGCTAGCAGTCTCAATGTGGAAAATACCCATGACTCACAGGTTTTTTGTTTCAGAAATACATCCTCATTAGTGACATTGAAAATAAATCTGGCCCACTTGATTTCCCCATTAGGAGATATAAATATAGCTTCTCCAGAAACAAACAAGAATCCTGGACACATATATACACATGTCCTGGGACACATGTAAATATGTCTATATAATTTTGTGACTTAGCAGCATAAAACATGTTTGTCATTCCTTTTATTTCAGTTATTCCATCCTATCTGTGTATTAAGGTGTTATTATATCATGGATATAATAACATCCATAATGGGGGAAATGCAAACAGTAAGAATATTCCTTTCACCCACAGCTTACCCACTAATAATAATTAATTCAGAGGCTGTGACCCACAGGTGGAGAGAAAAGGGGAAATTTTTATGCTAGCAATTATAGTAATAATAAAAGAAAAAATATTTTAATAGAAGGAATTTTATGAATTATTTATGTTGCAGGAGGGTAGCTTCAGAAATAATGCTGATTATTTTTATTATGTTGGTTGGCCCATAGCAACAGAGGCAGGTGTTCATGATAGGCAGTGGAGGTTGAACCTTCCCACCAATAAGTCATGGTTTGTTTTGATTTGTGACAAATAGTCGTCTGGCAAGAATGCTTGATTAATTTTATGACATGTCAGTTGAGTTATTTAATGCTGAATTTTGTATAGGTCACCCAGGAAGGATTGAACTCAGTATTCAGTAATAATGGTCAATCACTCTAGGCTCAAAAAATCAGATGGTTGACATTAATGGATTAATAAATCCTCCCATGTTATATGTGTATTTATTAGAGTGACAGTAATTTTTGAGGTATTTGCTTAATAAATCCTATTAGTGATATCATAAGTTACAGAGATCAGTCAACCATGAGAAATGATTTAATCCCTGAAAATTTTCATTAACCTTGTCTATGGTCAAATCACACTAAAAACAATGTTTCTCATTTGATCACAAAAGTTAAGCAACATTGAGCCTGGTCAGTACTTACATAGGATACTGCCCAGGAACACAAGTATGGTAAGCAACTTCATTCAATCCAAAGTATGTTTTGGCTTTAAATAACCCACAAAGGGTTGATAAGCCATAAAAAAAACAAATCAATTAATCTATTGACCTTGTTGCTGATATCATTCTTAAAAGAAGAAGCAAGCTTCTATCTTGTCAACATTTCTTCTTTTTTTTTTCTCTCTCCTCAGCTCATCTGTTATATAAATCCACATATTTACCTAACATTCCTGTTGCTGTTTCATCATCAAAAGTTCCTGGAATATAACTCAGAATTGCCATTTGGTCCCGAAGAATTGTTGAGAGTCGGTTAATGAAGTTTTTCATCAGAATATCTGAAAGAAGACAAAAGTAACTTTAAATGGCAAAAAAAGTTGAACAATTCAAATTTTTCTTGAAAATAAAAAAAAATTATATTTTGCATTAACTTACAACTCCATTTTCACAGGCTGTTTCCCTCCTCAATGTCTAATGATTGCAATACAACCTGATGAATAATTATTTACTATGTGTCTCATTTCCTTTGTACAGTAATAAGTAAACAGGGAGAATCAATGTTATATTTGAGTATCAATTCATAAAATACTATTGAAAATGAACACATAATATTGACATTTCTGCACTTTTAATTGAAAGAAAAATTGCAAGTGGATAAGACTCCTTATTGGAAGAAAAGTCATAAGCGAAGAAGACTTCTAATTGGAAGAAAAATCATGAGTGAATAAAACATCAAATCAGATGATGTATTTTCAATAAAGCTAAATACATTAATTCACTAGATTTGACACTGCAAGGAGATTAATTCTCCAAAACTAAGCTATTACTATTTCCTGATACACTTAAGAAGGTTGTCCCCTGTAAGCCAGTGTGCAGTCCATTGTTACTAGATAAAAATAATTGATTCTAATGTCAAAATTACTGGCAAACCAAGTTTTAATTTCAGCAAGTTTGCTTCCAATCACTTCACACTCGGGAAAAAAAAACTCATCAGAACAGTTGCCATGAAAATATTTGTAGAAAAGACAGAGGGTAGCCACATCATATCAGTGAGAAAGTGACTGAATGCATACAGTAGAACTTAATTATCCATGAAAGACAGATTCCCTGTATAATGACAAAATCCAAATATGAATGCAAATCATACATATTAGACATGTTTGACAATTTTCACTGTGAAACTGACACGCTATTTTAAAAATGTAATTAACATTTGTGACGCAACTTACTGCTGTCAATTGGAACGCGGTTTCAGTTCATGTCATCCACCCACAGAGTTAGGTGAGGCAAAAAGCCCATATTAATAATTTTGAGGACATTTAAATTAATTCATTTTTGTTAATATTTTTTAAAATACCACTAGGATTAAAAACTTGAATTATGTCTGTCTTTTTACTTGGTGTTTATATTTCACTTCCTTTGAAATATATTTAGCAAAGTAGTTTTCCAAAAACTAAGCAAAGTATTAAGAAATAGGAAAATTTTATTAGAAACAAAGAACAGAGTTCTGAACTGTTACATTATATCAGTCCTCCTATATAGCAGTGGATATTAAACAATCTCCTCACAGATGAAGAAAAGACTTAAGGCAATGTGGTTGTACAGAAGGATGCAGCAAATGTCATTGATTAAACAAGTAATGAGGAAGTTTTAAGGAAAATAAAAACAAAAAGGGTACTTAGAATTAGAAAGAGACAGTTCAAATTTCTAAGATTGATAAAGAAGGCTTTGAAAATTTGACACTCACGGGACATACTGAAAGCAGGAGGAGTATAGTAGAGTAGTGAGTAGCCTACCTAACAAGCTTGTGTAAATGGATGGTGGAAGAGTGACTGGGGAAAATAGCAGAAAGACAAATCTTACTAAAAGTTACAAAAGGATAGAAAATTGTGAACAGCCATGATCGTGAACGCCCTGAATGGACCCAGTACAGAAGAAGATAGTTTTAGTTTAATAAAAGTTTTTCTCATTTGAGCCAACAGCAGATAGGTAAAACTGTGTGGTTGACAATCTGAAGGTGAGCAATTTTCAGGTTATTTTTTTTCCATAGATGATGATGTTCTATGGTAGGGGCAACCAGAGCGCAGTTTGTGAGCCACATGTGGCTCTTTGACCTTTGATACGCAGCTCATGAAAATATGTTGGCTGAGCACCTTTTTCCATCACAGTTAATACAAAAGATAAATTCCCATAGCTCATTATTGTATTAAATATGCTTAATATAGTTTAAACAATCATCAGTCAAGATTTTGAAAACATTTGGTGTATATATATATGCATACTTTGTGATTACTGAAACCAAAACAAATTAAGTTTAAAAATCCACATACATGAATAAATATTATTTATTTTTTAATATTTATATAAACATTTTGAAACAAAATGTGTATGTAACAAAAACGTATGTGTAAATTTTGTTCATGTCTTGCGGCTCTCAGACATTTGAACTTTATAGTATGTAGCTCTTACATTAAGCAAGTTTGCACACTCTTGTCCTAGGGAGTAGGAATTTACAGGGGGCAAATCCAGTATTTTCAGTTAGAGGGGATCTGTTCCTCAGTAACAAATCTCCATTAAAAATCTTAAA
>CAHIKZ030004445.1:760000-1170000 GCA_903632075.3 Acanthosepion pharaonis | reverse complement strand
CACAAGACCTGCATTCTTAGTTCTTTCTTCTTGCTTTCCTTGAACACTAATTATTTTCTCAGTCTTCCCTCTGTAGACACAGAGTCATCTGAGTATCCTATGTCTGTGCCTAGCACTAATAAATTCAGGCAAGTTTCCTATCATTCATATAATCTTCACTTCCTTCTACCTCTACCTACCTTCATAACACACACATTTTCAATAATTCTTTACCTTGAATGGCTCTCGGGCCTTGTACAGGGTGAGTATTATTGGAAAAAAAAAGGTTAAATAAATGCAGTATGAAAATACACACTTGTCTTAATTCTGTTCCTTAAAAAGACATAAAATTCTTCTTCTATGTGCTGTGTCTCTTCAGGATGTTGGTGATCATGGATCTCCACAATTTCCTGTCCTTTGTAAATTTTGCCTTTTTGCTATCTCTCCTAAACCATGTTCCATCATCTGTTTACTCAAACTCACTAAGTAGTTTATGCATCGTTTTCCACTATCCATCTTTGCCTTCAATCTGTCCTGTGAGTATCAAATTTTCCAAGCCCTCTTTCCTCATTATGTGCCCTAGAAATTTTAAATGTCTTTTACTAATGTTAAGTATAAGTGTCCATTTTGATCCATTTTCTCAAAAACTTGCTAGGTAGGTTATGCATTGTTTTCCTCTATCCTTCTTTGCTTTCAATCTGTCTTGTGAGTATCAGATTTTCCAAGCCCTCTTTCCTCATTATGTACCCTTGAAATTTTAAATGTCTCTTCCTGATGTTAAGTATAAGTGTCCTTTTTGTTTCCATTCTCTCTAAAACTTTGTCGTTGCTCACATGCTCAATCCATGGTATTCCCAGCATTCATTTCTGTAACTCATCTGCAATGAGATTGTCTTGCATTTACTACCATATAGGAGGACTGATATTACATAACAGTTCAGTACTCTTTTTGCTTCTAACCATATATCTAGTGGTTCAAGTTACTTCTTCATCTGTAAGGAGATTGTCTATATAGGAGGACTGACATTACATAAACAGTTCTGTATTCATTTTTTTTTGTTTCCGACGATATTTTTATGTTTCTTAATACTTTGTTCAGTTTTTAGAAGGCATCTTTCTTTATTTCAATGTTCTTTCGGATTTCTATGTTACACTTTCTGTCCTCAGTTAAAACCCTTCCCAGATATTTAAATCGTTGTACTTGTTTGATTTTGGTATCTCCATTTTGTAATTTGCATGTTGAGCTGTTCTTTTTGCTAACAAGCAAGAATTCTGTCATCTTGCAATTAATGTTTAGTCCTTTGATCTAATTTTCCTTCACTACCTTCTATAGGAGTTCTTGTAGTTTCCTTTCTGTGTCTGCTATTAACACTGTGTCATCTGTATATCTTCTGTTGTTTTTACTGTTTGCTAATTGAAATCTGTTTTCAAGGAGAAAGTATAGTTTGAAAAACATGTTCTTATTTCTTTCATGGCTTATGTCCATATCACGTTGAGTTCTTAAATGATCACCAATTAAGCAACGTTAATCTGGTCAGTACCTAGATGGATTGCCACTTGGGAATACCAGGTGTTATAAGCTTGAATGTGTGTGTAACGGTTTAGAATTGGAAATCGAAAGGATGAGTTCCAATTCCAATCAGGTTTCTTATATTCACTCATATGAAAATACTCTTGGGAAAGGTGTGAATCCAACTCTTCTCCCCCCAGCTATGGGTTAATTGGTAATACTTGTATCAGTAAGTCATTATTAACTCAAAGAAATTCTTACAATCTAAAAGATATTTGCCAGCTTTAAATAAGCTGCAAAGGGTTGATAAGCAGTAAAAAAAACAAGCAAACAATCAATCAGTCACTTGTTTTTGAAAATTTGTAGTTTTTTTTTTTTTTTTAAATAAGAATTTTTACCTGTTCTTTCTTCTTCCGGATAGAACTCTCTGCTGAGAATTTCTAATCTGCATTTCATTAGCAATTCAATAAGTTCTGTGGGAGTGAGCAAGCCACCATCTTCAGTCATTTCACTACCTATTTAAAAAAAAAAAGAGAGAGAAACAATATATATATATATTTTTTCTAGATAGATAAACATAGATATAAGTTTAGATATATAAGCTTTTTTGTTATACATGCTACTGAAATGCAGTAAATCCAAATACTTTTCATCATATATATATATATATATATATATATATATATATATATATATATATATATATATATATATTCTTTTTTTAATCAGTTCACACCAAGCAAGGTGATAATGCCACTAAGATGCAAAGGGCTACTGGGAATGAAAGAGAATGAAAAAATTTAGAAGGAACCAGAAACCCAATCCTAAACAGGAAACAAGGGTTAAACCTTTAGTCCTATTCAAAAGACTGGGGTGGGGGGAGTGTGAACTGGACAATAGATGAACCTATCTACTCCTATTAAGGATATTTTTTATGTTGATATGGCTCCAAAAACATTCTTCTTTTATTTTATAATTAATTGAAGAAACATACCTGACATAATAATGACTGATGGCAGACTTCCAGAAAGTTTCACAATTTGGGCAGCATGTTCATCCAATCCGAATACTGAATCTCTTACCACCTCCTTCAGGAGACGCATTCCTTCGTCCTCGTTCATTGGCTTCATTTCATCCTTGAAGAAAACACGCTTTTTGGATGCAATCAGAAACTCACATGTTGACACAATAAACATCTTCACATTTGTAACTCCTGAGGAAAACACCAATTTTTGGCACAGAGTCAAAAATTTGTCTTTCAGTGGACCCAGGATAATGTCTTCAGCATTGTCCATTACAATAGCAAATATTGTCTTTGAATTTTCTTTTATGGCTGAAATGACGGACTCCATCCAACTTGTATCATCTTCATATTTTTCTAGAGAATGCTGAAATTCACAAAAAAAAAATTTACGTTGAGATAAGAAAAAATAAATTTAAAAAAAAAAATCATTGGCCAACAGGAAAAAAAAGCATCTAACAATAATTTCCTTAATATCTTTACTTAATATCTTTCCCTAATATCTTTACCTAATATCTTTCCTTATTATCTTTACTTAATATCTACTTAATATCTTTACAAATTGTACACAAGAATTAAAATAAAGTGTTACAGTGATATGGTTTCATCTAATTGAAATACGAACATCAGTTAAAAATTTGGTAAATTTTAAAATAGGAGTAGGCAAAAACAATAATGGTTTTTATACTGATAACATACAGCCATATCACATTAAAATACGGTTTCTTGTAGGATCACCAAAATTAACCCATGTCAAGCCTGGTCAATACCTAGACAGGTGACCCCTTGGGAATACCAGGTGCTGTAAGCTTGGATATATGGGAGGTGTAACAGAAAACAACTTGGAATTGGAAATCAAAGAGTTCCAATTCCAGTCACATTCTTTATAATCATTACCTTCAAATACCTTTGGGACAACTATGAATCTCACTCCAACTATGGGTTAATTAGTAAGACTGGTACCAGTAAATCATTATTATCTTCAAAAAAATGCTTACATAATAAGAATATTTTTTGGCTTTAAATACCTGCAAAGATTGATAAGCAGTAAAAAGCATATCAATCAATCAATTTTGACATTGCTGTTAATGTAAACTCAATTGGTAATTAATTAATGCCTTAAAAAGTTATTTTTAGAATTTTAATAAAAATGTTAAACACTATTCTATTACTATAAACATTATTTTTAGTGGGTAATGTAATTGAGTTGGTAAACCTTTATTTTATTTTCTTAAACATTGAAATTAATAACAGCCAGACCAGATTGAGAAGTCCCACTAAAGAAAAAAAAATGACATCCCAACAGGAATAAAACCTGTATCCCTTTCCCCATCATGGAAACTGCTGCCACAGCTGAAATGTACTGCTACCAGTTTGGCCATGGGAAACCATCTTGATAGAGCAAGGTTTGAATTCAGTTGCCCATTTTACAATGAAAATATAATAGTAAATGAAATGCACCTCAATTAAATTAAAACAAAAAGTAATCCAAGTTAGTTAAGGTTCTACGAGAAAGAAATGCATAAATTCAGTTTCATATGTGGTTTTATTAAAATTCTAAAAATGGAATGGCTTGTTAATTTTAACACCTCTAAAACGAAACTGCTCCCTTTTTAACTTTATCAGTATGGCTGATGCTAACCTCCAGGAGAGTAATTCATTGTGATTTTTCAGACTAATGTTTTCCACTGATATGAAGTGGAAGGATTATATTGAATCAAATGCTACGTCTGCTGCTAGGAAAGTTGATTCCCTTTGACGTACTAGACAATTTTTCTAACATATTTATAAGTCTACCATTCATCCTTGCTTTGAATATTGCTGCCACACCTGACCTGCTGCTATATATTTAGAGATTCTTGATAAAATCCAAAAAAGAATTTGCAATGTTATTCATCCTAACCTCGCATCTCAGCTTCAGTCACTTTCCCACCGCTATAGTGTAGCTTCCCTGTGCCTTTTCTGTCTATAAATACTTTCATGGTAATTGTTCTGATGAACTTTCCTCTATTCATTTGGTTTTCATTATTAAAAGTTGTTATTTTTATTCCCCCTGCAACACAAATTGTACATATGGGAACTAGTTAGGACTTCATAGAGACTTTGAGGTATAATGGTGACTGCAATAAGAATGTGTTGTATTGGTGTAAGGAATACTGTGGTATGTTTGGGTCAGTAATTGTGGCTACCTAAGTTTAAGATAAGACAGATTAAAAGACCAGCCCTCCCCTATCCCACCTTTTGGCCTTGTGCCACATTTTTTATTTCCAAAATAAATATTATTTTCTCTATGGTACCTAGATTTTATGAATTTAAGTGCAGTTCTAGATTGGTGACAAGATCTCATTTTACAGTTAAAATGGCTGCTAGATGTAACTGTAAGTTCTATACTAACGGTTTCATCTGTCCTACTTCTCACTTTTGGAACTCCCTTCCAGCTAACTTTGAACTTAAATGATTTAAATGCAATTTAAATGTAATCTTCTGTGTTAATTCTTGTTCTTTTATTGTCCTCTCTTCTTGATAATGTTTTCTTTTTCTTATTGTTATGGTCCAGGTTAGGACCAAGGAAGAACAACACAAACACAAGAGTAGAAATAACAAAGGTATATTACATGAAATAATAATACAAGATGTGGAAGGTGTTAGTATGACTGTCAGTCTGGTTTAGAGTGAACTACTATCGGCTCGACTTGATTCGTCCCTCTCTCTTGAGAGGCGTAGTATACATAGTGTTAGGAAGAGTTCATTCTGTAGTTATAGGTAAGGACCCATGACACTTATATTCTGTCACACTCAGTAATAACCCCTTGCAATTTAGTGGCTTTATTGCCTTGCATGGGGTGAAATGGTAACAGATTTCTAAGATAATAAAAACTACTGAGGGAATATACAATATTTAGTGGTATCAAGAGAAAAATGTCCTTTTCACATACTGTTTTCTTGCCTGGTTCTTATCTTGTCATAGATTGTACTGGTTTCTACATGTAACTGTAGCCATAACAACATGCAAGTATTGATATAAATATATGAGAAAGTGAAAATTCTCACCTTTTCTTTTTGGATTTTCTGTGACACAAAAAGATTGTGTACTTTCAAAAGGTTTAACAGAAAGAATCAGAAAAATGAAATAAAGTAATTTTTTTTACTAAATATTCACAAAGTCCAGGTATAGAATTACTCAATAAAGTTGTAGGGACACAGAAGGAAAGCACTTTTAGTATTATTCCCTGAAATGCAAAAAACAAGTTCTCGTATGATCACTGAAGTTAAGCAATGCCAAGCCTGGTCAGTGCCTTAAACAGGTAACTGCTTGGGAATACCAGATTCTGTAAGCTTGTATGTGGGGGGTTGTGTAATGAATAACAGCTTGGAATTGGAAATCAGAGAGCCGATTCCAAATTCAAGTCACATTTGTTATATTCACTTATGCGCAAATACCCTTGAGTAAGGTATGAATTCACTACTTCTCACTCCAGCTATGGATTAATTATTAGAAACTTGTACCAGTAAACCATTATTACCAACGAAAAAATTCTTACAATCTAAAAATATTTTCTGGCTTTAAATAATCTGCAAAAGGTTGATAAGCAATAAAAAACAAATCAATTTAATATAAAAAACTATATTTTAACAACATAATAAATTTCATTTTAATTTACTTTACTAAAATACTATTTCTTTTTAAAATTATTTTTAAAATTAAATGAATTAAAATATTACTTATATTTTTACTAAATATGATCCAATACAAAGCCAAGGACCCACTCAAGGTAGAGGGTTACTAAATGAAGTTGTTTTATGAACATAAGTTCCTTGACAAAATCCAGAGACAGATATGCAATGTGATTGGCTCTGATGTGGCATCTTGTCTACAGTTGCTCTCTCATAGATGTGTCCTCACCTCCCTTTTCTACAAATACTTTCATGGTAACTGCTCCAGCAAGCTACTTTCGCTAGTTCCCAGAATTTAAACGTGCTACTAGGCTGGCATATCGGTCCCACCCTTTCACTGTTAAATGTAGCTGTCTCTTCTACTCCAATAGCTTTATGTCTTGCACCTCCCATCTGTGGAACTCCCTTTCTCTTACTTGCTTCCCTGGTAGCTATAATCTCCAACTATTCAAATGTAATGTCAATCGACATCTCCACATGCCTTGATCTATTCCCAATCCTTCTCTTCATCCTTTCCTCTATCACGCCTCTTTACTCTCACTCCCACTCTCTGTAACCCCTTGTGTGCTAGTGGCATCCTGCCTTGCTTGGGGTGAAATGTTTAAAAAAAAAAAAATAGGTGGGGGAAGTAATAATGTAAAAATATGTAAATAGATAATGGTTATCTTGAAGAGGTTAAGATTGTAGTGTTTGGGGAAGCATCCTCTTGGGAGTCTGTTTAGTAAAGTAGCAGCACTTGGGAAGAAGCTGTTCAAATGGAACTTCTTTCCAATGTAATACCAAAGGAATAAGGATGGTTTGCCCCCTGTGTACATTGTATAGTGAGTTTTAGCTGTAAAGGTCTGAACTAGTGGAACTAGGGAATGTAGCTTTTGAGAACATTTTCAGTGAAAATAATGATAGACTACTGATAGGCTTGTGGTACTGTGTCCATGGGAGAGGAATTGTAAGGTTGAAAATAATTCATCACCTAGAAGGCCATGTAAATGCTTTTGAATGCTGGAAAGTCTGGAAAGTAAAGATTGGGAAGTTCCGGTCCAGATATGGCAACAATACTCCATAGTGTCTTAGCATACTCAGGTGTGAACACTGAATCCCATGAATGTAAAAACTTAGGGATCAGAAAAAAAAAAAAACTGACCAAAAGAGTTTTTGAATTTAATTAATAATGTGTGTTTTATCTAAAATTGTTCAAAGGAAATAATTTTCATTTAGTCATTTGAAAAATATCTATTGCAAAAAAAAAAAAAAGATTGATAATTTTTTTTAATGTTTTCTTTATTTAGGAAACTAGAACAGATACATTCTTAATATTCACTTTATTAGATGAGAATTTTTGTTTTTTTATGTGCAAAGTAGGTGGTGCCCTGTAAAACAGCCCAGAAACATTTGGTTGGGCCTGAAAGGGATAGGCTCCTTTGTCTGGGACTTTTCACAGAAGTTGTCTACAGATACTGAAAGGTAAGATAAGATCTTTTTTTTTATTCAGGTGTTTTAGAGACAATAGGAATCATTGTTAAGTGACCGTTTTAGAAATTCAGTATCTATTCTACCAGATTTTGACAGAGGCGGAGCAGTCAGGGAATGAGAGCCATTGTTTCCTACTTGAGTTAAGAGGTGTCAAGAGTATTTGCTGTAATAATGGGTTAATTGCTAGTTCCTGCTGAGAAAGGTCAACATTATGTTTTCATGTGGATCAGCTAGCCATAAGGAATTGATAAGTAATTGGTTACATATCTCCCTTGAATACTTTGAATTGTATCAGTGGTTAATAAAATGACTGATAAGTTGAAAAAAGGTGTTTTTTCATTTTTTTAATTAAGGTAAATATAGATTAAAATAGCATCTTAGCAAACTCAGATGTGAACACTGAATCCAACAAAATGTGGAAAATTTAGTGATGAGCAAAAAACATACTAACCAAAAGAGTTTCGGATTTAATCAATTAATTAAATTAATTAATAATGTGTGTTTTATCTAAAGTTTTTAAATGCTTAAAGGAAATAATTTTCATTTAGCCCTTGGAAAAATATCCACTGCAGGAAAAAAAGCAGATAGATATTTTTGTTTTTTTTTAATATTTACTTAATTAAGGAAACTAGATCAGATAAATTTTTAATGTTTGCTTTATTAGATGTGGTTGTAGGGAGACATTAATTGTCTTCCCTTGGATTGATGGTAGGTTTCTGTTGGTCAGGTGTGAATTCAGCCTCTTACAAAACTTTCTTTTTAGGAGTTTTGCTTTTCTTTGTTGAACAAAGAATTTCTTCTCAATTTCCTGAAGCCCACACACATGGGGAATGGACATTATGTTCACTGCCTTTTGTTGAGCAGAAAAGGCCTTTGTCTCCAACTTCGGTGAGGCACTTTATTTCTCCTTGTTAAGAAAACCAGAGAGAGTATGACATTTGGGTTTATCTTTTTGGCACCTCAGTTCAGACATGCTTGTTCTTGGAGCAATTCATTCATCTGTTTTGGGACAAGTGCGGATTGTTGAAATATTTTTGTATCATACGTACTTATTAAATTTTTTTTAATCGTGTACGGATGTTTATCTCATCTTTCATTTCCATTTATTCAGTGTTAGTGTATCAATAGTTACATTAATGCTAATATTAGTACCTGGTAAATGAAAAATGATTAAATATCTTTCCTAGCACCAGATTGCTGGTAAATTATGACTGGCATAAAATTTATACTAATATGGTTAAATCAGATAAGCTTTTTAGGTTCAGGGTGGGTGTACTGTGGAATGCAACCCAGAAATATTTGACTGGAGCAGAAATTGAAACACTCCTTTGTCCAGAAATTTTGCCAAGGTAGCCTAAGGGCATTAGAGGGTTGATGATGATAGGATCTTTTCTTATTTAGGTAAGTGTTTGGCAGCTGATGAGAATCCTTGTCCAGACCTCTTAGAAATCTATTATATAGTCTGCTGGATTTTGGGAGAGGCAAAGCAGTTGGAGAATGAAAGTCAGGTGGTTCTCACCTGTGTTAAGAGTCACCATTTGCTGCTCTTCACAACTATTTCTATTACACAGGTGATCCTGAAATAGGGAAAATTGCTGAAAATCTTCAGGGATAGAGTATTGGTTTGGTTGGTTTTGTTTCAACCTCTATGGTTCATTTAATGCTGAAATCTTAATATTCTACATGCAATTTTACAGCTTCAGCTAGATACATTTTGAATGCAATTTTATTCTTTCAACTACAGCTATTTTGTACATAATTTTATACTTCTACGTATGTTTTTTTAGAGATATAGTTTGTAGATTGTAAAATTTATTGTTGGTAATTTTTTTTAATGTATTGTGTATTCTGTATAAAAATGTATTGTTGGTAATTTTTTTTATAAAAATGTGTAGCTGGTATTTTTACTATAAAATGTAGTTTTATACTTATATTTTATACTACTTATAAAGGTTTTATTGTGTAATTCACAGCTGCCCTGGATCTAGCCATTATTTTAAGTAATTTTAAATTCTCATAAAAAATTCATTTTTTATTGCCAGCAACTATCCTACTCAAAATATTTTTTTGCTTGCAACAAGCAAGAAGAGAAATATAAGTTTTTTCTAAATGTCTTTCCATAAAATTGTTTTTCTAAATACTTACATTTGTTTGGTTCTGCTTTTCTTTTAAAACTTGTAAATGTGTTACACAAGCAATAAAGAGTTAAGGAGCATTCAAAGAGACTTCTAAGATTTTCCTAATATTTTGCAAGAGATAGTATGATGAACATTTGCATCAATCTTATCCACATATATAAAATGCAATATTTATTTTTTCATGTAACACTTTTCAATATATGCACAAATACAATGCAGATCCTAATTAGAGAGCAGCTAGCATCAATCTGATCCTAGGTAGAGAGCAGCTAGCATCAATCTGATCCTAGGTAGAGAGCAGCTAGCATCAATCTGATCCTAGGTAGAGAGCAGCTAGCATCAATCTGATCCTAGGTAGAGAGCAGCTAGCATCAATCTGATCCTAGGTAGAGAGCAGCTAGCATCAATCTGATCCTAGGTAGAGAGCAGCTAGCATCAATCTGATCCTAGGTAGAAAGCAGCTAGCATCAATCTGATCCTAGGAAGTGATCAGTAAGTAACACTGTTCTCAGGCAGAAGTGCTATCTTACATGCACTTAATGCTCTTATAAAAAAAAATCAAAATGAAAACAAGTTAAAAAAAGAATATTTTACCTACCTCCTTATAGGTGAATTATTTCATCAAGTAATAGCAAAATACTTACCCCAACAATTTCTGCCAGAAGTCTAATTCGGATGATATCCAAATTTTCAACTTTACGGAGGTCAATATGAACCGACTTTAAGAAACATTTCTCTTCACATTGCTTCTTTTTCCATCTTAGGAATTCCCAAACAGTTCGTGACTTTCCTACACATTGCATTCCAAAAATGCCAAATATTTTGTGATTTTTCCAATTCTTCTCCCATTTTTCTAAATATTCAGTCCTTCCAATAAAGGGATAATCATCAATGTAGGGGTTTAATTCCTCCTCTTCCATCTGAAACAGATAATTTATAAAAAATTAGATCTTTGCTTTTGCATGTCATATACATTTAGGAATCAGATAAAGAAACGGAGAACACAGAGGAGATGATAATGCTCTCATGTGTTTAACATCTGCTTCAGTGAAATGGAAAAGATTATCAATTTCAAACCTTTACTTCTTTAAATAATCCTCTGCATACAGACTTTTGATTGTTATTATTTAAAGTTGTTAAATGAAATTGGAGAAATTCCATGGATATGTTAAGGAGCTTATCATTAACTTGAGAATTATGATTCATCAGAAATACCTCTTTCCTTAATAGTATATTTTTCTTATATTCTCTAACACTCAGTAAACCCTTGCATCTTAGTGGCTTTATTGCCTTGCTTAGGGTGAAACAATTAAAAATAATGCCTTGAAAAAGTTTATCAAAGAATGAAACATATGAACTAAGTTTTCCTTTTGTCTTTATTCAGATATATTTTTAGTTATATCTGAATTTTTGCACATACATAGTGAAACAACTCATTTACATATGAAGTCACAAAGACTATAAGCAGCTATAGTTATTGCCCATGAGGCAGTTGAGTGCATACTACTTCCCATGAGTCAGAATCACAACAATGCAATGGTGTTGCTGATGTCTAAAGAACCAATCGAACAATTATCCCAACTAATAATTATGAATACGCACAAGCATGGCTTAGGATACTAACAGCTAAAGCTAGAACAAAAAAGCTAGAGGATTTGAAATCAACTGGAGGAGAAAACTAAATAATTGATCTCTTCTTGGCAATTGCTGGTTGCGAGGCCATTATAAAATTATCAGCAATTGCACACCCAAGACAGTTGGGTGAAATGGCATTTGACAATATAAGCCAATAGTGAAAAACATAACACCCAAGAAAAAAAAATTAGTAAATGCAGAGAGAACTAAGTTTATGAATATTTCTCAGAAAATGAATAAACCAGTTATTGAATATGTTCTTTGTTTAAAAAATGCCACTAAATATTGTGAATTTGAGAAACAGGGATCAGAAAACCAGTCAATCAATGAAAAATTAAAATGGAAAACCAGTATGGTTTTGAATAAGTTAAAAAAAAAAAAAAAATGGATTAACAATTCACAAAAAAAAAATATGTGCACAACACTAAAAAAAAAAAAAACATCATTTTTGGGATATTCCATATCTAATGAAGGTATATCACCAGACCAATTATTAATTGACAAAATATTAAAAGTTGAAGTACCTAAGAACAAAAAAGAATTGGAATTTTTCTAAGGAGTTGTAAATTTCTACAGATGATTTGTAGAGCAATACTCTGAATTGACAGAACATTTTGCTGCCTTAAAAAAAAAAAAAAAAAAAAAAAAAAGAATGCGGAATTTATTTGGACAAAAGAACAAGTGACATTTGAAAATTTAAAAGCTGTTCTGGTAAAGAAACTAGTAGTAAAAATATTTGATCCTAGAAAGATAATTAGTAGTAACGATTGATGCAAGTGAACACTCAATTTTGGGAATATTAGCTCAGGATAATCATCCTATTATGTATCTTTCAAGAAAATTGTCAAAAGTTAAATTGAACGGCTCAAATTAAATATATATAATGTTTTCATTTCCAAAACACGGTCAAGATATTGTGTCCATGTTCATAGCTGATATTATTGAGTGTTGTTTTTTTGTTTTCACTAATAAAATTTCCATTATTTAATATTATATAAATACATACATACAACAATCTATTTCTTGTTAACAGTTAATATATTTCAACCTTGAAAATGGGTAAATGTATAGCCAAAAGCTCTCAGAAAAAAAGAACAATAGGACAGTTTTTATATGATTTATCCTCCGAAAAGAAAAAATTATAAGATCACATGAGTAATTGTATAAAAAACTAAATCAAAGCCCCATGTGTGTCGTATTCAATGAAACGTGCATAATATATAATATATATATATATATATATATATATATATATATGTATGTGATTAGAAAAAAAGAGTTCAAGTGTGCTTCATAGATTTTATAAAATAGAGTAGATAATTTGGTCAAACAAAAGGGTACTGATGTAATCAGTACAAGAAACATTTATTAATATTAACCAGGTGACAGAAATGAAGCACAGAGATTGAGGTTCCAAGTTTGGAATTCTTGAACATGCCTGTGTTCTTCATCAGCGGATGAGAGAAATAAACAGAGGAACAGTGGAAACTAGCCAACATTAGTTCTTGATAATGTTATACATACATACATATACGTATATTATATAAATATATATATATATATATATATATATATATATATATTAATGGATATAATTTATTTAAGTAAATGCTCTCAAATATTTCTCAAACATTCAGGCCAGTAAATGTAATACTGTTTACTTAAAAAACTAGAGCATTTACTTAAATAAATTATATCTATATAAAAATAACGTATAAACGGAAAATACATTAAAATAATTGTTGGACTTAACCCATTTTATAATATGTGGTTATTGTTTATGTTAAGATATATTTCATGAACAGATATAATGAATCAAGAAAAATCGTCAAAGGTGTACGTTTATAAACAAAAATTTGGTCCTTGCTAACCAGAGGCTTCTATCCTTAACATCAAATCAGATGAAATGTGATTCTCATTAAGGGTTACAGGTTTGATTCCTGTCAGAGAAGCGCATGTTTTCTGCAGTGTTTTCTCGAATATTCAGGCTGGTAAATGTAATTAATATTGTTTAATTAAAAGAAAAGGGCATTTGCTGTAGATGTATAAACACAAATATTAATATATCACACACACGAACATATAAACGTCGACATTTCATTCATTTTAAACAACATAATTGCATTTAATGATTTTTGTTTGTTTTTTTTTCCAAATTTTCTTCATTCTGTCGGATCTATATCCATTTACATTTGGTTACATATATATATATATATATATATATATATATATATATATATATATATATATATATATATATATAAAATAATAAAGTGAATATTGAAGTCAACATTCAGAATGATAGGCTGTTTCATGCTGGACGATTGCATCCAGCATGAAACAGCCTGTCGCTTCTGAGTGTTGACTTCAATATTTATATTTACATATGCTCTATCTCTGATACTGAGCACTCTATCCCATAAATATAGCACACCTTAAAACTATATTTCTTCATATATATATATATATTTTTTTAACTGAATGTACGGGTTGTGTTATGTATGTATCTAGAGATCTGTTCTTAACTTTAACTACGAACTGAGTTGAAAGAATAAACTCCCATTCTTAGATGTTCTCGTAGAATACAGTAACAATACTTTCACCACTTCATTATATAAAAATCCCATGAGTTTAAAACTCCTGCCACCTTAATTCTAAGAGGTAATGCCCACTTAGATATAAAATAGTAGTTATAAAATATTTCCTAAAGAGAGCACACAAGAATTCATCCTCTCGTCTACTTTTCTTTAAAGAACTCAACAATGTAAAACAGACACTAGTTTAGTTAACAATGTTTTTTTTTAACTACCTCATCAATCATCAGATTAGACTATTTCTTTCCAAAGGAACTAATAATGATACTGAACATAGAGAAAAACAATAATATTAACATCTTCTACAAAAGCCAAATACATGTCAACTATAAGCAAGATGAATATTCACTTAGAAATATCATAAAGAAATACACTGCCCCAGTTGGCCCTAACAAGAAAACTAAATTAATTATCTATTTATTACAAAAAATTTAAAACAGCTAAACTTATCATCAAAAATAACAACACACCTGCAAAATCAAAACTACGAAGGACCAACACTATTTATGAGTTCAAATGCCCCTTAAGGAATTGTGTTCCTGATGAAACCAAAATCATAATTACATTAGTCACACTACTACATGACTATCCAGATGACTTACATTACACTTATCCAACCATAGCTTCATTAGGACTCATTTAAACACATTCAAAAACCTACCAGACACCATCCAAAACATACAAGTAGAAAATACAAGCATAATAACCTCATCCACATGTAAAAAAAATAGATTAAAAATAATGAAAGCCCTTATAATAAAAAAGAAAAAGCCAACACACAATAGCATTAACTATGAACATGGCCACAATGTGCTGACCATGTTTGGAAAATAAAACATCCTTATAACTCTAGATATATATTATATATAAGTAAGTAAATATTCCAGAAAAGTACATTTTATTGAGAAAATAATAAAAGTCAGACTCATTAAACTGGGATGAGTTAAAAAGTAGTGCCTTTAACACATCATTGAATATGGTTTTCCTTCCTATGAGTAAAAAAAACCCCTGCATGTCAGGGTAAGCCCTATTCATAATTAATCATGTAGTCTTGACAACCATTACAACACAAATATATATATATATATATATATATATATATATATATATATATATATATATATATATATACACTGAATATTCCTGGTTGAAATATGGGAATGTCTGGTATGTCTGTGCATCCTGTATCCCATAGTAATTTAATTTCACTTTTACACTGATCAACTTGTAAAGATTTCATTATTTAGTTTTATTTTTAACTGGCTGTTTACATAACCTGTGATATCATAGCTAAGATTTATTAAAAAAAAAAGTTTTCATTTGTTCTAATGAATATAATGTATACTCTAGAAGACTTGAGAATTCTTCAGGAAAGACATTTATTTCAAAACATGGGTGCCTTCAAGAAGTGGCTGGAGAGCTACAACAAAAGCAATAATGTCTGAGGGACCTACTTTGATGGAAATTCATTTGTATTGTTTTGATATAAATAAATATATTTTCTGAAGAATTCTCATATATTTTGAAGTATACCTTGTATTCATTAGAATTAATTAAAATTTTGTTGTATTAAATTTTGTATTGTTTTGTAATAAACTGTCGTCACTCCTGAAGAATTCTCATATCTTTTGAAGTGTACTATATACATATACAAAACAACAATTTTAGACAGTAGGTAGCAAAAAATGAAATTGTATGAAAATCATGATTTTATTCTAGTGCTGCTTGCATTTAAAACCTGTATAAAGAATTAAACAAAGAATGGTTAGTGTAATGGTTATTAGCACAGAAAGTGAAATCTGTAAACTGAGTTCAAATTCCAACCTAGTCAGTCATGTTCACTCAAACAAATGTCTTTCAAAAGGGCATGAATCCATTTCTTCCCCCTCTAGCTATGGGTTTAATAGTAGGGAAGATTAGGCTCTCTAGTTTTAGGTGACAGCTTGTCTGGGAGAAGGACAAGTCTGAATTCAAAATGGAAATAGCAATGGAGAACCACTATACTATCATTCCTAAGAAGCCATGACAATTCACAGATAATAAAGAACAGGAAACTGTGGAGAGTAATGATCGGCTATGTCCTGAAGCATTATAACATTAAAAAAGAAGACAGATAATAATTAGGCAAGTTTTTAGCATGTGTGATAAATGCCCACGGACTTTATTGTTACTTCATCACTCATGGGCTGAGTTTTAGCTATTTTCTGTATTAACAAACAATATATTTCTGTTGACATGGATTAGAATACACTGACTGCACCATTTGCAGTGGGAGGGGCAAACTTCCAGGGGGATGCTTGCAGATCTTGGACATAAACCTGATCAATGTCTATGCTTTTGAATCTAATGTAAACCAAATCTATGGCTATCATTTTGACTCCCCACACCAAGCAAGTGGGTAAAGCCACTAAGATACAAAGGATTATTGAGGATGAAAGAACTGGAGAAAACGTTACTGAGTAGAAAGGACAATAGATCCAAAGCGGCAGAAGATGATGATTTATGTTGTATTTGTATTTTTGAAGATCATAGTTGACAGGAAAGCAAGAAGCAGGAAGAGAGTTCCACAGGTGACGAGTGCAGGAGAAAAATCTATTTGAATAGATTTGACTCTAGCATAAACCAGCCCCATATCTACCATTTTGAATCTTGTGCAAACTAAACCTATAAAACTTATAGTTGATATTAATTAGATCATCCAATATGGGTTGATATGTCATTAAATCACCCAATAATGTCCAGTTTACACTAGAGTGAAAATGGTAACCTTTAGTGCTATTTCCAAACCAGCATAGACATATAGTAGCATATAATATGACCTTTGTTTTGTGATGTATTTTTATTGATTGGTGGGGGGGTGTCATTTAGCTTAGTTGCTATTGTAGTGTGTCTGATTAAAATCAAAATGATCAGAAATCACTGTCAGCATCTTTATAGTCATTATTTCCAATAAATGACAATTTCCTATTTTTTAAAAACTGGGCCAGCACAGCCAGACAACACCGCTATAACAATTCAGCATATAAGGCATGAACTACATTTAAAAGTTCTATTTGGTTATTGATAAATAAGAACTATTGAAACAATTAAAGTTTTATTAGCGCAATAGAAGCAGACATAAAAAATAATTTATAACAAATAAGAAATAATTCATAGCTATCATAAAAGAAACTGTTAATCAATGTGAAGTTGTTCCCCTTGTAACTTCTCCATGAGTGAGGTACGATTGAGGTGGAAACACAGGGGAAGGACAGTTGGTTACCACCACAAGGTGTTTGAAGGTTGCTAAATAAATTCTTTCTTCACACACGTCTTGGAGTCAAATTTATTTAAATTCACAGAAACTATTAGAATAGAATCGACTCTAGTGTAAACCAGCTGCATGTCTACCATTTTGAATCTAGTGCAAAATGGGCTCAACTCATAGTTGATATTAATTAAACCACCCAGTAAGTGTTGATATTAATTAAATTAACACTTCCACTGCTGTGATTGTATTTATGTCTGTCCAAAACTTACATTGCCTAATGTTGATGTATATATTCTTTTTTTAATCAGTTCACGCCAAGCAAGACGATAATGCCACTAAGATGCAAGAGGCTATTGGGAATGAAAGAGAATGAAAAAAACTTTAGAACGAACCAGAAACCCAATCCTAAACAGAAAACAAAGGTTAAACCACTACTCTTATTGAAAAGCTGGAGAAGAGTGTGAACTGGACAATAGGCAAACCTAATTTTTCAAGACACGACAAAATGTTGGTTCTTTGTGTTTATCTTATAAGCTAACTGGTACTTTGTGCTATTTCTAAACCAGCATAGACATATAGTAAATCATTTTTTGCAACATTTTTATTGTGTTGGGGTTGTCATTTAGCTTAGTACTTTATCTTGCCTTCTGTCAAAATACATATACATTTTCAAGACACACTTATCCATCTTTACAAAGCTTACATTGCCTGTTGTCAACATATGTATACATTTTCAAGACACACTTATCCATCTTTATGAAGATTACATTGCCTGTTGATGTATATATACATTTTCAAGACACCATGAAATGTTTTTTTTTTTGTATTTGTCTTATAAACTAACTAGCACTTAGTACTAGCATCCTGGGTAAGACAATAAACTACATCCGACAGCAAAGCCTCAGATCAGGATCTGCAGCAGTCCAGTTGCCATCCAAGGCTATAGAACCTGGTCTGTCCTGCTATTTACCCATGTTTGGGTGGGGGGGTGAGTAGAAGAGGATTCATACCTTTCCCATTGGTATTAGCATTAAGTGAATGTAATGGATTTGACTGGAATTTGAACTTGGCTCTCAGATTCCTCAATCCAAGCCGCTATCCATTACTCCATTCTGTCTCCTCAATACCAGCAATACATTTTTTAATAAAAAATTATTACCAGCAGTATATTTTTGAAAAAGAAAATATTACCAGCAATGAAAATCTTGTCAGCATTAAATAACCTATTGGGGTTGATATACTGTAAAACAAACGAAACCAAACCAAAACTTAGTACTATTTCTAAACCAGTATAGATATAAAGTAAAGTAGAATACAACCTCTTTTCTGATATTTTTATTGTGTTGGGGGTGTTGTCTAGCATAGTTAGTACTCCACCTTGCCTCCTGTCAACATACATATACTGTTTTAAGGCATACTTATCTGTCTTTATGAAGCTTACATTGCCTGCTGTCATCATATGTATACATTTTCAAGGTCTACTTATCCATCTTCATGACATTTACACTGCCGGCTGTCAACATATGTAGACATTTTCAAGACATACTTATCCATCTTCATGACATTTACACTGCCGGCTGTCAACATATGTAGACATTTTCAAGACGTACTTATCCATCTTCATGACATTTACACTGCCGGCTGTTAACATATGTAGACATTTTCAAGACGTACTTATCCATCTTTAAACTAACTAGCACTTAGTATTATTCCTAAACCAGCATAGACATAGAGCAAAGTACAATACAATGCTTTTTGTAACATTTTTGTTGTGTTGAGGAGTATTGTTTAGTTTAATCTGTACTGCAGAGTATATAACCAAAACGAAAATAGTGGCACCTATGAGAAATTGTCATCAGCATCTTTATAGTTATTTATTTCTAGTAAATGATAATTTCCTATTTTCCCCAATATGGTCTAACGCAGCCAGGTGAGTAGGCTATAGTATAACAATGCATTGGTAAAAGTGTTAACTAAACTTGCCTAACAAAAATTTCTGATAGTAAAAGTGGTAGCAATTTTTCCAGTAAATGTATGTCTTTTACATTGTCAAAGAGGATGGTAAGTGTGACACTGAGATCCCTAGACATACTGGGATGGCCAAGGACACATTCCAAAATCTGGGCAGAGACAGAAGTATTTCTTTGGTAACAAAGAAAAGAATACTGAGCTGTTATGTGGCATCTGTCCTTCTTTACAGCAGTAAATGTTGGACGATTTCCTCAAAGATTAAGAAAAGAATAGAGTCAACGGAGATGTGGTTCTACAGAAGGATTCTAAGGATGTCATGGACCGAGGGTGTGAGCAATGATAAGGTCATCATAAAGAGGTTGCAAACAAGGAGAAGGCTTATACTTAACATCAGGAAGAGACAGCTGAAGTTTCTGGGACACATAATGAGGAAGGAGGGCCTGGAGAATCTGATACTCACGGGTTGAATAGAGGGAAGGAGAGACAAAGAAGGAGGAGGCTTATACTTAACATCAGGAAGAGGCAGCTGAAGTTCCTGGGACACATAATGAAAAAGAGGGTCTGGAGAATCTGATACTCACAGGTCAAATAGAGGGAGAGAAAGACAAGGAAAAATAATGCATGACATACCTGGCAGGCTTAAGGAAGTGGATGACAGAACATGGTGTGGGGGAGGAAGCAAAAGGAAAGAACTTGTTGGGAGCTGCAAGGGATAGGAGGAGGTGGAGAGCCATGATCACCTATGTCCTGAAAGGACATTGCACATAAAAAGAAAAGTACAAATAAATAACCATGGTTGTTTAATCTTTTTTTTTCTTTCCTTCCAGCTAAAATTTGCTGTGTCACTATAAAGAAACTTTTAATGCATTTGCTTAATAGATACTAATTATATCACAAATTACATAAACATATATATTTTTTTATTTGGTAACTGAATTTAGATCTGAAATTTTCAAAGTATTATTCTCAAGCTCATTGATTAATATTCATCATTGAATTAAGGACATTGTCAAGGAGGGAAATTATGTTGAAAAAATAAAAATTTCTTGTGTGAAACAAATCCATTTTTCATCATTATGCTATGGACTTTTTTCTTTTATCTTTTTTTAATCAATTCGCCCCAAGTAAGGAAACAATACAACTAAAATGAAAAGGGCTACTTGGAGTGAATAAGAATGAAAAGATTTTAGAAGGAACTGGAAATCCAATCTTAAATGGGAAACAAGAGATAAACCTCTACTGCTGTTCAAAAAAAACTGGCGATAGGACTTACTGATGTATCATGCATACAAATAAATGTAAACAGATGCAGCAATATGTATCTAAAAAAAAAAAAGAAGTGATTTCCCAGAATTCAGTGCTGTTTGTAAAGTAATAAAATTAAATTTGGTAGATCCTAATAAAAGGAGAGTGACTTGTGATAAAGCAGATGTGCTCAAATTAATCCTTCAGACCATGACGACTGTCACAAGATCAGGTTTCACTAAGTGCTCCCTACTCCTTGGATCATACTAAGTTAAGTTCAATAAATCAGGATGTTTAGATGTCTTTTTTTTTAACAGTGAGGTTCACCCTTTATAAGGCCCACTCGAGGTAGAGGGTAACGTTTGGAGGCCATTTGTGTGTATAGGAGTGGAAGATAAATGGTTAACCTTAGCCTTGAACAGGTTAAGATTGTAGTGATTGGGGAAACATCCTCTTGGGAGTCTATTCCACAGGGCAGTGGTTTGTGGGAAGAAGTTGCTTTAGTGGAACTTACTTCTCACCAATGGAATATGGGTGGTTTGCTACTATGTAAATGGCATGCCATTTTCTTGCTGTGTGTTTTTGTTTAGCAGTATATCAACACCTCTATGGGTTATTTAATGCCAAAATCTAAATATGAAAATTCAAACTTTATAATTAATTCAAGAGAATGACATTATTTCATGATTAAACTATAATTACTTAGCTGTATTGTTTCATTTTAACCAAATAATCTTACAAAATCAAACAAGGTGTGAAAACTTGTTTCTCCTTACAACAGATGAGATTAATCATAGAAAATATTTTTTTGTATTTTATATTTTTTTGACAATGTATGCAGTGTCTTCAATTTTAATATAAAAATGTATTGTTGGTCATTTTACTATAAAAATGTATTATTGGTCTTTTGAGTATAAAATTTATTTTTAGTCATTTTATTATAAAATGTAATGATCATTCTACTATAAAATGTATTGGTCATTTTGCTATAAAAGGTATTGTTGGTAGTTTTACTATAAAAATGTATTTTTAAACTTTCCAACTGTTTTGATTTTTGTTTGGGGGTTCACTATTTGCCTGTTGCTGGGACCCTGACAGGTGCTACCACCTCAGGTCAGGGTGGATCTGGGAACAACAGCAAATAAGAGGTGCTTACACATTCCTCAAAACCTCGAATCTCCCAATTAGAGGCCTTGCTGATGGATATAGTTTATTGTCATACCTCGAACTATTAATAATGACTCTTCACAATTTCTTCTTCTTTGTAGCCCTTAATAAAGTTTGTCTTTTTGCTATCTTTCCAAAATCCCTGTCATGCCAACCATTTACACAAGCTTGTTAGGTAGGAGTTATGCATCATTTTCCTCTGTCCCTTTTTCCTTCAATATGTCCTGTTAGTATCAAATTTTCCAAGCCCTCTGATTTTATGTGCCCTAGAGATTTCAACTGTCACTTTCTGATGCCAATTATAAGTGTCCTTTTTGTTTCCATTTTCTCTAAAATTTTGCTCACATGTTCAGTCCATGGTATTCTCAGCATCCTTTTGTAGCACTACATTTCTGTTGCTTCAAGTCTTTTCATCATCTGTGATGACATTATCCAGCATTCACTGCAATATAGGAGGACTGTTATATTCTGTGCTAATAGGAATATATTCATGAATATATTCCTATTAGCACAGAATATAACACTCTTATATGAATTGTCCTAGAAATGAGAGAACTTCATTAGATATCAATTCTTATGTTTTGATGTTCTGTTGTGTCTGAGTAAGTTTTTTCCTTTTCTGACGTACTGATTTTACAAGCAGAAAAAAAAAAGAATCTTTGTCCACCACTATTATAATAAATAGTGAATCATCCATGTTGCCAACTGTTGTGATGTTGGGTCTGGAAAAATACAACACTTAACTCAGAGTCAGTCATGATAACAGTATTTAATACTCAGACAAGTCACTACAATAGTATTATCTTCTTTCTTCCCTTTTCTAGACAATTATCCATAACTACTTATCATGAATGGATTGATCCATTCATAATAGCAAGAGGGTAACTGGCTCTTACCGTAACAACTTACTTTGAGGAAGCCATTTTGAACCTAAATTTCCCCAAACCTTTTGGTCAGTACCTTGTATACAATATAAGAGAAATGGCAAACTTTGCCAAAATTTGGGTTTCTGAATTTTAGGCTGACATTTATGTGAATGTACATGGTACACTGGACAAAAGTTTATTTTAAGAAGACAAGGGAAGACTGTATCTATTTTTTTCCTGAGAGCATTCCATTCATAGCACTCCTTAATAACATCCGACGATGACAAGATGTGATTTACACTGGAGCCATGTTCTTCATCAAAAGTCAGTATAGAAGACAAATGGAGTACAAATGTTTCCAAAATGTTAAATGTCAATCACGCACAGCAAAGACCAAAAAAATGCTCTACTAATAGTTATTATCAATGTCACATAATGACTTATGAAAAATTATTATTTACTATTGCTTAAAAGAAAAAGGAAAAATGTTTTGCTATTAATTAATATTGTGACAGAAGCTATAATTCTTTCTTTATGCAAATTTAATAAACAAAGAGTATTCAACCTAAAATGTAATAAAAAGCAACAATAAAATGAAGAAAAGATGAATAAAAAATTAATATTTTATTTACCATATTTGACAGCATATAAGGTGCACTATTTTTATTTACTAAAACTGTCTTTTAAAATTCCTCTGTGTCTTATATGCCACATGTAGGTTTTCTTAATTTGCCCTGCTGAAATTAGGGTTCACTCATGCATCTTAGCATCTTATATGCTATCAAATACAGTAAATTAATAATAGTCTTAAATTCATCTAGAGTTAGATGCTATAATTTGTGATAAAAATAGACAAGATAAAGAAAAAAACTAATCAAGAATTAATTTAGTAACAGCATTAAATCCATCCAAGGGTAGGTGCAATAAATTGAGGGAAAATAGCAACAATAACATAAAGGAAAAACCAAGCAAGAATTAATATTTTATTTAATTTAGCTATAGTCTTAATGATTAGCGGCAGTAAGTAAGCAACAATAAGATGAAGAATTAATATTTAATATGGCAAGAGTTTTAAATTCATCAAAGGTTAGATACAAGTTGTGATAAAAGTAACAATAACATGAAGAAGAGATGAGCCAAAAATTTATAATTAAAATTCTTAAGACTATAAGTGGGTAGCATAAACAAAAAAATATAGTATGAAGAGACTGGGTGGAGAGGTGGCAATATGATTGCAGATTGGTGACTTTGTAGTATATTTATGCCAGAATAGCAGCAGGAGACACAGATGATTGGCTGTAGAGGATATATGTAATAGCAATGACAGTAGCTGACTGACACCTTTAAAATTCTGTGTTTTCAAAAAGATACTGAAGGAACAGACAATTTCATCCAGGATGATCTGATGATGGTGGCTATCAGGAGCAGAAGGAACAGACAACTTCATCCAGGATGATCTGATGGTGGTGGCTCTCAGGACTTCTGCCATTGCCATGTTTGTACACATTTTGATGTTATCTGACCAGCTTTTGCATTGCCTACAACAGTGCCTTGCATGGTAGTCTTGCAGAGGCTGTTATGCTGTGTGATATGGTCAAACCATGACACCTTAATAGTGGTGAGAAGAGATTCTTATCAGCCCACAAGACTTTTGACCTTGCTTTGTACATAGTCATTGGTTTTGTCGTTCTGGGAGAAAGGATTCATATTTATGCATCAGAAGATTTTTCTCATTTCTCTTTCATGCTACATTAATGGTCGGGAGAAAGTTGCTATAAAAAGTGTCAATAAAATGAATAAAAGACTGATTGAGAATTAATATGTTGTTTAGTAGTCTTAAATTCACCTTGAATTACATGTGATAAGCTGTGATAAAATGCAACAATAAGACGACAAGAAGACTAATTGGCAGTTGATATTTTATTTACAGATCATGACAACTATCAAGGAAATGTTATTAAATATACTTTAATGTTTAAAAAAATATATTCAGTATTATTATTGTTTAGTTAATAAGCATCATAGCACAAATAGCTATATTGTGGAAAAAGGAATTTTCGACAATATACATAGTTTTTACATATTTATAGTTATTTTTTTAAACGATATTTTTGTACATGTAGTTATAGATAATATTATACATTAATTACTAATTTTTTTAATTAATAACTATTTGTGCTCAGTTGTTGACATTAATACCTATCTGCAGATGTATTAAAATTTTGGAATAACGCAATAATAAAAATTTAAATTTCATCTCTCTGATAGATGTCGTGATCTGCTAATTTAAAAGTCTTAAGTCTCTCTAGTCAGCTTAAGTCTCATTGAAAGCTACTTCTTTATTCCCACCTCGCTGATCAGTCAAAAAGTTCTTTGAGAATAATTTAACTATAAGATACAATGCACGTTTAGATTAAGTGATAGAGAAATCGTCTAGAAATCTAAGTTTATGGCACAGTACTGCATACTGTTTAGAGTACCCAATCAGTCACCCAGTTAAATAGTGGTCAGGATCAATGTGCCTTAACTTTAGTGATCAGATCCAGGGCAGTCAGTGTAATTTAAATAAGATACAGTGTGGGTTTAGATTAAATAATCAAGTAAGAATACAAAGTTATAATGTTTTAATATTGGGTAAATGAATGACAAAATGGAAAAAAAAAAAATCCCTGATTGGACTTTTTGACCCTTGAAGAGACTTCAGACTAATAATCATTTTATTGACAGTCTTATATATAGGGGGGGGGTCAGAAATACAACAAACACTACTAACAATTGTACATATTGAAAAACACTAATAATACAGAGACATTTAACCTTAAATCTAAATTTTTGAATTTTTCGGCATCCGATGTTTCTACCATATTTTCTTTTATATAATAAAAAAAATTTTGAATGAAAATTAAAAGCAAAAAGAGAAGAGGGTGTATTATAATCACACACTTTCAAAAATTTTTTTTTCTCAGCTTAAAAATCTTCTTATTTGAAACAGCAAAAAATACAAATCCACTCAGCACAATAGATAATAAAACACAAAGGCAGGTGTTGATCACAATTGTTTAGAAAAGGTATTTGATATATCAGCAATAGTTGTTCTTTGAGAATCAGCGTAAGTGAACCTTCTTAATCTCAAAGACAGAAAATACCCAAAATTGATTAAAAAAAAAAAAAAATTAATAAAGCCAATACACAAGATATGCCATGTTTTGATAACAATGCTACAAGGGCCTAACCATTGTATGTAAATTTTTCTTTTAAATTATTTTCCACTTGAAAAATGGGGTGGTTATATACCTAACCTCCCCACTAAGGCAGAATGTGACACAAGGTCATTTTAACATGTGGTACCCATACACATGAACAAGAGCCAAAGACAAAAATTGTCCATTCTCTGCAACTAATGATACACTGGCATCAATATTACACTGACTTTTAGTGCAATGAGTTAGATACTGCTGTAGGTTTGGAAACCCTGAAACCAGGTGCCTTCTCTCATCTAAAATAAGGAGAGAACAGATACTATGCCTTCATCCCAGCCAAAAGGCTTGAAAAAAAAAAGGGGGGGCGATAAATCCCATGCTGTGAGGTTGTAGTTTCATATTGTTGACACAAAGTATCCAGTTTGAAAACTTCATATGATTCAATAAAAATAAATGAAACCATACAAAATAGATATGTAAAACAACACTGACATCACTATATAAATAGTGTACACTGGTATTTGTAATTTTAAATTGTAAAATATTACAATCATTTATGTGGATACATCACTGAGATTTTAATGGCTAATATGCTACAATGTTTCAAAAATAATTTAAATAGGAATGGCTATACTATACTCAAACCCAAGGATGTAATTTGTTCCATTTTTAGCTTCAGAAACCCAAGTGGTTTGTATTATACTCAAGTCCTTAATTATATGAAAGAAAATAGGGTAACAGGTAAATGCATAACCTAGCTGACCTCATTCACCTTTCTAGTGTTTTTATTTTTATTTTAACATTTATTTTGTAAGAAACTATCAAATACAGCTTCCTTAACTTTGGCCCTGGGACATGTATTTTTCTTTAGATATTCCAACATTTAAATTAAAAAAAAAAAAATTATTATAACTCAACAATATTAGAGTGGCATTGGAAGAGATGACTGCTTTTTCAGTCTTAAGTTCCGCCCCATTCCCAATGGCTAACCTTAAAATATGAAGTTGAATTTTCTCAACTTCCCCTCATACACATTTTCTTTAAATGGAGGACAGGGGAGTGTCAGTAACCTGCGTACCCTACCCTACCAACCCATTTCCATCACTGACACTGAAGTTTGAAAAGGGTTTCTTTACATTATTACAAAGTCTGGATGAAACCACTGAACAGGATTTTCAGTGTGAGTGAGATAAAAACATATTATATATATATATATATATATATATATATATATATATATATATATATATATATATATAGAGAGAGAGAGAGAGAGAGTAAGAAAATTTTTTTTTTCTATGACAGAGTTAAAAGGATTTTTAAATTGGATACAAAGACGATGAAATATTGGTTGAATAAAGTCATATTTTCACAAAAGTAAACTGATCAGTCAACAAATTTATCCTGATGAACACAATATAAATTCACTACTTTGAAAACCCCACGTGGGCCACAATGTGCAGTCCTACAGGCCTTATTTTGTGCAGGCCTGATATAGATTGTTCACACTGTCTATAACTGGGAAGAAATAATGTTTAAACAAATAAATTTAAAAAAAAGAGTGTCTGTTCACTGTACTCAGTCATATGCTTTCATGAAAACCTCTTTAATCTGATGTGTATAGTTATGGCAGCTAAGTAGGGTTGCCAGGTTAGAAAATTAGAAATATGAGATGCTCTTAAAATCTCCTTTTTTATAAATTTATATATGCATTCTTCTTTCTTCTTTTATGTGCAGTGTGCTTTCATGAACCTCCACACCCTCTCGTCCTTTGTAACTTAAGTTTTGTCTTTTTGCTATTTGTCCCAAACCCTTTTCCACCATCCATTTCTTCAAGCCCATCTGGGTGTGTAGGCATGTATGCCAAATATGGCGTACATGCCTACACAACCCAGAAAAGGAAAGACAAGTTAAAAACAAAAAGGAAAATAAAAGTAAAATCATTTGAAAATATTTATTTAATACAGACAACAGAAGATAATGTCAGTTTTATGTAGGTACCTCCAGGAAATCACTAAAAAATAAACATACTGTGATGAAAACATGCTCCAAGACATAATGAAAAAATAGTTTTATTGTCAAAATATTTATGTTATTATTAAGAGGAAGGATTAAAGTATTTTTTAATGCTTAATTAAATTTTTTACTCTTTTTAAGAAGATTCAAAATTTTGATTTTTTTCTTGTGTCAGCAGTTGTACTAACTTTTAGCATAGCAAATTTTAGCCTCTTTTTTGCAGTGACAGGCATATTAATTTGGAAATTCTTGAAAAATCAAATAATTGTTCGATTTTAATGAAATTTTCAGGACTTATTCACAAATGAATGGAATTATTTTGGAAATTTTTTTTTAGAAAATCTTGGTAAAAATATTTTTTTACATGTGTTTCACCCCCTTACATAATTTTATGAAAACTTGAAATTCAACATGATAATTTTTAGTGACTATTGGTTAAAAGAAGAATCCTTTGAAAAATTTAAATCACTAAATTTTTTGCAAAATTGTACCCCATCTTGCCTAAAATCTGTTCTGAATCAAAAAATAATAAATGCAATCAAACTAAGACATTATTTAATTAGAGAAGCTTTTAATTGCTTTTATGAATACTATGTAATAAAGACAATTATTACATTACATAACTTGTCAACACATTAGACGGTTGAGAAATCAATCAACACATCAGAAAAACAAGACCCTGTGGTTAAGAAATGCTTGTATAGAACATTTTATACTTTCAGTAAGTGATATTTGTTTCAAATTAGATTAATTTTAAATTTGCTAATTTTCCTCAAATAACGTTTCAGAAATATATATTTTATTTTTGCAAGAATTTTAAAATTGAGAATTAACTTTTGTTTACAAATGTGTCAAAAATGGTTGTTCGAATTGATTTTAATGAAAAAAAAAACAAATAGATTCCAATCTATATAATTTCTGTTTGAAATACACCACAGAGTATTTTGCTTACTGGAAATAGTAAATTTTAAATCCTTTAGCTTTCAATTAAAGCTAAAATGAAAGCTTCAAGAAAGGTTTTTCATTTTTAAACCTTATGTATACCAAATTAGTGGAGGTAACCAGTTTTGTGTAAACTTTTAGCAACACTAGTTTCCTTGTTACCAGGTTATTTTCATCAAGAGAATCTGAGAAAAGAAAGTATAATTACTTAAAGTTACAACCGAGAAGGTAGTAAAAATATATGTTTATTACAAAATTTGAAAATGAACTAAATATGGGACAAAATTATCCAATACCAAACATGTCCAGTATATAAGAGACATCTGGCAACTCTAGACCCTAAGAGAAGGTTTTAATTAAATGTTAAAAAAAGTTTCTCTTTTCGTGCTGTTACAAATGGCATACAGATACAGAATCTCTCAAGTGAAAGCATTTGAATATAAATTGCTTTGAGGAAATAATGTAAAAATATAACAAGATGGCTGCTTTTAAAGGTTTAGTGAGAACAGATTTCTCTGTTGGAAGTTAAGTGTTTATCCAGGTGTTTTTAAAAAGCAAAAGGTATAAAAATGTATTTGAAAAATGGTCTTGGGAATTCGGAAAAAATAAGAGTGGATCAATAAGTCCGTGGCTTGACATAGTTATTAGCTGAAATTTGATCTGAAATATACACTGTATAATGTTGTAACTATGTGATTAATATTCACTATTGAATTAACCCATATCTGCCAGACATATAAAATTTACTTTTTATATAGGTGTTTTGTTATTTTTTTTATTGAAAAGTAAGAAATCTGGATTTTTTCTTTTTTTTAAATACAAGTGTATCCTGAAAATATATGTATATTTTTCTTTGTGTCAGTTTTTTAAACTGATACCAAAAGGTAGGCAACTACAGATATGTTTTACTAATAAATAGACATTGGAATTTCTCTGCAAATATTCCTGAAATTACAAACAGAAAAAGTTAGAAAAATCTATATTTTGTCCTCATCATGTATCTTAAACAGTTGTAGTGGACTTGCAACACGTGTAATGGTTAAGAAGTTGGAATGAGAAATCAGAGAGCTGAATTCCAATCGCGTTTGTAAGGAAAGGTATGAATCAATCTCTTCTCCTATCAGCCATAAGTTAATTAGTAGAACTTGTACCTGGAAAAATACTGTTATCACCCAAAAATTGTTAACACAATTCATTGTTATCTCCAAAAGACTTGTTAAAGCAATATTCACATTTTTTTTTAACCAATGGGGAAAGTAAGTTACATCTATATAATTTTCAATTTTGGAGTGAATCTGGAGCCAATTTGTGGCTATTTAAGAAGTTGGGTTAGTCTAAAGATCAGAAGGGTTTAGACATTCCCAAAGAAGACATTGGCTGGTTCTGGGAGCTGAAGTTAAAAGAAGAAAAAGAAAACAGAAAGAAGATTTTACAAATTTAGAGAGGTATACGATTATCTTTCTATAATTATTTGAGAAATTCTGTCACATAATTAGAGGTATTAACCCTGATTTTGAACTTTTTTTTTTGAAAATACAAGACTTATCTCAATTTTGAATTTTGGTTTGTAAAACTGAACTATTCTCTATAAGAAACCCTGTGAGGCTTGTGAATTTACCATCTTTCTAAACTCCTTTTGACAGTCAAATGAGTCAAAGTAAGTGAATATTTTGTTGACTATAATAACTGTTTTTATGAGCCCAACAAAATTGTAATTATACCTTATTATCTTGCCTAATTGTTTGACACACAGAGGAACATTTTGTGCAAGTTTGTTTTGTAAAATTTATATTCTGTATAATTATTTTTTTATGTCATTTAATAAATGTAAATTTCTTTCAAATTTCACACCAAAGTAGGAGTCCTGTATTTTTTCGTTTACACTATTCGTAATACTTGGAATAAGAGATTTGATGTTCTCTCTTATAAAAAAAAAAAAATCTTTTTACATTGTCTATATCATCAAGGGTATATTTAGGTCTGATATAGATATAAGTTGTTCACACTGTTTATATCATATAGAATTGGGAAGTGTTTGTCTGTTCACTGTATTCTGTTAAATCTTTTCATGAAAACCCCTCAAATTTGGTGTGTATAGTTATGGAACCCAGAAGAAAATTTTAATGTAAAAGAAAAAGTTTCTCTTTTTGTGCTGTTATAAATGGCATAGAGACACAAGAATTTCTCAAATGAAAGCATTTGAATATAAACTGCTTTGAGTAAATAAATATGACAAGATGGCTGCTTTTAGAGGTTTGGTGAGAACTGATTTCTCTGTTAAAAGTCCACTGTTTATTCAGGTGTTTTCAAAAAGCAGAAGGAATAAGTGTACTTAAAAAAGTGGTCTTGGGAATTATGAAGATACAGGAGTGGATCAATAAGTCTGTAGCTTGACATAGTTATTGACTTGTGCACTGGCTAAAAGCTGGTGGTTGTTGAATCTATCTAGATATACAATAACTACTCAGTTAACAATGTACCTGCATAATAACTCAAGACTTACAACCAGCTGTCAATTCTCATAAAAAATAAATAAATCCAACCACTTGTTGTACGAAAACTTTGTTTGTGATTCTTTTCTCTTTCTTCAAAGTAGATCAAAGTGAAGAATAAACAAAAATTTAACATATGCAAATTTTATCCTGGGTAAGATGATAAACTAGATCCACATCCTGGGTAAGACGATAAACTACGTCCAGCAGCAAGGCCTCTGGTCAGGAGGTTTTGAGAGGCGTGGAGCCATCTCTTAATTACTGGTGTTCCCAGGTCCACCCTGAACCGGAGTGGTAGCACCTATTAGTGTCCCAACTATGGGCAATTAGTTAACCCCCAAACTGGGGTCAAAACACTATGAAAGTGTAAAAATAGGTTTTAATACCAGAAATAAATTTTTTGAGGAAAAATTATCACCAGCAATACATTTCTGAAGGAAAAAAAATATTACCAGCAATACATTTTTGAAGAAAAAAAAAATATTACCAACAATACATTTTTGAAGAAAAAAAAAATATTACCAGCAATACATTTTTGAAGAAAAAAAAAATATTACCAACAATACATTTTTGATAAAAAAAAAAATTACCAGTAATACATTTTTGAAGAAAATATTACCAACAATAAAAATCTTGTCAATAACCCATTAAGGCTGAATTGCCATAAAACAAAACAAACCATATGCAAATATTAATTACACTACAGTACACCAATTTATAGTATAAACATTTAGAAATAAATTAGAGTGTTACAAATGGTACAAAAGTGATATTAAGACTATTTGAAACTGGTTGACAAAAATCTATCACACGCTTAGTATGCCTGAAATAGCTGACAGATATAATTTCTTGTTTAGCAAGTCATTGGAATGGAACCCAGTTATCAAGAGAGAAGTGGTTGTATTTCATTTTCTTCTGCAGAGACGCCCTTCATTTCCTGTCCATCAATATTTTATGGCCAGGTAAAATAACTAGACTGCCATTTGAAACAAATTCATTTACATTTTTTTTATATTCACCACCCTGTCACATTTTTTCCCACAGATGCAACATCACAAACCTATTACTACTTAATTGCTATTTCTATGACAAATGTTCAGATGAACTACATTCTTTAGTTTCACTTGTTCACACCTTTACAACTAGAAAAGGCCATGCTACTTTCACAAAGTTGAATCACTCTCATTTACTCCATATTCCAAATGTAAGGAGAAACTTCCACTCAGTGTTTGCCAGGGTTGTAGAGTCAGAGTCATAGAATTGGAGTTGGAAGCAATTAAGGGGTCACTGGAGTTAAAGTCTGTAAAACTATACTGACATCCGACTCCAGATGAATTTAAACTTTACGTAAAAAGTCTTAAATTATAGAATTTTTATTGTTATTTCTTATACTGTATATTTACTATTTCCTTTAAAAAAAATTCATCTCAACTTCTTTTTAAAAGTCATTTTATTTTTTGTACTTATTTTGTATTTGCAAAATTAATGAATAAGCGGCTCAGATTTCAGAATCAGAGAGCCGAGTTTGAATTCCAGTTGAATCCATTACATTTACTTATGAGCTAATACCCTTGGGAAAGGTATGAATTCTCTTCTTCTCCCACCAGCTATGGGCAAATAGCAGGACAGACCAGGTTCTGTAGCCTTAAATGGCAACTGGTCTACCGCAGAAAGAAATGACAACCTTCTTCGGGAAAAAAGTCATCGAAAAGATACATGATCACCTAAGCGTGTATCACAGATGGCACATAACTGACTGAAACAAATCTTACACTATAGAATTTAATTTTTGTTATGTCTTTTACATCCTGTAAAAGATTATATTTCAAATTCTGTTATAAAATGGTTTTATTTTTGTTCTGTATTTATTTCTTATTTGCAAAGATATATATATATATATATATATATATATATATATATATATATATATATGTATGTATGTATGTATGTATGTGTCTTACATTATAGCATTTTTATTTTGTTATTTCTTCTATATCCTTTCAAAGATTTTGTCTCTAATTCTGTTAGAAAATATTGAAGAATGAACAGCAAACATATAAAAACCACAATATTATTATTCTTTGATATAAACCAGTTATAATGATATCAGCCTACTCAAGTTAGGAGTGTATATATAAGCTTTATGAGATTTGTAGGCCATAATCATTTAACATATAGAGGAGTTGGAGTCAGAGGTTTTGTGTTCCGACTCCACAGCCCTGGTTTTTGCTCCCAAGAACTGTTGCTTTGTGAAACTCCTGCTTTTGTGCTTCCCCAAACACTGCAATCTTAAACTCTTCAAGTAAACAATCATTTGTTATCTATCCTTCTTATCCTCATAATCTTCACTTCTTTCCACCTCCCTTTTCAATCATAACACATACTTCATGCATCATAAACATTTTTAACAATTAACTCCCTACTTTGAGTGGCTCTCGAACCTTGTATCATGTGAACTTTACTATAAAAGAAAAAATGTTCAGGAACATTACATATTACTAAGTAAGTAACATCTAATGATTTTGAACATTTTTTGTAAAACAAAAAAGTAATAATAACCTCAAGAGTATCCTGCAGAACATTCCTACTTCGTTTTTCAGCCATTTTTATTTGCGTGTAATAAAACAGTAAGTAAACTAAACACTGAAATTTTATTTTTATTTGTTACTAAAGTTTTTGTCAGAACATACACTTTTTATTATCTAAATATTCATTATTCACGAACTTGTTATAACAAAAAAAAATAATAATAAATAAATAAAATGACCAGGCGACAGGCTTATTTTACCTCATGAAAGTTACCCTAAAGTTGAAGTCCTATTGGTGGAGTGTTCAACCATATACATATTTTTTAATTTCTTTACTTATTTTTTTTTTTTAATTGTATATCACTTCGTGGCGCATGCGACAATGGCTCTCCACAGATTACTTTTTCTCAGCTATTGAGGATAATGGAGTGGTTTGCTATTGCTTTCTTTACGGTTTTGAATTCCACGTTGTTTTTTTGTTTTTTAAAAGAAAAGACCATTTCTACACTAGTATAATTTGCTTATTCACTATTTTTTTCCTTTTTTGTATAACAGGTTTTTGCAACAACCAAAATGTATCTACGATCGTCGGTCAAACCGCAGATGAGGGTGTGCACCGAACCCTTTTGTTTGAGAGTAAGACTGACGGGGGGGGTTGTCTGAAGGACAAATTCCTGCTGTCCGGGTGACAGTTATTTCGTTTGCTTTGAGGCAAGAAAAGAAAAAGAAGAGACGTTGTGTTGTTGACTCCACAGTTACGACTTCCTAGTAGTATTTCTTGAGCTTAGTAGTAATTTTATATACAAAGACACTTGACTAATTATTTCGTTTAACTGTCATTCATATCCAAAATAGAACAAAGAGAAAAGATTAAAAAAAATACAAATTAAACGTCAGAGAAGACGAAACGACATTGAAAGGAAATATCTATGAAGAGTTTTTTGTTTGTTTCGACAAACAAAAAACTCTTCATAGATATAGCTAAACTTTAAAAAAAAACAATAATTTTATATTTTAATTTAATTAAATTATTTTCTGATTTTTTTTTTTTAAATTGCTCCAGAAATCTAACTATAATTTATTAAGCCATATTTTTTCTTTTCCAGACATAACTGTCACACCCCCTGAACGTCACTGAACTAGGCAAGAATTTCGGTTTCCAGTCAAGCCTTAGGAAGATGCATTATTTTTGGCCCGCAATAAAAACGTAAAAAAGGAGTGTTTCGTGTCAAATTCTGTCGTTTCCTTACAAGGAAAATCAGTAACTCTTCCTTGTTCGATGCATCAATCTATTCTTTTTTTCTTCGGTAAGGAAAAACAAAAAAGGAAGGGTCTAAGTTCTTTGGTAACTTTGTTCTTATGTTTAAACTTCGTCTGGCACAAAGCCAAATAAGGATATAAAAAAAAAACCAGGATGAAAAAGATTGTGTTGCTTACTGAGGACTGAGGAAGTCAGCATTTGAAATTTTATTTTATTTTTTTAATAGCAGCATTGACCACTGAGGTTTTACTTTTTTTCCTATCTCCAAAGATTCGCTTAAAAATGGGGATGCAAGATGAAAAAATGCCCAAACTTAGTAAAAAAAAAAAAAAAAAAAAAACTAACAGTTTCAATATCGTCAAAATCTTTGACCAAATGTTTTTTTTATGTAATTTTCCTCTTTTTATCATATTTAGAACTTTTGAAATTTTTGTTAAAAATCTTATTTTTCTGGTGTCAAAGAGTGATTACAGATTAGTATGTGAAATCGTCTTTTTACGATGAAAAATACATTGATTTGGAAATTCTTGCAAAAATCAGATAATCTCTTTTAGAAAATCTTGGTAAAATTTTTTTTTTTTACATCAGTTACCCCCCACCCACACCCCAGTTAATTTTATGAAATTTTGAGAAATTATTTTTTGTAGCAACTAAAATGTTATTTATTAGTTACTAGCTTAAAGGTTGCCCTATTGGACAACATTTAAGCTAACTCCTGCGGAGGGCTCTTGAGTGGGCCTTCATCACAATAAGTAGGGAGGAGTAGATACAATAGGCAACAATTGATCACTGCATTTAAGTTTTGCATTAATATTTAAGCTTACCTTTTAAAAGTTAAACATTAATTATTCTGCTGCCACTTAATTTGATGTACGTAGGTTCTTATTTTCCGCACAAACAATTATTTTTATTTCTATGGCTGACTTTCAATGGATTTTGCAATTAATTTCAATTATTCCCAAATTTATTTCCAGGTTATAAAAATTGTTATCATACAAAAAAATTTGTCGCAAAAAATCACGTAAGAAATCATCAAAAACAATCGCAGTAATGAAAACTTGGAAATCCAAAATTTCAGCATTGCAGGTCCAGATCTGGCCCAGAGTGTTTTTAATTTGCTCACAGAGTCAGGTTGGTTCCAAAATGGTATGATATGTTGGGTTATGGCGTCTAAGAGTAATGTTGAAAAAGCGTGACACAATGACATATTGACATTTGCATTTATTATATAGATATAGAGACAAGTCATCCAAGAATGTAAATCCTCGTCCACTGCAAGGAAAGTTGGCTCCGTGCTAGGAAGTTTTTCTCCCCGGAGTCGATCCTCCAGATCTACAAATCTACAATTCGCCCTTGCATGGAGTATTGCTGCCATATATGGTCTGGTGCCCCTTCTGTTTGCCTCAGGGTTCTTGATAGGCTCCAGAGGCGGATATGCAATGTGGTTGGCCCTGCCTTGGCGTCTCATCTACAGTCACTTTCTCACAGATGCGCCGTCGCCTCCCTTGGTCTGTTCTACAAATACTTTCATGGAAATTGCTCAGAGGAGCTGCATTCGCTGGTTCCCAGATGTCATGAGTTCCAGCGCCCTACGAGGCTGGCATCCCACTCTCACCCCTTCACTCTCGAAACTCCTAAATGTAGCCGTCTCTTCTACTCTAATAGCTTCATGTCTCGCACCTCTCGCCTGTGGAACTCCCTTCTCCTGTTTCCCTGTGAGCTATAATCTCCAGCTATTTAAGTGTAATGTCAATCGACATCTCCAGTTGCCTTGATCTATCCACTACCCTCGTCCTTTCTTCTATCACTCCTATCCGATCTTGCTCTAAATTTTCTGTAACCCCTTGCGTTCTAGTGGCTTCCCGCCTTGCTTGGGGTGAAATGCTTAAAAAAAAAAAAACAAAAAAACAACTCATATTTTTGTCAAACAGGACTCTAAGTTACAGAACATCTGCTCTGAATCGTAAAATAAAAAATGCAATAATAAAAGTAAAACTAAGACATTATTAAATTAGAAAAGGTTTTAATTGTTTTTATGAATAAAATAATAATGGACACTATTGACTTAAGAAAGAATGTTATCTTTTAAAATGATGTATTAATTTTTCAAGTGATATTGTTATTAAATAAAAACTATATTTACTAATCATAAATGGAAAAAGCTTCTTTAATAGAGTCAGCAAACACCAGCATTTTAAAAAGTATTTTGAATTTTTTTTTATATAAATTATATTGTTTTTTTTTGTATATATAGTAAAATTAAAATTTATTGGTAATTTTCTAACATTTCCTCAATAAGTGTCTTCATAAGTAAGAGTATAAAGTCAAAATCTCTAAAATTCAATAACATAATAAAATGCTTCAAATATTTTAAAATTTTTAAGATTAATGGGTAGTTATTTAAAAATTGAGTTCACATTGTAGTCAAGTAATTTTTACAGTTATGTACCCTTTACTTAAATTTGCTAAACACCAAGGTATTGATAAATCTGTCAACACATTATAAAAACAACCACCTAAAAAAAAAAAAAAAAAAAAATCAGTTAATCTTTCTCAAAATTTTGGAAAAGTAAATTTTAATTTTGAAAATTTTTTTTATAAAGTGTATTAAGCTGTGTTGACAAGATTTGTCAATATGACCAAATTTAGTGATTTAAAAAAATTCATTCACTTCACAATACGGGGGGCATAACTGTGAAAATTACTTGACAAATATAATGTGAGCACCTTATCAGTATAATTTTTCAACTACCCAGTAATCTTAAAAATTTAGGTAAATATTCTCCGTAATCTAATATTTTATTGAATTTTATATACTTTGGCTTTATAGTCTAACTTATGAAAATGTTTGTTGAGGTAATGTTAGAAAATTACCAATAAATTTTAAATTTATTAGTTACCACTCTTAGTTTTCTGATAATGTCATGTAATATGGACGTTCATATTTAGAAAAATCGGTATGTTTATACACATGCATAAAAAAATTCAAAATTCTTTTTAAAATATTGTGATTGCTAAATTGTCGAAAGCTTTTCCATTTATGACTAGTAAATATAGTTTTTACTTAATATCAGATACAAAATACAGAATTTTAAAAGATTTAAAACTTTATAAATTATTATAATTAAAATTTTAAAAAATGAAATTGATTCATAAAAAAAATAAATTTTTCTTACAATAATAGTTTCCATAATATATCTTATTCATGAAAGCAATTAAAGCTCCTCTAATTAAATAATGTCTTAGTTTTGTCATATTTTTTATTTTATGATTCAGATTAGATGTTCTGTAAATTGGGGTCTGGTTTGACGAAAATATTGGTATTTGGATGACTCATCCCTATATAATTAATATAAACATTTTAAGCACTATAAAAAATAATTTTCTCGAAATTTCATAAAATTAAATAAGTGGGGAAGTAAAAATAAATATTCTATCAAAATTTTCTAAAAAATATTTTATTTGTGAATTAGTCCTGAAAGTTCCATTAAAATCTGACAATTATTGCAAGAATTTCCAAATCAATGTGTTTTTTTTACTTACAAGAAGTCACTAAAAAATCACATACTAGTTTACGGTCACCTGTCAGCACAAAAAAAAAAAAAAAAAAATTTTTAACAAAAATTTCAAAGGTTCATAAAAAAGATTAAAATATATAATTTAATAATCCAAAAATTCTTTGGCCTTTCCTTTAAAGATTTTAATTATAAAACATTATTTTTATTAAATTTTAGGCATTTTTTCATCCTGTATGAGCTTTTATATCATAAAATGACATATCAAATGCATAAAATATTAGTATAGTTAAAAAATATCCTATAACAATTTTTTGGCAAATTTACAATTCCATAAGGACCGATATCTGTTTGACGTGTTTATTACAAAAATTTTTTCTTTCATTTTATTTGAGCTGTTAATAGTCACATAATTTGAGCTCCTTTGCTTCTGATAACTTTAAATATGTTTTTGTTTTTTTAATAGCACTTTTCATTATAATTTACTGTTCTCTATTCTTGCTTTGTGCATTATGCCCAAATACTCTACACTTCTGTTTTTTAGCATGAAGCTTATAAATATGACAAATCAAATTAGTTTTAAAATGGTTAAGCATATTTTAAGCAAGAAGGGAGGTCAAGATTTTCTAACAATGTTATTCACCTCCTTTCAATTTACAAAAAATAACTGAAATTTCTAACTGTAGGGTTATTATCTTAAGCATGAAATAAGACTAAAACTTGTGAATTTATTAAAAATGACGAGGCTCATCTAAAAAATACTTGATATTAAGAATAAGCAAAAGTCAAGAATTTGTTTTGTGATTGTTTTCAGCTTTAAAAAGGGTTTCACTTTTTTATTTTGGGGTCATTTTTTTATTATTGGATTCATACATTTTTATTCAATTTTCTAACACTACTTAAATAGACTGGATTACTTGAAAAAAAAAAAAAATTAGGAAAACTTTTTGTGGGAATAATCTTTGTATTCAGTTGTTCAGAAAATGTTCGATTTTAGAATCAACTTTATTCCTGAATTAATATCAAAATAGTAATCCTGAACATCTAATTATTTCTGAAGTAATAGTTCAAATAGGAACATTTATTCATCTTTGCCATCAAGGCTATTTATGCCTTTATTAAAAATAACTTGGACACCAAGAAATTTTTGAATGCAATTTCTGCATCTTCCTTGCAACCGAATGTCTTTTGGCTTAAAACATGGTCAAGATGTTTGAAAAAATGGGTGAGAGGTCAGGAAAATATGCGTGTGACAAAATCTTGTATTCCAAGTTGTTAAACATCTGCAGTGTCATCGAGCATTGTCATGAAACAGAATTGGACCACATCGATTAACCAATGCTGGTCGTATTTTGCTCAACTGAATGATCATTTCATTCAGTCGCTGACAGTAAACTTTGGCAATAATACTCTGGTTAGATTCCAGCGCAGTTATGTGCCATGCATGATATATGCTTAGGCAATCATGTATCTTTCGATACATGACAGATGAGGCAGATTTCTTCTCACAGCAGGTTGCCATTTCTTTCTGCAGTAGACCAGTTGCCATCCAGGGCAACAGAACCCGGTCTATCCTGCTATTTACCCATAGCTGAGGGGAGAATAAGAAGATTAATACCTTTCCCAAGTGTATTAGCATGTAAGTGAATGTAATGGATTCAACTGGAATTTGAACTTGGCTCTCGGATTCCTCAATCCGAGCTGCTATCCATTATTCCACCATGCCTCCTCCTGGTTAGATTCCAGAAATCTGTAATAGATAATGCCAATCGTTGTCCACCAGATAGTCACCATAATCTTCTGTTGGTGCAATTTTAGTTTTAAAGTGTTTGGGTGCTTCATCATGATCATGATTGTTTACGATTGTTATCAAGGATCCATTTCTCATCAGAAGTCACTATTCGATCAAGAAATGGATTTTTTGAATTTTGCAGATGCAGTATCAAACACACTTCAAGTTGTCAAACTCTTTGACTTTCACTGAGTTCATGTGGAACCCATTTATAGAGTTTCTTCGCCATGACAATTTTCTTGAGATGGTCAGACATTGTTGAAATGCTGACACCCATTATCTGAGACATTTCTCTGACACTTTGACGTGGGTTTTTTTCAACTAGTGTTTTCAGATATTGATTGTCAATTGCAGATGGATGCCCTCTACTACCTTGATCTTCAAGACTCTTATCCCTCCTGTGGAATTTCAAAAACTAGCACTATACTGTCCAAACACAAATGGATCCTTCACACCATGCTCTGTTAATGTTGGCAGCAGTTTGAGAAGAATTATAACCAAACTTGAACTCATGCAAAAAAATTAAATGCATCTCTTTTTTCATGTTCGAAATGAGGGGTTAGATAATGTGATTGATACAAAATTAACAAAGAGGACACTTTAATCATTAAGAATGAGTAGTATATTTTTATGTTATAATAATATATCAGAACACAAAAGGTTTATTTTAAAATTGCACATTATTTTCTGAACAACTTAATTGGCACTTCTTAGACTTTCCTTATGACATTGATTTCTTATTGTTTTAGAAGTGGAGACTTATTTATAATATTGATAGTGTCAAATCAATTCAGGACATTTTACAGAGTTATCTGTACATAATGTTATTTACAAATGTCAAGTTTGAAAGTGTGGTAATATCATTGATATCTGCATATTATTTTAAGTTTTGAACTTTTCTTTTAAGTTTTAAAAAAATTTTTTAACTTTTTTTTTTGCATATGGTTTTTTTTTCAGAAAAACATGCACAAACATTTGAGGCTAATAATTATTTATCTTAAATGAAGAATAAACAGATGCTTTTATTAACTTATGTAAATTTTTGTTTTTTAATTAAAAAAACAATGATTATATCCATTTTTGTTTTTTTTAAAAGAAATCTTTTGGAAATCATCCCCAAATTCTGTTTTTGTATGCAAAAACAGAAGAGTTCAATAACTCTGTAAAAGTCAAAGATTGATTTGACACCATATTGATAGTATAAATAGCACTACCACTTCTAAAATGATAAAAAAAAATTAAATCAGTATTTTTCAATTGTGATATGTGTTGCAAGCTAAGAAAGGTCTTCAGCTAATCTACAAAATCTATTTCTCCCCTCAAAAATATTCCCCAATTTTTTTACAAGTAGCCCTTTCTTTAAATAGTGTTGATTTTTCTTTGCTGAATTTTCTGTATTTTCATATATCTTAACTGGGAGTTTGTTTTTAAAATGTTTCACTTTTCTGTTTGGTAGCTAAGCTATTTTTTGTTTACAGTAGAATGTTTTCCTATTAAATATAATTTTTCCTGATGTCCTACTTGCGTGTATTGTCAAAATCTTTTTTTCTTTTCCCTTGTTAAACTGCAGGTATGTATTTAAATACTTGCCTGTACACCAAATAAAATACATTAAAAATATTCTTATCCCTTGCTACAAAATAATACCAGAGGTTAAAAAAAAAGATTTAACTTCAACAATAGTGTTTAAATTAATTATTTAATAAAGTATTTATTTATTAATTAAATAAACATTATTATTATGTTGGCATGGTTTAAATATTATTTGTAACTAGAATTGACGTTGACAAAAACAAAAGAATTAATAAAATTTTAATAAGTAAAAGTTTTCAAAAATATTAATCACGAACAGAAAGTAGTACCTGAACAGGCTATTAATTATGTTTTTGAAAAGTTTTATTGTAGAAGTTCCCATAAAACATTAACCTAATAACCTGGAGTTATATTCTTAAACAGCCTTGTCAGATCAAGACTTTCATATGGATGTCATGCATGATATCAAACTCATTAAGAGATATCTAAACTGTCAGGTGTAAACAACTGCTTTCTAAGATCGAGGGTTAAAAATGGAACAAATGAAGATCTGACTGAGGACCATACATTTTCGAACTATGGGGACCGGCACTTGTGGAATCACAAAGAACTGTACCAAATAACAAAAATCATATCACTTGAAGACTTTCAACAGCAACAACAACTAAAATGTATAGCACATATAACTTGAAGGGAAAATAATGACATAAACAAGATGTTGACATTCCACACTACTTCAAACAAAAAGTTAGGAAAGAAACCCCTATTAATATTAGAAAAGTGATAACAGTGAACTTAAGAAATCTATTTTTCTGAAAAATTGTTTTAATAAAAAGATCTTATAAATTGCAAATGGTAGTGGCACTGAATCCTTAATGTTTCCTTATAAATAAACAGCTAATATTAATAACAGCATTAGAGATAAGGAAAACAGATACTACAATTTGATCCCAGCCTGATGGCCAGGGAGTGAAGAAAAGTGTAAGTAGTACTGACTGCTTGACCAATAAATGCTGAATGTTTCCTTATAAGGAAACAACTAATATTACCATGACCATGAAATGGATATCATGTTGAAACATTGGTACCTGTTTGATAACCAAAGTTAAGCAATGTCAAGCCTGGTTAGTACCTAGATGGGTGACTGCTTGGGAATACCAAGTGCTGTAAACTTGGATGTGCAGGTGGTGTAATGGATAACAGTTTGAAATTGTTAATCGGAGTGCAGAGTTCCAATTTCAGTTGGGTTCATTATATTTGCTTACATGCAAATACCCTTGAAAAAGATATGAATCTACCACTTCTCCTCCCTCATCTATGGGTTAATTAGTAGTACTTGTATCACTAAATCATTATTATCTCAAAAAAAAAAAAAAAAAAAATCTTACTATCTAAAAATATTTTCTGTCTTTAACCTTTAACATTAGATGATTTTGTTTGCAAAGCAAACATTTTATCCTGCCACTGCAAGTGACACAGATGAATGAATGATAGCATGTTTAAATTTTGCAGTTGTGTTGTCATATCCTGCTATGGCAACAGAGAATGACCATGACTGAAATTAAATAGTGCAGTAGAGGAGCTTTGAAAAACAATGCAGTGGAAAGAAAAGTAGTGAATAATGCAGTGTGTTCAAGGTTAAATAACCTGCAAAATGTTGATAAGCCATAGAAAATGAACCAATTGTAAAGTGGATGCTAAGGCTACTGAGTACACAATGGTAAAGGCTGGAAAATGAGTGACTGAGACATTGTGATTAAAAACAAATAAAATGGTAAAAAAGAACCAATATGCAATGTGAATATCCCTATGTGTGTGTGTGTGTGTGTGTGTGTGTGTGTGTGCTAGACACTTTACAGAACATAGATACATTTTGATTTTAGGCAGAGGGATGGGGCATGACCAAGGTGATCCTTCTACAGATATAAAGATTACCCTGGGCATGACACTTTGATCATCAGACAGAGCACATAACAACTACTCTGACCATTGGTGAAGTGTCAACCTGTATGTAAATAATACAGATTTTTTTTTTTTTTTTAATGAACCCTGCTGGTTGTGTAATTAAATTAATGAATTATAATACCATAACCAATACTGTATGGACTTTTCTCCTCTTAAATGTGTATGGTATTTATTTTCTAAGTTAATAGTCAGTCAGTCAGTTATGTGCCATGTGTAAGACGATCATGTATCTTTCAATATATGACTGACGAGGCAGATATTTTTCCTGCAGTAGGTTGCCATTTCTTTCTGCGCTAGACCAGTTGCCATCCAAGGCTATAGAACTTGGTCTGTTCTGCTAGTTACCTATAGCTGGTGGGGGAGAAGAAGAGGATTAATACCTTTCCCAAGGGTATTAATGGATTCAACTGGAATTTGAACTCGACTCTCTGATTTCTCAATCCAAGCCGCTATCCATTACTCCACTGTGCCTAATAGGTAATAGGTAGTTTCTTTTTCTTATGCCATGTCCATTCAGGATGTAGGTAATCATTGCTCTCTATAGATTCTTTTTTTATTATCTATATATTACTACAAATTCTTAGGCAAGTTCACTGTTGAATTCAAAGTAGTCATTCTACTAGTTGCAATGTGTCCCAGAAATTTCAACTATCTCTTCCTGATTTTAAGTATGATGAGTGTCTATCTAGTTTCTATTTCCTTCAGAATTTCCTTGTTGTCCACATGTTCACTGCATGGTATTCTCAGTATCTATTTGTAGAACTGCAAAGCTCCACCTACTTCTCATCCTGAGTATGACGATAAACTACATCCATATCCTGGGTAAGATGACAAACTACGTCCAGCAGCAAGGCCTCTGATCAGGAGGTTTGAGGAGCGTGGAACCACCTCTTAATTGCTGATGTTCCCAGGACCACACTGACCCGGGTTGGTAGCACCTGTTAGGGTCCCAGCTATGGGTAAATAGTTAACTCCGAAACTGGGGTTAAAACACTATGAAAGTGTAAAAATAGGTTACAAGCAATACATTTTTGAGGTAAAAATATTACCAGAAATAGATTTTTGTCAAAACAGAATATTACCAGAAATAAAAATTTTGTCGGCATTAAATAAACCATTGAGGTTGATATGCCGTAAAACAAACCAAACCAATCCACCTGCTTCAGTTGCTATATCTGCTAGCTTTGTTGAATAGCACCGACCTTATGGCCTTCCCAGCTGGGGTTGGTTTGTTGTCTCTGTAGGGTTGATTTGAGTTTCCCAAAATCTTATTGGGGTTGACGGTGATATCTAGTGGTGGACTAAAATGTACATTGTGTACCACAGATAACAAAATCAGCAATTCTTGACTGCAGTCATGGTTAAGTTTGTTTTGCATCTGAATCAAGGCTGGAATATTTCATTTTTGACACTGAGAATCCCCCAAAAGAAGTTCAAAAGGATTAAATGAAAAATTTAAGCCATTTTAAGGAATTTTGGTTCTTCACTGTAGACCAAAATTTCTAGACCTAAACCCCAATTCTTTAAATAGAAATTTGAAAGTTGTATTTTAATATTTCTCTTACATTAATATAATTTCATAATTGAATTGTGGGCACATAGCCAAGTGGTTAGAACGTTCATTTTCTGATCATGAGAACTGGGTTCGAATCTTACCATGGCCAATTTGTCAGGAAGGTGATTTTTTCATGTTATTGGTCTGGAGGAGGTGATCCCAGTGTGCAGCACCTTTGGAATGTGCCTGAAAACCATACCACAGTTGACCCAAGCCTTGTGAGTGAAACTGAGTAGACAGTATTCTTTGGGAGCCATTGATGGTTGTGCTAGCACAAAGTCAAAAGTCAGCATGACTGAGGGTTGACTATTGATCATACTAGATAACATTGCTATCTGCCAGAAAATGTAACGAAGGTCTGCTCAGCATAGTTGCAGTATAAACTGCAGGTAGGTTGTGTGGGTGTTGAACAAACACAAATGTGCTCGAATGTAACATGGATCGGCTAGCTGCTCTAGTAGATGGACATCTTCGGATACAAGTGGCCACCCATTTAATTGAGTTGAAAATCATTCAAAGGGCTCAAAAACCACAAGTTTCTGCTTGGCTATATTGTGCAAGCTCACTTCTGTCTTCATATAATTAAATATTTAGTCCTTTCTTGCATCAGTTCAGCACACTTTTTCTTTTATATAGAACAAAATTTTCCCTTTGTCTTATTATTTTGCTTAGTTTTTTTACTATTCCAATGCATCAGGTTTTTGTATCACAATTTCCATCATCTGTTACTACCCTACCTAGATGGTTAGATTTCTGTTCCTGCTTGATTCTGAGGTCTCCAATTCGAAGCTCACACCTTTGACTGCTTCTCCTGTTCTGACGACCTTACATTCTGTCTTCTTATAGTTAATGGTTAGTCCTATAGAACTTAGAAATTCAAATGGATCATGTAATCTTGGCCAAGAGGTCAGAGCTAGTGATTGTAAACAAAGAAAGGAAGACCTGTCTGTGGATGCTATTTTTTTTACATAGAGAAAGATTGTTAAAAACTGAATAAGTATTCAGGACTTGCCAACTGAAAAAAAATATCATGGAATGTAAGAATTGTATCCATTATTATTAGCATGCTTGAAATGGTCTTGGAGTGATGAGCAAGAAGAATAGAACAATTGGAAAATCAAGGAAGAATTGAAAACATCCACTTAATATGATTAAAATTAATAAGGATACTGAAAAGAGTGCTGGAATATTGAGGAGACAAGCTGTATGTTGATTTCCATTGAAAACCACCAATTACTACTGATTAGAGAGTAGAAATAATAAATACTGAGGAGAGTGCTACAATATTGGGGAGACATGCTGTCACTTGACTGTTGTAAAAAGTCAACAAATCTAACATGTTCAAAAACTCGGCATATGAAAATAATTGTATGTAGTTAAATCAGTAAGTCTGCAGCTTTATAATGAAAACAAAAAGCATTTTATACAACAAATATTTATTTTTGAACATAACCTCCTTCCACAACAATAAATTTAATTCAATGGTGAGATTCAATCACATATAGGTCAAACACTATGTATTGAACAAGTTCAGATCAAAATAAATAACCACGTATCAGGGTCTAACATGCTAATGAACAATTTGTGTGTCTCTTTAGAAAATATTACATTTCAGTTCATCTTGTCAAGAATGAAAATAAACACGGCGAATACCAACATTCAATTTCATCAAAATGTTTCCAAATCATAAAGGAGAAAATGTTCCGGGTGAAGTTCACCCATTGTATATTCATAAACGGTAAGTTTCCAGGGTGACAACAGTCCCAATCTATGACAAGCCATGGTTACGACACAATCTCCATTAATCATGTTTCAACTAATGCTATTTTCCTCATACATATGATGCAACTGGCACAGCATAAGAATATGGCCCTATCGTGAGGAAGGTGACATAAGTCAGTTCTTGGTTTTACGCCATATTGGACTGTTGGTGATTGAGGCTTATTCATGGAAAATTATGGGTATGTTCTGACTTACACAGAAAATTATGTTATAATGCATCACAATGGATTACAATTCTGTCACAAGTTGAGGACCCCTGTATTTACAAGATTCAGATGAAGGTCATCTTAAGCTTAAATGATATTAAAATTGGATAATCTTCACTTTAAAAACATATATTCAGATGATCTTTGCTATAAAAAATTCATATATTCAGATATTATTCCCATAATAAATTTAAGAGAGACATATTCAAATGATCTTTACTATAAAAAATATAAATCTTCATATTAACATCACCTTAAGATACTCAAAAAATTATGTATTCCAGTGATGTTCCCATAAACAAACTCCTACATTACTTCCTTGATTATCTGGACAACTTGAGACAGGGATTTAGAAAAAACATGCTTGCATAATTCAAAATTCCAGATAATTGAATACCTAAATTATCAAAATTCCAGATAATTGAATACCTAAATTATCAAAATTTCAGATAATTGAATACCTAAATTATCAAAATTCCAGATAATTGAATACCTAAATTATCAAAAAGAATTAATAAAATTATCAAAATTCTTCCTTAAAAATTCCAGAAATTTAACATTTATACCATCAATTAATATTTTCAAAAAATTTCAGATAATTGAATACCTTTATCAAAATTCCAGATAATTGAATACCTAAATTATCAAAAAAGAATTATTAATTTATAAAAGAAAAAACATTTATACCATCAATTAATATTTTCAAAAACTTTATTTCAGGTTTTGTCCAGTTTATATTTTATGAAAAAAATTCATCAATACAATGTGTCCTCCCCAAAAATGTACTCACTTTTCAACTTCTTGAATTTTATTTCAGATCAAATGCACCTTAATAATGGCAGGAGTATGGCTAGGTTTTGAAGCAAGAAAATTCGTCATAAAGTGTTACTGGAAGCACGTAAACATCAAAGAATTGCAAAGACAATTTAGAAGACAGTTTCAGAGATACACCAAAGTTATACACCATTGTTTGCATCAAAGATAAGTTTGAAGTAGATGGAACTGTTCATGACATTCATAGGCAACATTCAAAAAGACCACAGTCATTACAAAAGAAGAACAATTACTGAAAACCCTCCTCTAACATTGTTGAATCCATTGGTCAGCATTATTGGCTGTGTTTGGAAAGTGGTGGTTGTCAGTTTAAGTATTTATAAACATGCATTTAATTTCATTTAATATTTAATTTAAACCATTAATCTGCTTTGTAAGTCAATAAACATTAATATTTCCTGATTTCGACCATTAATGTTGTTTGCAAATCAATAAACACCCAATTTATTGTCATTTAAAGATTGTGTACATTTTAGGGGGATGCCTTATATTCGTATTTTTTTTGACTAGCCAAAAGGTGTTAAATGACTTTGTGATGTGCTGGGCAAACAAAGATGTGTCACACACATCTCAGAGTTGTGTAAACCGTAATCTCTGGCATGACGGGGCTGTGATCATTCAAATGTATGTTCTTTGTATGAATAATGAGGAAATTAACACAAATTAATTGAACTGATTTTATTAGCATTTTTATCAAATTCTGAGAATGGTTTTCTAAGTTCTTAAAACACTTGTCTGAGATTAAATATTAGAATGTGGATAATTGAAAGAAGTTTGGATGATTTCAGTTTTTCTCTTGATTTCATGTCCAGATATAAACAAGGTGCAGATAATTGAGGAAATACTGTATATACAAATGATATTCATCATAACACATTTTTATATATTTAGTATGAGCTTTATAATAACAAACTTTAAAGAGGATAGATTTGAATGACTTTCACCGTAACAAAGTTAGAGGAAGATATATTCACATGATCTTAATCATAATCAACATATTTAATGTTTGGATGAAATTCTTGAGAAATTTTATACATTTAATGATATTCACCATAACACATATATATGGATGACCTTTGGCGATAAACTGTAGAACATATTTGGATAATCATCACAATAACAAAATGAACATCATTCGGAAGATCATTACCTTAAGAAACTTACAGAAGGACATATTCCAAGATGTTTCCAAAGACAAATTCCTGTCGAAATCTTCACCATAAAAATGACATATTTGGATAATCATCACAATAACAAAATGAACATCATTTGGAAGATCATTACCTTAAGAAACTTACAGAAGGACATATTCCAAGATGTTTCCAAAGACAAATTCCTGTCGAAATCTTCACCATAAAAATGACATATTTGGATAATCATCACAATAACAAAATGAACATCATTTGGAAGATCATTACCTTAAGAAACTTACAGAAGGACATATTCCAAGATGTTTCCAAAGACAAATTCCTGTGTCTTAAATCTTCACTATAAAAATGACATATTTGGATGATCTTCACATTGAATAGTAATAATGGCACAAGTGAAAAACAGGCTCTTTAAAAAGCTTAAAATTAAACACCAGTAGCAGTAGCTGTTTAATTTTAAGTTATTTATAGTTAAATTTCTAATCAGAGGACAGTTGTCTGTTTACTTCTGGTTCAGTTATCCGGCAATCATCATGTACACACACCATTGATCTCACTGGCTCTACCACAACCCCATTGTGAAAGTCATATTAAGTAATAAAACAAAAGAGAAGATTTGCTTCCAAGGATACATGTATACAAAATAGATTATAAAATCATCTACTATCAGATGGAGATATTTTTTTCTGGTGCCATTATTATCTGTGCGATTTTACCTAAATTCGATTTTCACATTATAAAACCTAAGCATTTTGTTTGGATGATCTTCACATTGTAAAACTTAAGATATATTTGGATGAATTTCACATAAAACTTAAGAAAGATATTTGGATAATTTTCACATTATAAATTCACATTATAAAATCTAAGATATATTTGGATGATCTTCATATTATAACTTATAAGCAAGTTTTGGTTGATTTTCACATTGTAAAACTTAAGAAAGATATTTGAATGCTCTTCTCTTCACATAAAACTTGTATCCCGATGATCTACATTAGGACAAAACTCTTACATTTTGTTTTCCATTGAGTAAATGAAAAATCCTAGAACCTCATTATGAATTTAAAATTTAACGGGATTTTTTTTACATTCAGCATATTTTTCTCTGCAAATTTAAGATGTCACTGTAAAAAATGTTTCTCCTATTAATCTTGTTTTTTTTTTTTTACTTTAATTAAAAAACGCAGGCTAAGCCAAAAAGGAAAATACTTAAATTTTTTAAGTATAACATTCATTCATCATTCATTCATATATTGATTTATTTTAAGTTAAAATAAATCAATATATGAATGAATGTTATCCTTTTTTTGGTCTAAAATAAAAAGGCTGAATTGTTTATGAGATACAATAAAATCTACATTTAGTACATCTTTGTAAAAGAAACTCATTCCACTCGAAAAGTATCTGCCTCTTGTCATGTAATTTTTAGTCACGTACATGACTGTCACAGTTTCATTTCGAAATTCTACTCTACTTTTCCTTTTATGGATGCAGACAATAAACATATTCATAAGACTTGTTTAGACTAGTTAGTAGATCCAACTGATTTATAAAGCGTTCTTACTCAAATGATAGGAGACATTTTTTTGTCGCGTGTGAATTTAGAGGAGTTTGCCAATATTCTTTAAGATATTTCTTTCCACTGCATAAACGAACAGAAAATAAAAGTCCATAACCGAAAACTAAAAGTGATGATATAATAATAGTGTCATTATAGGCATCCATAGAATAAAAAGAGGAACCATAAAAACAAAAACAGTCCTCTTTTTTTATCTAAATAAACTTTAAGTGGATATTATTACTGAACTGGGGTACTTAACTTCAGATAGGAAACCAGTAGGGTTTATTGCTCTTTGGTAGGGGTTACATTACAATTATTATCTATTTTAGAGTACACACCGAAATAATTATGTAAGAAGAACGATATTGTCACTAAGTGTCACGATTATAAATTAAAAATGTTAAATAAAATAATAGTTATTTATAAAATCTTTTTAATATTATAATTTAATAATAGCAAATAATCTTTTAATTTTATTTTAAAAAAACAATTGTTTTTCGTCTTCAGCGTTGCGTATAAATTTTATAAAAACTTCGAAAATTACCCAACACTCAACAGGTTGACCTATTTAAAAAATACTTAGAAAATAGTACACACACAAGTGTAATAATTAAATTACTAAAAAGTTTAAAATTTCATCCACAAATTAACAAGTAAACGCCCCAATGATTTTCTTGGTTAATTCTTAAATAATAAGAAGAATCAGTTAAAAATGTCTTTTTGCTTTCAAATTAAAATTATAATTTAAAGTTGCACTAAGTAACTTTTTTTTCTACGTCAATTTTAAAATATTTTTAATTGAAAAGTAAAAAATGTCAATGAGACAATATTGTATGTTAATTTATTTTACTACAACTACAGTAATCAAAGCATTGGAATTGTAAATTTAAGTAAAATTTTAAAGGGAATTAATAAACACTACTACATAGTAAGTAAAAACTTAAACACTACTAAACAGACTTACACTGACTGTTTTTTTTTTTTTTTTTTTTACGATGGCGAAGAATGAGTTCAACAAAGAAAAGAAAACCTAAGAAAAATAACATCTTTAAAAGACCGTAACCTTTAGGCCACCCTCAATAAGCAATTATTCAACCTAATATTGCAATTATGAATTGATTAACGATATATACACAATATAAATAAAAGATTGTAATTAATCGTGACAATTGTCCATGTGGCTAAAAGTGTACGTGTACTTGTCAAAAATTTTGACAATCTCATCACAATATTTTGACTCAAAATATTGTGATGAGATTGCATAATTATTTTAGTTAATTAGGCTTTATTCCATTTTTAGTCAATTGTTTTGTTTTTTGTTTTTTTATTCAAGTCACTGTCTATCTCCAGTCCATGACCGTGTGCCCGGTTATTATTTTTAAAATAATCTTAAATTTCTTAAATTTATAAAAACTTAAGTTACAAAGAAAGGTATTTCATTATTTTTCACATTTCATAATCTTTTCGGATTTATGAAAACTGAAGAGATAAATTAAAAAAACACAAAATTCGTTCAAACTGAAGTCAATATTTTTTTAGCCTGAAGAAAACTAACAAAAAAAAATATATAGATTTTATAATAAAAATTAAAAAATACAATGCATTTTTAATCCATAATAAATGTAACTTGATTTGTTGATTGTTATGCTATTGTTGTGATGATGAGGCACGCTGGAGTAATGGTTGCGGCTCGAGTTCGAATTTCAGTGTTGATTATATTTTTATTACAATCCCACCCATGAGAAAAGTACGACCCCCCCTCACCAAATAAAGAAAAATTATGAGTAAATTAAATTAGCTGAGTCCTATAGCCTTTACGAAAAGGACACCTCTATGCGAACCGAGGACGACTCACACCATATTCTGTGGTCTTCGGCTGTTGGACAAGAGCTTTGAGAGGAGATGTGCGCCGTCAAGCTATCTGAAAGCCTACTGAAATCATGAGGAAGGAAAATCAAAGTCAGTTTCTTCTGATCTCACCTAACGATTGAAGCAGTTGAGTGACTGATGCTGTTGAACGTTGATTATAGCTAGCAGAATTGACAAGTGATAATTATTTTCTCGCTTCAAAATTATTCACAATCGTCAAGTTACACTGCATAAAATTAAAAAAAAAAAACTTATCACTTTGTTGCGCCGTATTGTGGACATTTCACTTTTTTGTCCTGTGTAACCTTGTTTTGAGAAAAATGAGATTTTCAAAGTTAAATTAAATTCAATAGTAATTTTTTTAACATGAAAATGGAAATAATTGATAATATTTTATTTCCACAATAATAGCAAATAAAAACGGTCACCTAAAAAAGGAAAGCAGTGGCTTTCACACTGGATTTGTTTTTTTTTTTTACTTTTAGTTTTGTATTTGTTTACTTTTAAATTCTTTGTTAAAGAATCCATTTAAAAAAATATTTTTACTACATAATACATTTTTTTCTTATGTTCTTTGAATAAAGACCATAATTTATGACATTTTATTACCACATAAATTTTATGTGGTAATAAAATAAGCAGAAGCACATCCCATCTCCCCTCTCGCTTGTAACCATCCATCACAATAAAAAAAATAGACATTTTTCAGCGCTGAAAAACTGAATTAGTAAAAAAAATAAAGCTTCAAAGTTGTTAGTTACTAAGATACAATTTATGAGAAAGTTTTTATTTGGGGGTCAATTTACATTTTTAACAATGTTATTTTTTTTTTTAATGTTAAATTGGATCCTTTATGTTCGTTTTTATGAAAATAGCGGATCTTTTTGCTTATCTCATAATGTCTATAAAAAAAAGTATGAAAGACTTTAAAAAAGAGTAGTTTCTGCGACAATGAACTCAATGTTTTTTTTTACCTTTTTTTAACTCCAACTCCCCCCACCTTAATTTAGCGAAATAACCTCTTTTTTATTTTTAAAACGTCCATAAAATGAACGACATATTTACAAAAAGACAGACACGAAATTAGGGTCCAGTCATTTTTAAAGTAAACTGATTATTAATCAGTGTCATAATGTCGGACACAAACAGTGTCCATTTTGGCATTACAAGCAACGTACATTGCAAGACCTATTTTTGACCCACTTCTCTAAAACTTTAATTTCTCCTAATTGTACAGCCCCAAAGTAAAAAAAAAAATCCTTTCAATACGAAACAAAAAAGCCGATAAATATTCCAAAATAAAAAATACGGCCCCTCCTGAAAAAAACAATGATCAACAAATATTATCCTAACGAACAAGAAGTAACTCACATCTATAATCGAAAAGAATTTGTCAAAAACTCAATATAAAATTTGTGGTACCCAGAAAATTCGGTAAGTTTGACATGGGAGGAAAATTCGGTAACTAAAAAGTCGATTGAAAATTGATTTTTTAGGGTCGTCCTGGAGTGGACATTTGGGGGGCTATATTTTTTTTTAAATAGAATTTTTACTTTTTAGACTACAGTTTTTGGTTTTGCTTCTTTAAAAAGAAAACGCTTTTTTATTAAAACAATAATTTGAAAAAGAAGATACAAAAACTTTATTTGTTTGAAAACAATAGTAATTATTGATTTAAAGATATCGGGGGGGGGTTAACCCTCTAACCCCCCCATTCAGGAAGTACGGCCCTGGTATTGTTGCAGTAGGGTTTTCTAGACACCCCCCCATAGGTAATAATACTAGCCACCTAAGCCTCCCCACTTCTGCAAGTACGGTCCTGGTATTGTTGAAGTGGGGTTTTATGTGGATCTCACGATTTTCAGATATTTAAAAAGGGGAATGAGGATTAGCCCTTAAAGCCCCACTCTAGAACGGCACTAAAATTAATTTTAATCGACTTTTATTTCATTGTTGTTTTCATACCTTGTTAAAATTACCGAATTTTCCGTTGCCGAATTTCGATTACTGAATCCTCCGCTACCGCTAAATTCATAGAGAGTAGAAATTACATTGGACAAAAAAAGAACTTCCTAAAAAGAAATCAATCATAAAGTTAAAGTAGTTTAAGTTAATTTTTTTTTTTTTCTGAAGTTCTTGTGTTTGTTTTTGCTTTTTAATTTCATTATCATAATTCTTTTTGATTTTTATTATTTTAAGAACACTAACAGTTTCAACAATCAATCGATACTTTCTCCGGCCTCTCTCAGCTGGTCTTTTTAAAAGTTCGATTGGTGCTTTTTGTAACTTATTTTTGTTTCTTTTTTCTATTTCTTTCGAACTGGAACATACCAGTGCAACAGTCACATCGTTGGGTGTTTTTTACATAGAGCAAATTCACAATAAAGTTTTTTTTTTACCCTTTTTTTTACTTCTGCTATGAGGAAGACTGGAGAATCTATCGGCCAAGGAAAACAAAAAACACTTATAGTCCGAACGCGCAGAAACTAATTTTTTGATTAATTAAAATAAATGTTTATTCTGCTTGTTTGTTTGTTTTTTCAATTTAACATATGCTTTTAAAACGCTATTTTTTCTTTTATTAAAGACGTGATCATGTTTTTTTTCTGTTTGATATTTTTTACTGTGACAAAAAGGTTTTTTTTTTTCAAGTGTCAACGTTTAAAAGGCGCATTTATTTGTCCTTAAAAATTTGAAATAAACTACACAATCAGCGTTTTTTTACAAAGAAAAAATGAGGGAAAACCGCTGATTGATTTTACTCAGTTTTTAATTATTATTTGATAATTTTTTTATTCAGTACTCCGTCAACAAAATCGTAAAAAGGAGGAAACATGGAAAAGTAACAAGCCTTATTTTTTAAAATCAAACTTCTAACTTGTTTTTTTTTCTAGAGCTCGTTTCTTGTAGTAGTAATTTGAAACATTTTCAACATGTTATTGTTGCTAGACTAGAGCTAAAATGAATTTTTAGAATCAAATAACTTTTTAACATTTCGAGAATGAAATCAAGTTTGAAAACAAAGTCTTAAATATTGTTAAAAAAATGTGAAGCAAAAAGCTAACGTGCTTTTAAAATCTATTTTTTTCATTTAATTTCCTTTATTTATTTTCTACCCAAAGTGCGTATAACTGAGCCAAGAAGTTGTACAGCGGTCGCCATTTCGATTAATTTCATCAACTGAACTAATTATCGCTTAAATAGCTAATAAAAGCAATCATTTAAAAACTCAGATATCTGACAATATAGCGATCTTTTTGTAACATGAAAACATATTGCTACGATAACTAAAATCAAAGTAAACTAAAATATTCTTGTGACGTCGCATTTACGGGCACTTGGGATTTAAAAGATCTTTTGAAAAAAGTTATGTGAAAGTTTAAAAAACAATGTAATTATTATTTGTATGTTTAAATGTTACTTACCGTGTCTGACTTGATCTTTTAAGAAATTTTGTGAAATAGTTATATAAAAAAGTGATGTTTATGACATCAGTAAAAATAAATCCGAGGAAATTGAGAAAATGCGACTATATTTAAAAAACGAGAGTTAAGTGTTCACAGTTCACTGTTCAGGGAAAACCCCGTAGTGGGTGTGTCTCTTAAATTTCGTCATAGTTTTAGGGAAGGAAAGCTCCAATAATAATGTCGTTTTCGTAACGTGGGAGTAATTGTTAAAAACGAACTCATAGTCATAAGTTATTTATTTATTTATTTGTAAAAAACTTTGAATTTTAAGTACTGGAAAAGCAAATACTAACGAAAATGTCTGATTGCATGTTACATGTAGAGACGAGTGTTAGTAAGTGAGACTAATTTTTTTTTTTATCATTTCACCCCAAGTAAGGTGATAATGCCTCTCTAAGAAGCAAAGGGTTACTGGTAGTGACAGGAAATGAGAAAGAACAATAAAAGAACCGGGTTCAAGAAAACGGAAGAATTTTTGAAGATTGTAGGTGGTAAGTAAGCAAGATATCGGAATGGAGTGCCACAGGTTAGACATGCAAGAAAAGAAAAAAACGTCTATGGGAGTTTTATTTGGAAACTGAATAAAATTATAACAAGTGAAAATTTAGCAGGTAAATTAATAATCACCAATTATGACAGGTAAACTAAAATACTGATCAACTTTTATGCCATGTCCTTTCAGGACATGGTTGATCATGGGTCTCCACAACTTCCTATCAAAGTACTTCTAAGTAATGTTTTCCTCTTAATATCCCTCCTAATTCATGTTCTCCTATCCATTTATACAAACACTTAGGTAGGTCTCTTGCTATTTCTCTTTGCGCCTGTTGCCTTCAACATATCTTGTGAGTATCAAATTCTCCAAGCCTTCTTTCCTTATTATGTGTTTCAGCGATTTCAACTGTCTCTTTCTGATTCTAAGTACAAATAACCTTTTTTTTCCATTTTCTTTAAAACATCCTCATTACTCAAATGCTTTGTCCATGCCATTCTCATCATCCGTCTCTAGAACATCATATTCGTTGCTGCTGGATTCCTCCTCTTCTGCCAGGAAATTGTCCAATATTCACTGCTATATAGGAGTATTGATATTACATAACATTTCAGTACTCTTTAGTATATATTTAAACAACCAATAATTTTAATTCCAAAGTCCAAATCAGACACCTATTAACAATCCTCTCCTCTCGCCAATTAATATCATGACTAAAGATCAATATTCTTTATATAATTCTGACAAACATTTCTCACAGCTTCCATGATTATGTTTTAGGACCACAAATGTAAATGTATGAATTTTTGTGATGAGGAGTTATTATTATTTACACTATGAAGAAAAATATACTGAAAAAACAAACAAAAATCCTACTATGCAATTATGCTGTTTTAATGTTTAATGTAAACGTCGGACGTTTCGGTCTAATAGACCATCTTCAGGACATATTCATAAAACATAATTAACATAGACCATATACAATTCAACATGAAAAAGACGATGGACGTAAAAACAATACCAATCCAGACAGATAACTGAAATCTTTTATAAGATCAGCGTTCCGTTTAAATATGATCACATCGTCGTCACGTGAGTGATGTTGTGAAAATGGTCTATTAGACCAAAACATCCGACGTTGACATTAAACATTAAAACAGCATAATCGCATACTAGGATTTTTGTTTGTTTTTTCAGTATATTTTTCTTCATACTGTCGGATCTATATCCATATATTTGCTTATTTACACTATTTACATTCAGACATTTCTTGTCACATTTCAGCTGTTGTGTCCTCCAGCCTTCATCAGGTATATATTAATCTAGGTAACCTACTGGGAATTCCAGCTGGTGAGCTCCAGCCCAGATATGGCAGCAATACACCATTTTTGTTCTGATCTGACTCTTGTAAAGATAGAGCAGGGCATAAGGTGTCAGCTCCAGCCCAGATATGGCTTTTTGGTCTGAAGTGATACAAGCTGGAAACAAACTGAAAAGTGAGGATTGGGCAGCTCCAGCCCAGATATGGCAGCAATAAACCATTTTTGGTCTGATCTGACTCTTGTAAAGATAGAGCAGGGCATAAGGAGTCAGGTACTTTTAAAAGTGATACAAACTGAAAAGTGAGGATTGGGCAGCTCCAGCCCAGATATGGCAGCAACAAACAATTTTTGATCTGATCTGACTCTTGTAAAGATAGAGCAGGGCATAAGGTGTCAGGTACTTTTTAAAGTGATACAAACTGGAAAGTGAGGATTGGGCAGCTCCAGCCCAGATATGGCAGCAATAAACCATTTTGTTCTGATCTGACTCTTGTAAAAGATAGAGCAGGGCATAAGGAGTACATTTAAAAAGCAATTTGGAAAGTGAAAGATTGGGCAGCTTCCCCCCAGATATGAGCAATCACCATTTTGGTCTGATCTTTCTTGTAAAAGGCTGAAAAGTGGAAGCAGCTCCAGTCAGGGTACATTTTGTAAAGATAGAGATACAATTTTTTAAAGGAAAAAGTGAGGATTGGGCAGCTTCCCCCAGATATGGCAGCAATACACCATTTTTGGTCTGATCTGATTCTTGTAAAGATAGAGCAGGGCATAAGGTGTCAGGTACTTTTTAAAGTGATACAAGCTGGAAAGTGAGGATTGGGCAGCTCCAGCCCAGATATGGCAGCAATACACCATTTTTTGGTCTGATCTGACTCTTGTAAAGATAGAACAGGGCATAAGGAGTCAGGTACTTTTTAAAGTGATACAAACTGAAAAGTGAGGATTGGGCAGCTCCAGCCCAGATATGGCAGCAATAAACCATTTTTTTGGTCTGATCTGACTCTTGTAAAGATAGAGCAGGGCATAAGGAGTCAGGTACTTTTTAAAGTGATACAAACTGGAAAGTGAGGATTGGGTATCTCCCCCCAGATATGGCAGCAATAAACCATTTTTGTTCTGATCTGACTCTTGTAAAGATAGAGCAGGGCATAAGAAGTCAGGTACATTTTAAAGTGATACAATTTGGAAAGTGAGGATTGGGCAGCTCCACCCCAGATATGGCAGCAATACACCATTTTTGGTCTGATCTGATTCTTGTAAAGATAGAGCAGGGCATAAGGTTTCAGGTACTTTTTTAAAGTGATACAAACTGGAAAGTGAGGATTGGGCAGCTCCAGCCCAGATATGGCAGCAATAAACCATTTTTGTTCTGATCTGACTCTTGTAAAGAAAGAGCAGGGCATAAGGAGTCAGGTACATTTTAAAGTGATACAATTTGGAAAGTGAGGATTGGGCATCTCCCCCCCAGATATGGCAGCAATACACCATTTTTTTGGTCTGATCTGATTCTTGTAAAGATAGAGCAGGGCATAAGGTGTCAGGTACTTTTTAAAGTGATACAAGCTGGAAAGTGAGGATTGGGCAGCTCCAGCCCAGATATGGCAGCAATAAACCATTTTTGGTCTGATCTGACTCTTGTAAAGATAGAGCAGGGCATAAGGAGTCAGGTCCTTTTTAAAATGATACAATTTGGAAAGTGAGGATTGGGCAGCTCCAGCCCAGATATGGCAGCAATACACCATTTTTGGTCTGATCTGATTCTTGTAAAGATAGAGCAGGGCATAAGGAGTCATACTTTTTAAAGTGATACAAGCTGGAAAGTGAGGATTGGGCAGCTCAGCCCAGATATGGCAGCAATACACCATTTTGTTCGGATCTGACTCTTGTAAATTAGAGCAGGGCAAAAGAGTCAGGTACATTTTTAAAATGATACAATTTGGAAAGTGAGGATTGGGCAACTCCACCCCAGATATGGGTATCTGATTCTTGTAAAGATAGAGCAGGCATAAAGGAGTCAGGTCCTTTTTAAAGTGATACAAACTGAAAAGCCTCCATCCCAGATATGGCAGCAATAAACCATTTTTGTTCTGATCTGACTCTTGTAAAGATAGAGCAGGGCATAAGGAGTCAGGTACATTTTAAAGTGATACAATTTGGAAAGTGAGGATTGGGCAGCTCCCCCAGATATGGCAGCAATACACCATTTTGGTCTGATCTGATTCTTGTAAAGATAGAGCAGGGCATAAGGTGTCAGGTACTTTTAAAGTGATACAAGCTGGAAAGTGAGGATTGGGCAGCTCCAGCCCAGATATGGCAGCAATAAACCATTTTGGTCTGATCTGACTCTTGTAAAGATAGAGCAGGGCATAAGAGTCAGGTACTTTTTAAAGTGATACAAACTGAAAAGTGAGGATTGGGCAGCTCCAGCCCAGATATGGCAATAAACCATTTTGTTCTGATCTGACTCTTGTAAAGATAGAGCAGGCATAAGGAGTCAGGTACATTTAAAGTGATACAATTTGGAAAGTGAGGATTGGGCAGCTCCCCCAGATATGGCAGCAATACACCATTTTGGTCTGATCTGACTCTTGTAAAGATAGAGCAGGGCATAAGGTGTCAGGTACTTTTAAAGTGATACAAGCTGGAAAGTGAGGATTGGGCAGCTCCAGCCCAGATATGGCAGCAATAAACCATTTTTGGTCTGATCTGACTCTTGTAAAGATAGAGCAGGGCATAAGGAGTCAGGTACTTTTTTAAAGTGATACAAGCTGGAAAGTGAGGATTGGGCAGCTCCAGCCCAGATATGGCAGCAATAAACCATTTTTGTTCTGATCTGACTCTTGTAAAGATAGAGCAGGGCATAAGGAGTCAGGTACATTTTAAAGTGATACAATTTGGAAAGTGAGGATTGGGCAGCTCCCCCCCAGATATGGCAGCAATACACCATTTTTGGTCTGATCTGATTCTTGTAAAGATAGAGCAGGGCATAAGGTGTCAGGTACTTTTTAAAGTGATACAAGCTGGAAAGTGAGGATTGGGCAGCTCCAGCCCAGATATGGCAGCAATACACCATTTTTTGGTCTGATCTTACTCTTGTAAAGATAGAGCAGGGCATAAGGAGTCAGGTACTTTTTAAAGTGATACAAACTGAAAAAGTGAGGATTGGGCAGCTCCAGCCCAGATATGGCAGCAATAAACCATTTTGTTCTGATCTGACTCTTGTAAAGATAGAGCAGGGGCATAAGGAGTCAGGTACATTTTAAAGTGATACAATTTGGAAAGTGAGGATTGGGCATCTCCCCCCCAGATATGGCAGCAATACACCATTTTTGGTCTGATCTGATTCTTGTAAAGATAGAGCAGGGCATAAGGTGTCAGGTACTTTTTAAAGTGATACAAGCTGGAAAGTGAGGATTGGGCAGCTCCAGCCCAGATATGGCAGCAATACACCATTTTTGGTCTGATCTGACTCTTGTAAAGATAGAACAGGGCATAAGGAGTCAGGTACTTTTTAAAGTGATACAAACTGAAAAGTGAGGATTGGGCAGCTCCAGCCCAGATATGGCAGCAATAAACCATTTTGTTCTGATCTGACTCTTGTAAAGATAGAGCAGGGCATAAGGAGTCAGGTACATTTTAAAGTGATACAAACTGAAAAGTGAGGATTGGGCAGCTCCAGCCCAGATATGGCAGCAATAAACCATTTTTGTTCTGATCTGACTTCTTGTAAAGATAGAGCAGGGCATAAGGTGTCAGGTACATTTTAAAGTGATACAATTTGGAAAGTGAGGATTGGGCAGCTCCCCCAGATATGGCAGCAATACACCATTTTTGGTCTGATCTGACTCTTGTAAAGATAGAGCAGGGCATAAGGTGTCAGGTACTTTTTAAAGTGATACAAGCTGAAAAGTGAGGATTGGGCAGCTCCAGCCCAGATATGGCAGCAATAAACCATTTTTGTTCTGATCTGACTCTTGTAAAGATAGAGAGGGCATAAGGAGTCAGGCATTTTAAAGTGATACAATTTGGAAAGTCAGGATATGGCAGCAATACACCATTTTTGGTCTGATCTAATTCTTGTAAAGATAGCAGGGCATAACTGAAAAAGCTGGAAAGTGAGGATTGGGCAGCTCCAGCCCAGATATGGCAGCAATAAACCATTTTGGTCTGATCTGACTCTTGTAAAGATAGAGCAGGGCATAAGGAGTCAGGTCCTTTTAAAAATGATACAATTTGAAAGTGAGGATTGGGCAGCTCCAGCCCAGATATGGCAGCAATACACCATTTTTGGTCTGATCTGATTCTTGTAAAGATAGAGCAGGGCATAAGGAGTCAGGTACTTTTAAAGTGATACAAGCTGGAAAGTGAGGATTGGGCAGCTCCAGCCCAGATATGGCAGCAATACACCATTTTGTTCGGATCTGACTCTTGTAAAGATAGAGCAGGGCATAAAGAGTCAGGTACATTTTAAAATGATACAAACTGAAAAGTGAGGATTGGGCAGCTCCACCCCAGATATGGCAGCAATACACCATTTTTGGTCTGATCTGATTCTTGTAAAAGATAGAGCAGGGGCATAAACCATTTTTTAAAGTGATACAAACTGAAAAGTGAGGATTGGGCAATCCCAGATATGGCAGCAATAAACCATTTTTGTTCTGATCTGACTCTTGGATAGAGCAGGGCATAAGGAGTTTTAAAGTGATACAATTTGGAAAGTGAGGATTGGGCATCTCCCCCAGATATGGCAGCAATACACCATTTTTGGTCTGATCTGATTCTTGTAAAGATAGAGCAGGGCATAAGGTGTCAGGTACTTTTTAAAGTGATACAAGCTGGAAAGTGAGGATTGGGCAGCTCCAGCCCAGATATGGCAGCAATACACCATTTTTGGTCTGATCTGACTCTTGTAAAGATAGAGCAGGGCATAAGGAGTCAGGTACTTTTTAAAGTGATACAAACTGAAAAGTGAGGATTGGGCAGCTCCAGCCCAGATATGGCAGCAATAAACCATTTTTGTTCTGATCTGACTCTTGTAAAGATAGAGCAGGGCATAAGGAGTCAGGTACATTTTAAAGTGATACAATTTGGAAAGTGAGGATTGGCCATCTCCCCCCCAGATATGGCAGCAATACACCATTTTTGGTCTGATCTGACTCTTGTAAAGATAGAGCAGGGCATAAGGTGTCAGGTACTTTTTAAAGTGATACAAGCTGGAAAGTGAGGATTGGGCAGCTCCAGCCCAGATATGGCAGCAATAAACCATTTTTGGTCCTATCTGACTCTTGTAAAGATAGAGCAGGGCATAAGGAGTCAGGTACTTTTTAAAGTGATACAAACTGAAAAGAAGGATTGGGCAGCTACAGCAGCCCAGATATGGCAGCAATAAACCATTTTTTTTTCTGATCTGACTCTTGTAAAGAATAGAGCAGGGCATAAGTCAGGTACATTTTTAAAGTGATACAATTTGAAAGTGAGGATTGGGCAGCCCCCCCAGATATGGCAGCAATACACCATTTTTGGTCTGATCTGCTTCTTGTAAAGATAGAGCAGGGCATAAGGTTTCAGGTACTTTTAAAGTGATACAAGCTGGAAAGTGAGGATTGGGCAGCTCCAGCCCAGATATGGCAGCAATACACCATTTTTGGTCTGATCTGACTCTTGTAAAGATAGAGCAGGCATAAGGAGTCAGGTACTTTTTAAAGTGATACAAACTGAAAAGTGAGGATTGGGCAGCTCCAGCCCAGATATGGCAGCAATAAACCATTTTTGTTCTGATCTGACTCTTGTAAAGATAGAGCAGGGCATAAGGAGTCAGGTACTTTTTAAAGTGATACAATTTGAAAGTGAGGATTGGGCATCTCCCCCAGATATGGCAGCAATACACCATTTTTGGTCTGATCTAATTCTTGTAAAGATAGAGCAGGGCATAAGGTGTCAGGTACTTTTAAAGTGATACAAGCTGGAAAGTGAGGATTGGGCAGCTCCAGCCCAGATATGGCAGCAATAAACCATTTTGGTCTGATCTGACTCTTGTAAAGATAGAGCAGGGCATAAAGAGTCAGGTACTTTTTAAATGATACAAACTGAAAAGTGAGGATTGGGCAGCTCCAGCCCAGATATGGCAGCAATAAACCATTTTTGTTCTGATCTGATCTTGTAAAAAGAAAGAGCAGGGCATAAGGAGTCAGGTACATTTTAAAGTGATACAATTTGAAAAGTGAGGATTGGGCAGCTCCCCCAGATATGGCAGCAATACACCATTTTTGGTCTGATCTGATTCTTGTAAAGATAGAGCAGGGCATAAGGTGTCAGGTACTTTTAAAGTGATACAAGCTGGAAAGTGAGGATTGGGCAGCTCCAGCCCAGATATGGCAGCAATACACCATTTTTGGTCTGATCTGACTCTTGTAAAGATAGAACAGGGCATAAGGAGTCAGGTACTTTTTAAAGTGATACAAACTGAAAAGTGAGGATTGGGCAGCTCCAGCCCAGATATGGCAGCAATACACCATTTTTGGTCTGATCTGATTCTTCTAAAGATAGAGCAGGGCATAAGGTGTCAGGTACTTTTTAAAGTGATACAAGCTGGAAAGTGAGGATTGGGCAGCTCCAGCCCAGATATGGCAGCAATACACCATTTTTGGTCTGATCTAACTCTTGTAAAGATAGAGCAGGGCATAAGGAGTCAGGTACTTTTTAAAGTGATACAAACTGAAAAGTGAGGATTGGGCAGCTCCAGCCCAGATATAGCAGCAATAAACCATTTTTGGTCTCATCTGACTCTTGTAAAGATAGAGCAGGGCATAAGGAGTCAGGTCCTTTTTAAAATGATACAATTTGGAAAGTGAGGATTGGGCAGCTCCAGCCCAGATATGGCAGCAATACACCATTTTTGGTCTGATCTGATTCTTGTAAAGATAGAGCAGGGCATAAGGAGTCAGGTACTTTTTAAAGTGATACAAGCTGGAAAGTGAGGATTGGGCAGCTCCAGCCCAGATATGGCAGCAATACACCATTTTTGTTCTGATCTGACTCTTGTAAAGATAGAGCAGGGCATAAAGAGTCAGGTACATTTTAAATGATACAATTTGGAAAGTGAGGATTGGGCAACTCCAGCCCAGATATGGCAGCAATAAACCATTTTTGGTCTGATCTGATTCTTGTAAAGATAGAGCAGGGCATAAGGAGTCAGGTACTTTTTAAAGTGATACAAGCTGAAAAGTGAGGATTGGGCAGCTCCAGTCCAGATATGGCAGCAATAAACCATTTTTGGTCTGATCTGACTCTTGTAAACATAGAGCGGGGCATAAGGAGTCAGGTACTTTTAAAGTGATACAAACTGAAAAGTGAGGATTGGGCAGCTCCAGCCCAGATATGGCAGCAATACACCATTTTTGGTCTGATCTGACTCTTGTAAAAGATAGAGCAGGGGCATAAGAGTCAGGTACTTTTTAAAGTGATACAAGCTGGAAAGTGAGGATTGGGCAGCTCCAGCCCAGATATGGCAGCAATACACCATTTTTGGTCTGATCTGACTCTTGTAAAGATAGAGCAGGGCATAAGGAGTCAGGTACTTTTTAAAGTGATACAAACTGAAAAGTGAGGATTGGGCAGCTCCAGCCCAGATATGGCAGCAATAAACCATTTTTGTTCTGATCTGACTCTTGTAAAGATAGAGCAGGGCATAAGGAGTCAGGTACATTTTAAAGTGATACAATTTGGAAAGTGAGGATTGGGCATCTCCCCCCCAGATATGGCAGCAATACACCATTTTTGGTCTGATCTAATTCTTGTAAAGATAGAGCAGGGCATAAGGTGTCAGGTACTTTTTAAAGTGATACAAGCTGGAAAGTGAGGATTGGGCAGCTCCAGCCCAGATATGGCAGCAATAAACCATTTTTGGTCTGATCTGACTCTTGTAAAGATAGAGCAGGGCATAAGGAGTCAGGTACTTTTTAAAGTGATACAAACTGAAAAGTGAGGATTGGGCAGCTCCAGCCCAGATATGGCAGCAATAAACCATTTTTGTTCTGATCTGACTCTTGTAAAGATAGAGCAGGGCATAAGGAGTCAGGTACATTTTAAAGTGATACAATTTGGAAAGTGAGGATTGGGCAGCTCCCCCCCAGATATGGCAGCAATACACCATTTTTGGTCTGATCTGCTTCTTGTAAAGATAGAGCAGGGCATAAGGTTTCAGGTACTTTTTAAAGTGATACAAGCTGGAAAGTGAGGATTGGGCAGCTCCAGCCCAGATATGGCAGCAATACACCATTTTTGGTCTGATCTGACTCTTGTAAAGATAGAGCAGGGCATAAGGAGTCAGGTACATTTTTAAGTGATACAATTTGGAAAGTGAGGATTGGGCATCTCCCCCAGATATGGCAGCAATACACCATTTTGGTCTGATCTAATTCTTGTAAAGATAGAGCAGGGCATAAGGTGTCAGGTACTTTTTAAAGTGATACAAGCTGGAAAGTGAGGATTGGGCAGCTCCAGCCCAGATATGGCAGCAATAAACCATTTTGGTCTGATCTGACTCTTGTAAAAGATAGAGCAGGGCATAAGGAGTCAGGTACTTTTAAAAGTGATACAAACTGAAAAGTGAGGATTGGGCAGCTCCAGCCCAGATATGGCAGCAATAAACCATTTTTGTTCTGATCTGACTCTTGTAAAGATAGAGCAGGGCATAAGGAGTCAAACCATTTTGGTCTACAATTTGGAAAGTGAGGATTGGGCAGCTCCCCCCCAGATATGGCAGCAATACACCATTTTTGGTCTGATCTGATTCTTGTAAAGATAGAGCAGGGCATAAGGTGTCAGGTACTTTTTAAAGTGATACAAGCTGGAAAGTGAGGATTGGGCAGCTCCAGCCCAGATATGGCAGCAATACACCATTTTTGGTCTGATCTGACTCTTGTAAAGATAGAACAGGGCATAAGAGTCAGGTACTTTTTAAAGTGATACAAACTGAAAAGTGAGGATTGTCTGAGATATGGCAGCAATACACCATTTTGGTCTGATCTGATTCTTGTAAAGATAGAGCAGGGCATAAGGAGTCAGGTACTTTTTAAAGTGATACAAGCTGGAAAGTGAGGATTGGGCAGCTCCAGCCCAGATATGGCAGCAATACACCATTTTTGTTCGGATCTGACTCTTGTAAATTAGAGCAGGGCATAAAGAGTCAGGTACATTTTAAAATGATACAATTTGGAAAGTGAGGATTGGGCAACTCCACCCCAGATATGGCAGCAATACACCATTTTTGGTCTGATCTGATTCTTGTAAATATAGAGCAGGGCATAAGGTGTCAGGTACTTTTTAAAGTGATACAAGCTGGAAAGTGAGGATTGGGCAGCTCCAGCCCAGATATGGCAGCAATACACCATTTTTGGTCTGATCTGACTCTTGTAAAGATAGAGCAGGGCATAAGGAGTCAGGTACTTTTTAAAGTGATACAAACTGAAAAGTGAGGATTGGGCAGCTCCAGCCCAGATATGGCAGCAATAAACCATTTTTGGTCTGATCTGACTCTTGTAAAGATAGAGCAGGGCATAAGGTGTCAGGTACTTTTTAAAGTGATACAAGCTGGAAAGTGAGGATTGGGTAGCTCCAGCCCAGATATGGCAGTAATACACCATTTTTGGTCTATTCTGACTCTTGTAAAGATAGAGCAGGGCATAAGGAGTCAGGTACTTTTTAAAGTGATACAAACTGGAAATTGAGGATTGGGCAGCTCCAGCCCAGATATGGCAGCAATACACCATTTTTGGTCTGATCTGACTCTTGTAAAGATAGAGCAGAGTATAAGGAGTCAGGTACTTTTTAAAGTGATACAAACTGAAAAGTGAGGATTGGGCAGCTCCACCCCAGATATGGCAGCAATACACCATTTTTGGTCTGATCTGACTCTTGTAAAGATAGAGCAGAGTATAAGGAGTCAGGTACTTTTTAAAGTGATACAAACTGAAAAGTGAGGATTGGGCAGCTCCAGCCCAGATATGGCAGTAATACACCATTTTTGGTCTATTCTGACTCTTGTAAAGATAGAGCAGGGCATAAGGAGTCAGGTACTTTTTAAAGTGATACAAACTGAAAAGTGAGGATTGGGCAGCTCCAGCCCAGATATGGCAGCAATACACCATTTTTGATCTGATCTGATTCTTGTAAAGATAGAGCAGGCCATAAGGAGTCAGGGACTTTTTAAAGTGATACAAGCTGGAAAGTGAGGATTGGGTAGCTCCAGCTAATTTAAGTTAATTTATAACTAATATGGAAAAGAATGAAGATTTTCAGTAATATATGCATATTACTTGCAATGTACTTTTACAGTCCGACAATCCTGGGAAGATGGGGAATGATATTCTGACTTATAGTTAAAAGTGTGCATTGGGCAAAAAAGATCAAGAACCTCTGCAATAGATGTTTGCGGCAAGAAGCCTTATTCTATTTGGTTCACCCCAAGAACAGATTACTGTTTAATTGTAGTTTCTATAAATATGAAGAAAAGTATTTTCTCTTAAGCATACATGCCCTTATCTGTTTCCACCCATGAACACAGTGTATAGTAATGCTTATGTCAAATAAGGCAAGATAAATTTGTCTCTACCAGCCATTTCAAGACCAAGAATATTACTTGTTTTTTCTCTTTCTGTTTAATATCTTGTGTGAAATAATTTGTTCTGTTAATGTCTATTCTGGTAATATTTCACAAAAATATTCTTGGCCCTGGCTCTTCTTATTGTAGATGTTAATGTATGCAGTATCAAAACACTGGTTCTCCGTTGATCACCAAAGTTAAGCAATGTTGGTTTTGGCCAGTACTTTGATGGGTATCCACTGGAGAGTACTGGCTGCTATGAGCTGGTAATGGATACAATCTTACTACTTATAATAACAAAAGATATGGAGGTAGTTCTGCACTGACAGGTCACAAGACCTACCTGGAGTTGAGTGTGACTTTCGCCATTTATATGAATATCTAAAAAATATTTTCTGACTTTAAATTTCCTACAAAGGGTTGATAAGCCATGGAAAATGAATGAATGAATCAATTGCTTTGTACAGAGATATAAGTAAATAGTCATGTCACATAACAAGTCCTGTAACCCATTTAGGTTGTAGAGGTACCGCATATACTGCAGCTATAACAGTAGTGGTGTGTCTAGGGTAACATAGCCTGACAGAGCCCATCTTTCTTCAGACTGATTTTTGAATAGAGTTTTTCTTCCTGACTTGTTGCCACTTCAAGGTAAGACAGCTACTTAGCCTATAATGGAAGGGAGAAGAGATGATGGATTCATATCTTTCCCAAAAGTGAGAAAGTCATAGGTAAGTTGTTATATTCCATGCTAAGGGAATAAATACATAACACCAAGTAGATAATAGAAGAAAGGTTTATTGTACAAACCAGTACAATATGAAATACGATACAGTCATACACACAGGTCAATCTAGAAGTGAGTGCCACTAATTGGAAGGTCAGATGTGCTTGCGTCATCTTGCTCTCACTCTTCCCCGAGTCTCTCATAGACAGCTGACTTTATAGGTACTTACTACCTATAGTGTAATCATTCATGGGGGGTGACTGGTTATTCCATTACATTATAAGTATTTACTTAAATTTGATATTTAATAAAGGTATATTTATAGGCACATGGCTTAGTGGTTAGAACATTTGCTTTCTGACAGCCAGGTTCGAATCTCACCATGGTCGATTTATTGGGAAGGGGACTTCTTAATGTTATCATCACAGCATGCAGCACCTTTCGAAAGTGCCTCAAAACTATATCATGGGTTGACTTATCATTGGGTAGACAGAACTATTTGGGAACATGGTTGTGCTAGTACGAAGTCAAAAGTTATCATGACGGCATTTGAGCGTACTGGCCTTGTTCAGACTGTCCATCATGCCAGATAATGTGCTCTCTCCCAGAAACTGTAACTAAGGTCTGCTCAGCATAGTTGCAGCATAAACCACAGTTTGTCTCTGTAGGTGTTGAACAAACACAAATTGTGCCTGAGCAGGCGTTTGCAACAGGGATTGGCTAGCTACCCTAGTAAACAGTTTTACTTGGATACAAGAGGCCAGCCATAAGTATTGCTTATTGACAATTATTAAGTTTAAAATAAAACCCTAGGAGAAATAATAATAACTAGCAGGACCTGTGGAATTTCCACAGATCGACTAATAGAATGTTGAGTAAACAATAAACTTTTTCTATTTGTATAAAAATAATGCATTGAAGAAGGAGCAATTAGAATCTCTATTTAGGCCGTAAATAGTAAAATTGCACATATTTGTACAAATACATAAAGTTTAGCTAATAAATCTATCAGTTTTTAACATACAATTCTCATAGGATGGGAAAATAGAGAACACATAGAGATATTTGGGAGTGTCCACTATGTGTGCAAAGATTGCCAATGCCAAACAGTCTGTGGTACTCCTCCTCCTGAAGAAAACAATAGACCTATATATATGTACAAAACTATAAAATACATGCCACAGATAGTTTCCTCTTTTGAAATATATTCATTTAATATGTGTGTGTGTGTGTGTGTGTGTGTGTGTGTGTGTGTGTGCATATAAACCAACGACACATACCAAATGCAATCAAGGGTCTCTAGAATTTTTGAAAACACCCCACTTCTTCAAGTCAGTACCACTTGGCAGACAATGTTCTTAGTAACAGTTCACCCTCTTCTCCTTCCTTGTCTGTCTGTCTCGATCACCTTGACCTTTACATATGTGAGTTTGCAAGCTCTAGAGTATGCTCCATGCAACTGCCCATGACTGAACACTGGCTGAGGTAAGAAGAATCCTACCTTCTCAAATGTCTGCCCCTGTAACATGTTAATAGTCATGGCATATGACAAACGGACAGGAAACTGGGTTCTGTCCAAGGTGAATAGCAAGTTGGAGCCAGCTTTATTCTGGGGATGAGGGCAAGTCTGCCAATTAGTGAGCTAATCAAAAGAAGCCTCAATTGAATGTTGATACATGGACACCACTTCCAGTCTTGTACCATTGCAGAGTCTATTCTCGATAGAAATGTTACGAAGAAACATTACTATTGAGCCAGGTTTTTAATTCAATTTATTAAGAGGCATTCCTGATGGTGTTGAAGAGTTTAGAAATTCAAGTGGGTAGCACTCAGTCTCAGCAGGATCATCTGTCAAAACTTTATCTATACTATAATAAGTGCAGCAGTCACCTGGAAGCTGACTCAAAACTTCATTGATCTGGAGGCAGTCTGAATTCTTTAGTGAAAGAATTACTCTGCTCCTTTTCTCTTCTTGTATTGTTGAAGATATAATCCACCAGAGAGCTGTCAACACATGAAATTTGAGGCACTTCTATGTCATCAACATCAAGATTACCAAGTTACAAGAGCCATGCTGCAAATTCCTTTTGATCTGCTGTTGTCCTGATGATTTGACTTTATCTGTATTGGATGAAAATCAGCCATAGTGGAGAATTTTTAATACAGATTTGAATGATTGCCTCATGACTTTCTCTTGGCAATATGGGTAATACTTGCCTAAAGTCTCTCCCCAAGATCACAACTTTACCACCAAAAACAGCATCAATACCAGTGATATCTCGCAAAGTTTTATCAATAGTGTGAAGAGCAAATGAAGGGATCATAGAAGCCTCATCTAATATGATCAAATCTAGGTTTCATAAATAATTTGTATGCTCTGAAGTTGCTGGTACATTACAAGCACTGACCTCCATGAGTGGGACAGGCAATTTGAATAAAGTATGGATAGTCTTTCCATCTGACAGTAGTGTCGAGGCAATGCCTGTCCAAGCACCACTGCATATGTTGCAGTTGTTCCTTCGCAGATATGAAATTATGGTATTAAACATCTACGTTTTACCACAACCTCTTAGTGCATCTACATAGAAACAGGAGTTTTGGGGCGCCTCTTCTTATCTACAGATTCAGGTACAGCATTAGCAACCAGTCTCTATCCATCAGTAAATGTTGCAATGCCTGAGTGATTGAGGTCTTCATTTTGGTCAAACTGTGGTACTCCAATAGGTTCATGCAGCCCACTAGCTAAACAATTTATTCCATTCTCTATCAGAATTTTATCAGTTGTGTGCAGTGCCATGTTTTCTGTGTGGTCTACATTAAAAGCTTGATGCAAGAAATTTTCAATCATGGATTCCTTGTGAGTGATCTACAGGTGAATAGCATTTGCAGGGTTCATATACGTGCACAGGGCAGCAAATATAACACACAACTCTAAGGGCATCTGACAGGTAGCAGCTTCTGGCAATGCATGTTCCAGTGTGTCATCATTTGAGAGAAGACCATATCTCAGACATACTGCCTTAAATGTTGGCAAGATTTTGTCTTCTACAATGCGCAAATCCTGGAAGCTCATGGCACCTGAAATATGCAGTAGCAACATTCGCAAATTAAATTTTTCTGTTTCTCTAGGGCTCATTGTATACATTCTATTGATGATATTCATATTCCTTTGCCTTGGTGTCCATCTTCTAGAGCACTTATTAAACACATAATGCAGTAAAATGTCAGGATACATGAGGTTCCTTGCATCATCATCATGATCATCCAGTTTAAACCATGCAGTGAGGGTAGTGTCATGGTCCCTTTGTGTTTGAACAGCTTGCTAAGCATTGCTTCTGTGAAAGTAAACTCTTTACTGGTCTTCAAGATATACAGCAAGTCTGTAGATATTGTGAGATGTGTCAGGTAGCTTGAACTCTGACAGTGTCTATATATTTTCCAGAGGAGAAACATATCAGCCAGCAAGATAATTAGTAATTTCATCATGAGCTTCATTCTGCTCGCCATTTGCCACTAGGTTGTCTCTTACTTCAACAGAAGTTATGTCCCTTGTATACGTACTTGAAGATATATTTAATGCTTTTCAGTGATGAACAAATTTCTACATTAATGTGAGCTCTGCACTTTTTCGACAGGTAAGCACTGTATAGCACAATGTTCCTATTGTCAAGTGAGTGATGTCCAACTTGAACTGTGACTCCAGTATTGCATCTTCTGTACTCTGGATAGCCATTCAAATTCAGAAGTGTTTCATTTCTGTAGTTCTTTGGCAATTTCTTTTGGCATGAGCCATTTTCCATGCAAGGAGAAGAAGGATTATCTGTTCTGCAAGGACCATGTATCATGCATTTTTTTACTAAAACAATGCACGACAGATCATCATTGACATCAGGAATTTCAGTTGTTACGCTCCTATCTATATCGTCGCTGCCTTATACTCTGTCTATAGAGCCTCATTCTCATGCAAGCAGCTTCCAGTTTTTGTTGCTGGTTCATGATGAATGCAGTTTATAAGCACAAAAGTAGGAACCTTCTCTTTTTCATGATACCTAAGGTTTAAAATGCATTTTTAGGAATAGAAAAGCTTTCTTGAATCTTTTGTTTTATCTTTAATTGAAAGCTAAAGGATTAAATTTACTATTTCCAGTAAAAATAATACTCTGGTGTATTTCAAATAGAACTTATAGTGATTTGAATCGATTTTTTTTTGGTCACTTATAAAATCAGCCATTTTTTACATATCAACAAATTTGTGAACAAAAGTTAATTCTCAGTTTTAAAAATTATGAAAAAATATTATTAAAATCGTGAACACGTGGTGTTGAAAACCATTGGCAATAACTAAAATGAGAAAAATAATTTCAAATGCAAATGAAATAAAATCTAAAAATAATTAAATTAAACATTAGATTTAAAATTAAATTCAAGGTTTCAAAACAACTCTAATAAAAAAATGAATAAATAAAGAAAAATTAAATTAAAAATTAAATTTAATTAGAAAGATAAAAATAAAAATCATTTTTTCTACTAAAATAAAATAAGTACATAAAATAAAAATACTTAGTGAAACAGGAATTCAAAAAAGTAAAACTTTAAAATTTGAAGGGATAATTTTTAAAGCCTATTGAGACACAATGAAACACAGAAATGAAATGAACAAATTCCAGTCTCAAAAAGTAAATTGTTGACATTTTATATTTTTAATTTTGCGCATGTGCATTGTTTGTTTTTGATTTTGTCAACTGCACATTATAGTAGGGTCAGTTGGGCGCCACCTGTAAGTAAAAGAGCACCATCAAACAATTTTCTCTGCCAGAAATTTGAAAATGACTTGCTGTACTGCTTGGAATTCATACTGGAAGCTCTAATACATACATTTCAGAGAGTTTGGGCGACAGTGCAGAGGATTCAGAAAGAGTTGGATGAAATATCCAGTCAACATCATGGTGCTTGGAGTGAACATTGGATATGGCAACATTATACATTCATTCATTTTACTACAGAGCCTCACTCAACACAGAGGCCTACATCAAGTACCTTGAGGTGATAGTGCTGTCCTAGGTCAAGGAGGTGACTGTTGGAAGACCAATGTCTGGCAACAGGACTCTGCACCATGTGACACAAGCAGGAGAACCCAGACATAACTGTCAGATGATTTCTACAACCATATCACCCCTTACATCTGGCTACCTAACTCCCTAGACTGCAATTATTATGTGTGGGGCACAGTTGAGCAAGAGACCAACAAAACTCCTTATAATACCAAAGATGAACTGAAGGCAAGGATTATGGCAGCATTCACCAACTTAAACAAGGAGACTATCCAGAAGATTTGCAAAAGATTCTGAAGTCATCTGGAGGCTGTGATTGAAGCCAATGGTGATTTTATTGAATAAATCTACTCTTTAGTATTTCAAGACATTTTTGTGTAATTTTGGTAAATATATCTGTTAAAATGATATGTTAGCATTATTTTCATTTTTATGTAATATAGATGAAAATTTATCCATCACACCCTATATATGTGTGTGTGTGTGTGCGTGTGTGTGTGTGCTTGTAAAAATTCAGATATAACTAAAAATATATATATTAAAAAGACATGAATAAAGACAAAAGAAAAACTTAACTTAGCCTACACATAATGACATTAATAACAAAAATACTAACAATGACAATAAACTAGATCCAGTCATATAATACTACCTACTAACTCCTAGTCCTACTATCCAAAACAATTTATCTAATCTTATCAATATCAAAATGACTTCAACCACATCCAGAACTATTGTAGATATGATCTGAATCAAAAATATTCATAGCAATCATAATTCTGAAGCAGGTATATATAAAAGAAACTGTTACACGTGTTCACTATAATGTAGTGGTGGAATTTGCAGAAATTTAAAAAGAACATATCTATGAACACAAAAAGTACCTTATACATAACAATTTATCAAATGCATTACTCATGAATAGAAAGTTGTCAACCACAACTTCAATCTAAAGAATGTCATTCTAATTAAAAGAGAAAGTAACTCTTACTTTTTTAATCATTTCACCATAATTAAGGTAATAAAGCCACTGTTATAGACAAGAGTATGGTTGCAAGAAAGAAATACGACAACAGCAGAAATAGATTTACGTGGTTTATTTCAACAGGAACGTGAGGGTTTGGGACAGCTACCTTGTGGTAAAGTTCATAAGCTGGCTTCGGATCTAGGTCGATCTCTCATAGTAGTTCACACATGTTGACGGTGGTTGATGCTCCCCTGCTGTCAGCTGCTGACCATAACAGGTCTCTACCCGGGGCACCTGTTGACTGCCTGTTGTACTCCCGTGTGACCCCTTTTATAGCGTTTTTTTATGGCTTAACAGGCTCGAAAAACGAAGCGAGTATAATTAGGAGGGAAGCATTTTTATTGGACGAAAAATAGAACACTTTAAATATTATTTTATTTTTCGACCGGAACACGTGTGTCGGGAACATTTGTAAACAAAGATAATGGTCATTTTGTGACGGGGTTTTGTCCCGTTCACATCTGGCTCTCGCTCTTGAGTATTTGCCTGTAAATCAGCCGAGATATGTCTTATTTTATTTTATAACACCACTAAGATGCAAGGGATTATTGAGTGTTACAGAATATAAGAAAACAAAACACTACTAAGGAGAGAGAACAATAAAAGAACAAAAATTAAGTAGACAGTAGATAACAATTGACATTGCATTTACATTTTTGAAGATCAAAGTTGATTGGGAAGCCAGAAGAGATTTTTACAATGTGAAGTGCAAGAGCAGAAACTTATGTATAGAACTGGTGGCAGCAATATTCAATACATGGATGAATGTTAGACATAGAAAAATATGTAAGATAGATTCAGGTGAGGAAAATTGCCTAGCACGACACAGTAAACCAAATTTCCTAGAAGCAGACCTAGGAATTGATTTAATATTATCTTTCCACATCATGTTAGTGGAAGACGTTAGTCCAAGAAGGCACAATGAGTTACTTTCCTGGAGGTTAGCATCAGTCATACTGATAGACGATAAAAAGGGTTCTCTCAGATATTGAAAAGAGAGCAGTTTCATTTTGGAAGCGTTAAAATTAACAAGCCATTCCTTTCCCCAGTTAACAACAGTTTGTATGTCATTTTTTAGACCAGCTGCTGATTTGACCTTATCAAACAGATCAGAATTATTATTACGACAGGAGTAAATAGTTGTATCATCAGCAGAGATACCAAGTTGAGAACTGATGACATCAGGAAGGTTGTTGATGAAAATTAGAAATCATGTATGTCCAAGTATATAGTCCTGAGGAACACCTGCATTAATGCAAAAAGATCTAGAAGATTGGCCATTCCAGACAACTTTCATTTTGCAATTTGATAAAACAGAATTATTGATAAAAATGGTTGTCAACTAGCTCTGTTGAGGGCAAGTGCAATTAAAAATATGCCAACACCAACAAATGTAACTACATCACACACTTTTCTAGGACTTGCTAATTACTATCAAATATATGCATATAATATGTATAATTCAAGAGCTTCATCGAACAATCTATTTAAAAAAGGAGTAAAGTGGAACTGGAATGATAACTGTCAAAAGGCATTTGATGAAATAAAAAAAAGACTTGAATCAGCTTTATTATTACCACACTACAATCCAAAACCAGAAATTGCAGTGGCATCAGATGCTAGTGCGTACGATATTGGAGCGGTTATTTTGCACAAATATGATGGTAGTAAAAATGAAAGCCTCTGCTCATGCTTCACACTTGCTTCTACCAGCAGAGAAAAATTATAGGCAGATAGAAAAAGAGGCTTTAGCAATTATATTTATTGTGAAGAAATTTCATAAATTTATTCATGGAAGAAATTTTAGGTTGCAAGCAGACCATAGGCCTCTGTTAAGAATATATGGTTCAAAGAAAGGAATACCTATGCATATAGCTAATAGACTACAATGCTGGAGTATCATCTTATTAAACTATGATTTTGAAATGGAGTACTAACCATCTAAAAATTAGGATATGTGGATGGATTATCAAGTTTAATGGATAAAAATGAGGAACCATTTGAGGACATGGTCATTGCAGTACTAAAAAGCAAGATGGCAATAAAAACATTTTGTGCAACATAGTATGAGAGTTGTAATACCTTGTGTGTTACAGAAACCAAATATTGAAGGATTTCATCCTGGTATTTCAAGAATTAAATCTTTGATGAGAAGTTTCATATTTTGGACCAGAATGGACCAAGAGATTGAAAAAATAGTGAAAGCTTGCAGACATAGTGCTCTAGCAGCAAAACTACTTATCACAAAGATAGAACCTTAGGTCAAAGACAGACACCATGGTCAAGATTGCATATAAATTTTGCAGGTCCTAAGCATGGATCACATTATTTTGTAGTTGGTAGTTTCACTAAATGGCCAGAAATTTATAAGCGCAAAAGTCCATCATCTTCAGTGACAGTGAATTTCTTACATGAACTGTTTGCGAGACATGTCATACCAGATACTGTAGTCTTTGATAATGGAATGGAATTCACAAGTAAAGAATTCAAATACTTTTGTAAGATGTTCTCCATTGAACATATTACGACCCCGCCATATTACCCAAAGTTGTCGAAATGTACAAAAAAGCATTGAAGAAAGCAAATCTTGAGAAAGTAAATGAAGAAACACTTCAAAATGTTCTGAGAGTTTATTGTGTAACACCTAACCCTAATACACCATAAGGCATGTCACCAGTGGAATTAATGCTTACTAGAAAAGCAAAATTGGTGTTTGACATATTACCAAGTTGAAAACCACGAATGGATTACAAAAAAGTTTCAAGGTTAGTGATAAAGTGTTCTTTAGAGCATATAAGAATGGCAAAGAAACATGGCAAGACAGCACAATATCAGCAAGTATCGAAAAGTTGATTTATATGATAAAGGGGAAAAGATTTGAACATAAAAGGCACCATAATCAGCTGAAAAAAGGTTCATTGATGAAAGACCTGAAACATTAGAAAAATAAATAGAAATGTTATATGATGCTTTCGATGTGCCATCATCACAACAAGTTATGGAACCTACAAGGACAAGTTCCAGAAAAAGAAATTGTACTGAAGAACTGGAAGTGGATCTGAGATGGAAACATTACAAAGTCAAGTACATTGGCAAACTCTCCAGAAAGAGAACGGGGAGATAATAATACTAATAAAAAAATAGAATATTTATAAAAAGTATTAATCCCAAAAGAGGGGATATTTTAGAGTAAATAATACACTGCTGGTGACAATATGAACTAGTCTATAACTATAAAGTTCTCCAGGTCAGAGGTAAGATGCAGTAGTTGTTTTGAGTCAGAAGTCACAAGACTTAATTTTTTTTATTGTTTCTGACATAATTTGACATTTTCAGACCAGTGAAGTTTCGTGAAGAATGTTTGCAATCTGAATCCTTTGGGTTATAGGGTTAAATTTTGCAACAGAAATACTTTTTGCTAAGTTATTTTCAACATTTTTGCCCTTTATTTTTTTTTGTTTGACTCAAAATTTTGATTTTTTTTTCTTTTTCAGTCTTTTTACTTCAGTTTTCTCTTCAGCTTTGGCTGCCTTTTTTTTCTTCTGGTCTGATGTAAAAGTCTTACCAAACAACTGTTTTTGCTTTATTCCATTTTTCTTTTGTTTAATTTATAGTTTATTTTGAAATTTTATTTATTATCCCTTGGAAAAACCTTTTCAGGTCTTCCTAAGAGGCACATCCACCTGATAAAGGGGAAATATATTAAGCTCATGGGGTGATTCAACACCTAAAACCCAACAAAATGAAGAGAAGTCCAAAGAAAATGCAAAAACAATTAATGTTGATAAAAATGTGCCAAAATCAACTAAGCACTAAAAAATGCAATAGCCAGGGAATTGCCCACTTGCTGGAAGTCCCCACTGAAATTAACATTGCAGAATTTTGGAAAGGGTAAAAAGTTATGAACATCTTATTAAAGAAGAATGAAGTTTTTGAAGACCTACAAGAATAACAGAATTTCAAAAAGAAAATGGTGTCAGTCTTTGTTGTGGACAAGCGTACATGCAAAATTTGACATTTCACAAACGACACAGTGATCCGGTCACTGATGTTCCTGGGGGTCAAACCCCAAAGAGTTATAAAAAGTAATGAATTTTTCATGTGGGACATACTGCTGCCTCCAGCTGAAAATTGTATACAGGTAGCAAGAGTTGATTACCAAAGACCTAATCCTAAGAATGGAATATGAGGTCTGGTGCAGGACATGTAGCAGTATATTAGGTTCCTCCTCAGGTGATAGGACAGCATCTAGCTGCCTACTTAAGTCATTATGGCCAAATTCTAGGTGCTATTTCTGACAACCTGAACAAGGGATGGAGCTTCAATATTATGCTCGATCACTTGACCTCCATCTCTGTCCACCAACTGTTTGCAGCCAGAAATTGTGACTGGCAGAAAACAATCCCTCATTCTCTGCCCCATCTTTCCCATCATCACAAAGGATCATGGCCCCTCCCCCAAATGACAAGATCATTGACCCCTACCCCCTTCAAAATGATCAGCTTAGAGAAAACCACACCATTTCCTTCTCCAGTCCCTTCTGCACAAAATCCATGTTTCCATTCTGAATCCTACACTTTCACAGTCACCACAAAAATATGACTCATCAAAAAGGCAGTGAAGCCCTGAGAAAATTTCCAAAGCAGAAAAAAGAAAAAGAACAAATCACCTCATGGCCTTGGGGAAGATGTCTGTGGAGCCAAAATTGATGAAGTTGGCAAAGAAAAACTGTTAGCATTAAAATTAGCTACACCAAGCTCACTCAACTGTAAATTGATGAAATCTCACCACCAGTCTAGTACTGCTCTTATATTCATACAGTTGAGTTACCATAGTATAGAGCTCATCCAAACACTTACCATGAAAGTATTTATAAAAAAGGCACAGAGAGGCAACTCTACAGTGGTGTCCAAGTGACTGAAGCCAAACCACCAGATCAGGACCAATAACATTACTGATTCTTTTTTGGATTTTATCATTGAGCTCCAGGAAAATAGCAGGGGCATCTGACCTTATATGGCAGCAATATTCTAAGCATGAACAAATGGTAGACTTATAGATATGCAAGATAGATTCTGGAGAGAAAAATTGTCTTGCACAACACAGTGAACTGATTTTCTTAGCAATTGATCTAGCAATGGATTCAATATAGACTTTCCACTTCATGTCAGCTGAGAATGTTAGTCTGAGAAGGCATAATGAGTCACTTTCTTGGAAGACAGCATCAGCCATGCTGATGGAAGTCAGAGAGAGGTCCCTTAGATGATTAATGGAGAGGAGTTTAATTTTAGAGGTGTTAAAATTGACAAGCCATTTTTTACTTCAGTTAACAAAGGTCTTGAGGTCGTTTTGTACATCAGCTGCCATTTTGACCTTGTCTGACTGATCAGCCTTACTACTGTGGCAGAAGTAAATAGAAGTGTTGTCAGTGTAGATGCCAAGGTGAGAGCTGATGTCATCAAGAAGGTCGTTAATGAAGATTTAAAACAGTATAGAGCCAAGGATGGAGCCCTGGGAGACACCCTCATTAGTATGAAAGGATGTAGATGAATGTCTGTTCAGTTTAACTTTCATTTCACTATTTGATAGGAATTACTGGATCAGCTCAAAAACATGCTCGGATTTTCTGTAACTTTTCAGAATGGATTACTGATACAAGTTTTAGTAATTGACCCATAGCTGCGGGGAGAATATGTGGAGTCATAACTTTGCCAAGTGTATTTACACATATGTGAATATAATGAACCAACAGGAATTGGAACTTGGCTCTCCAATTAATAATTCCAAGCCATTATCCAGTACACCACATTCACATCCAGGCTTACAGCTCCTGGAATTTCCAAGCAGTCACCCATGTAGACACTGACTAGGCTCAACATTGCTTAACTTTGGTGATCATATGAGCATTGGTGTTTCAATATTGTATGGCCATAAGCCTATATATATATATATATATATATATATATATATATATATATATATATATATATATATACGCTTCCTTTTGTGGGGTGAACATTTTTTGGAAGAAAGGGAATTTGTCACCGGCTGCTGCTGATTAATGCTAAGCTCTTCGTTACGAATTGAGCCCTCTGGTAGCCAGTAATGCATATATGTTGTATATAATGTGTTAAAATTCCCTTTCTTCCTAGTGTGTGCTGATGGCCTAGGGTGAGAGTCTCTGACTGATGTCATATCAGTCAGGTTTCGATCCCAGCTTGAAGCAATCCTATGTCTAGTCACACTGTGATACAGCTAAACAGTCTGTCTGTGGATACTTATATATATATATATATATATATATATATATATCTCGTCATATCATTTAGTGATGAGTAGTGAGTTTGATCCTCATTGGGTGCTTCATACTTTTGGCCTTGTGCCATATCTAAGCACTGCATAGTAAATCACTATATATATACATATGTGTCTGTGTGTATATGTGTGTATATATATGTGTGTGTGTACATATGTGTGTATATGTATATTTGTGTGTATGTGTATACATATGTGTGTATATGTATATATATGTGTGTATGTGTGTATATGTAGGTATATATATATATGTGTGTATGTGTATATTTGTGTGTGTATGTGTATATATATATATGTGTGTGTGTGTGTCTGTGTGTGTGCGCGTGTGTGTATGTGTATATATGTGTGTGTGTGTGTGTTTGTGGATAAACTAGATTGCCCTTAAAAATTTAATTTCAAATATCACAATAATGTGTTTTGTGTTCTTGAACCTATTAATGATCGTTGTCAAATCAGATATTTATTATAAAAATTCAAATAAACATCTTGTATTAAGTTACAGGTTTCTTTAAAATATGCAAAAAACCCAATATTATAGGTTCATAAAAAAAATCCACGATTAATTATAGGTTTCTTAATCCATTAATGCCTACTGTCACAATCCTTACTTCCCCCACTGGATCCCAGTCTGGAAATTTATTTGTAGATCTTGCTCTAAAATGAGACAAAAAACAAAAAACATTGTTTTTGTCCCATTTTCTGGGATGAGGAGTTATTAGTTACATGTTGACTATTGTCTCAACTTTGTCATTATCACAACGTTTCGGCTGTAATACCCTTCATCCTGTCTCAGATATAGATAGATCTAGGTAACCTACTTGCTTGACCTCATCCACTGCCAACATTTGTGAGGTCAAAAAACATGTTTTGCACTTTATAGCGAATTTATTATCTTAGAACATTTGTTAAAAAATGTTGTTCTAAAATGAAACTGCTCTCTTTTAATCACGTTAGAGAATCTTTTTTGTCTTCTATCAGCATGTCTGGTGCTAACCTCCAGGAAGGTAACTCATTGCATCTTCTTGGGCTAATGTTTTCTGTTGACATGAAGTGGGATGATTATATTGAATCAATTGCTAGGTCTGTTGCTAGGAAAGTTAGTTCACTGTGTCATACCAGATACTTTTTCTTGTGAGCATCTATCTTACACATTTATAAATCTATCATTTGTCCATGCATTGCTCCCACATCTGTTTTGGTGCTTCTATGTATTTAGAGATTCTTTATAAAATCCAAAGAAGAATCTGCAATATATTTGGTCCGTGTAACTGATTGCTGACCTCAATGAAAGAGGTCAATGCTTCATACTAATGTTAGCCTTTTATTTAGGAAATATGGCTTGAAAACTAAAAACAAATATATCTCTCAAAACGGGGAATGGATAAACAAAATACATTTTAAAAAATACATAGTTAATTAAAACACTAGTCAAACAAAAACAATAACAATTTGAATAAACTCAAAGAAATGATAAAAAGGGTATGTTGTGCTTTAGAGAACCTCTGACTCTAAGAAGTATGTAATTAATTGATCGGCAGTAGCTAAAAATTCTGGTATTAATTATAAAAATTCATAGATCTTTCTCTAAAATAAGACAAAAAACAAGAAACATTGTTTTTGTCTCGATTTCTGGGATGAGGAGTTATTAGATGTTGTCTATTGTCTCATCTTTGTCATTATCACAATTATTATTATTTTACTTCCCAGTCAACTTTGATCTTCAAAAATTTCAAATGCAATGTCAGTCATTATCTTTTGTCTTCTTAATTCCTGTTCTTTTATTGACCTCTCTCCTTAATAATGTTGTTTTCCCTTATTCTTTAACACTCAGCAACCCTTTGTATCTTAGTGACTTTATTACCTTGCTTATGGTGAAATGATTAAAAAAACTACTTTGGCTCTTTGATCTCTAATGACCTTAAATAACCTTTGAGGTCAACTGCATATAGCATTTAGGTCTTGGGATTATGTTATATCAAGCTTGTGTTAGTTTTTCATTCCTAAGGGATCACATAGTAGCAGACCCACAGAAATTACAGCTAAACACATGTATATATGTGATAAATGTCTTATACAGTGTAACCCGGATATAAGAGAGTTGTCGGGACCGGCGAAGAAGTCTCTTATATCCGGGTTTCTCTTATATCCGGGTTTGGTCTATTTTGTTTAGGTAAGTATGGGCTCTAATTTGGGACCAGAGAAAATCTCTCTTATATCCGGGTTTCTCTTATATCCGGGTCTCTTATATCCGGGTTACACTGTATATTTACAGAACATTAAAAATTATTCTCATAATTTTAAACCGATTACTACTGTTACTGTGTTACTACTAAGTAGCAAAGTCACTAAGCCTGAGAATGCATATACCAGTTTCTTCAACAATCCTTATACTACTAAAGAAAAATTCCTGATGGAAAAGGGGATACAGGTTCAATTCCTGTTGGTGACACAATCTTTCTTCAGTATGATTAGGTTGGTTGTTATTAATTTCACAGTGATAGCAACTCAAATATGTGTAGTCACTAAAAATGACATTCATAATAATAAAGAAATAATGTCATAATAAAAATGACATTCATAGTAATAAAGAAATAATGTCATAATAAAAATGACATTCATAGTAATAAAGAAATAATGCCATAATAAAAATGACATTCATAGTAATAAAGAAATAATGCCATAATAAAAATGACATTCATAGTAATAAAGAAATAATGTCATAATAAAAATGACATTCATAGTAATAAAGAAATAATGTCATAATAAAAATGACATTCATAGTAATAAAGAAATAATGTCATAATAATTCTGTTAAAAAATTGTTGTCACTTATATAATTTGAGAAAAAAAGAAAAAAACTTATTTATTGGGGACTGAGAAACTGAGGTCTAAATTGAGGGACTAAATGCGGGTGGGAGGTGAACACAGCCAACAGGGGTGGGAGATTGAGGGTAAAAAGCAGTGAGTATAAAAGAAGAGTTTAATAGATGTACAAGTAGCTGAAAATGGTAATAGGGGAAAAATTAGGAAATATGTGGCATTCATTGACCAAATAGTGTTAATGTCAGTAGAAATTTATAAAATCTTTTTCTTAAAACAGTTTTTCAGGAAATTATACTTTTCAAATCTACTGTTATCACTCTTTCCATTTCGGTTTCCTTCCTAACCTTTTGTTTAAGGTAGTGTGGAAAGTCAACATCTTGATTATGTCATCATTTTCCCTTCTAGTTCACGTTTCATACAGATGTTATCCTTTTATTTAGGAAATATACTGTGAAAACGTGGTGCCTCTTTGACCAGCAGAAACACATGGCACTTTCCTTACCTCTAATGGATCATGTGGTAGCAGACTCGCAGAAATTACAGGTAAACACATGTATGTACATGTGTGACAAATGTCTATTTTTATATTCTTATGAAACATTAAAAATTATTTTCATAATTTTAAAATGATTACTACTGCTACCGTATTACTACTAAGTAGCAAAGTCACTAAGCCTGGGAATGCATATACCAGTTTCTTCAGTAATTGTTACAGTCCTGACCTGGCAACTTGGCTTCAATCACTTTCCCATCACCTTAACATAACATCCCTGAGCTTTTTCTATAAATACTTTCATGGTAATTGTTTTGATGAACCTTCGTCTTTGATATTCATTGGGGTTTCATTTTTAATGATGTTATTTTTTATTGCCCCCCCCCCCCGACAAATTGTACATATAGGAACTAGCTATGACTAAATACAAAATTTGAGGTATTATGGTAGCTGTAGTAAGAATGGTAAGTAAGAATGTGTTGTATTGGTGTAAGGAATACTGTGGTATGTTTGGATCAGTAATTGTGGTTAGCTAAGTTTAAGATAAGACAGTTTGAAAACCAACCTTCTCCTATCCCCACTTTTGACCGTGTGCCATATTTTTGCATTATTCAAAGTTGTTGTGATAAACCCTCCTACAGCAGAATGAACTCTTCCTCCTCATAAATATTAACTGCAAGAGTCGGTTGGGGAGTGGAGACACAGTGTTTGGACGTACACCTCCATCTGCTTATTTCTAACACTTTTGCTTTGTATATATCTGTTATTTCAATAAACTTGTTCAAACCTACCTTTGTCTTCCGTGTCTTTCTTTGTGGCCCTTAAACAGGTCACAACAAAAATAAATATTACTGTCCTCTTTGTTATTTTGACTTCACAAATTTAAGTGCAGCACTAGATTGGCGCGGTAGAGTAATGGATAGTGGCTCAGATTGAGTAATCAGAGAGCCGAGTTCGAATTCCAGTTGAATCTATTACATTCACTTACCTTGGGAAAGGTATGAATCCTCTTCTTCTCCCCCCAGCTATGGGTAAATAGCAAAACAGACCAGATTCTATAGCCTTGGTTGGCAACTAGTCTACTGCAGAAAGAAATGGCAACCTACTGCGGGAAAAAAATCTGCCTCATCAGATATTGAAAGATATATGATTGCTTAAGCCTGTGTCACATATGGCACATAACTGACTGATTGGATTAACTTTCTTCTGGCTTCTTGCTTCCCAGGCAACTTTGATCTTCAAAAATTTCAAATGCAATGTCAATCATTATCTTTTTTCTTCTTAATTCCTGTTCTTTTATTGACCTCTCTCCTTAATAATGTTGTTTTCCCTTATTCTTTAACAATCCACAACCCTTTGTATCTTAGTGACTTTATTACCTTACTTATGGTGAATTGATTCAAAAAAATAATTTGGTTCTTTGATCTCTAATGAGGTCAACTGCATATAGCATTTAGGTCTTGGGATTATGTATGCAAAACACTAGGCCTCTGGGAATTTCTGTTTGACTGATTATATATATATATATATATGTATATATATATATACATACAGACACACCTCTCATCAGTGGACTAATAGGGGGATGAGGTGGTCTTGTTAAAGCCGATTGTCTGTAGATGGGAAGGGATTATTTTTGAGTTATAAAACCACTATATAGTAACTACCAGTAGTTATGATCATAATGTAAATACTATAAGCATGTATATATGGTATAAATAAATATAAAGTTAATATAGATATATTAATCAAGACAACAAAAATAATAGATTTCTCACAGCTACTTTCTCATGCACACACTAATGTATCATACTTTACATACTGTACACCCATCTTTGTTTACAATTGAAAGGCCTTCCACAGCCACCAAATGGTCACTTTGAGAACTAATACAACTCCTGCTAAGCTTGCAAATTTTGAAATACATTACTGATGATTTGGAAATTTTTTTCCTGCAGATTGTATATATATAGTGGTTAGAACATTTGCTTCCTGACCTATGGACGTGTAGCCAAGTGGTTAGAATGTTCGCTTTCTGACCATGAGACCTGGGTTCGAATCTCACCATGGTCAATTTGTCAGGAAGTAGTGTTTCTGATGTTAATGAAATAGATTGAAGTTGATCCCAGTGTGTGGCACCTTTGGAAAGTGCCTGAAAAACATATCATGGGTTGATCCAAACCTTGTGAATGAAAATTGATCACACTAGATATCATGCTCTCTCCCAGAAACTGTAACTAAGGTTTGCTCAGTATAGTTGCATAATTAAATTTGAAGATTTTAGCTGCAGTTTTTGAAACATGGTTATTAATGTGTAGCAAAAAAAAGATATTTTAAATCAGTTAATTTATAATATATATATATATATATATATATATATAATACTAAAATACATTGTTTACATTTCAGATACAAAAATAAAGTTAAACATATATAACCTTCAAGAGATTCATAGATATGCATTTCTAAAAAGTTTAATTCAACCTTGCTCTCAAAGCTGTCCATCTGTGCAAACACTGCCAAAAGGCAAATTTTCTTTATTAAAACTCTCAAATGCACAGATTAGTTGATGTAAAATTTACATTGTTTAAAGAAGAGCTGTCTACGCAAACATATGTATCCTCTATGTATAACGCTTATAGTAATAAGAAATAATGTTGGATTATAAATAAAATACCATTAATTCCTTAGAAATTTCTTTGTTTATGTTTCAGATAAACAAAAAGTTAGCAGTTATGGCCTCCAAGGAAAACAGAAAATAGATGTTCCTTCCTTAACCATCCTGAGCATGACAATAAACTACATCCGGCAACAAGACTAGATTGGGAGACTATAGGTTTTGAGGAGTGTGGAAACACTTCTTAACTGTTGGAGTTTCCAGGTCTACCTTGACATGGGGTTGTAGTACCTGTTAGGGTTCCATCTCTAGGAAAATAGTTAACCCCCAAACTGGGGTCAAAACACTAGGAAAGTATAAAAAATTTTATAGTAAAAATAACAGCAATACATTTTCATAGGAAAAAAATCACCAGCAATAGAAAATTATTTTTGTCAAAGAAATTACTAATGCTCCCAGGAAAATTAAATTTTGCATTAAATGACTGATAAGGGGTTGATAAAAAAAAGGCATGGATTTTATTTATTAATCTAACAGATTTTATTACTCGAATGTGATATTTAATATTTGAGTAAACACTTCATTTATTTAAACAGTATATTTATTTATTTATTCATTTTTGTCTACCTGTCATAATATTTAAGAAATCTTATCAGAGAAAAATATGCACTCCCGGCAGGATTCGAACCAAAAAAAAATAAATAAAAATCCATCCCTTTCTTTAGAAATTGCTTTGTTTACATTAGGATACAAAACTGAATAGATATATCTATTTTGAGATTCAGAGAAAAATCTGTGTTTAAAGGAACTATTTAACTTTGCTTGACAATTGACCAAGAGATCTAAAGCACATTAGTGCTTTATGGTTTCTCCTAGGGGAATGCTGGTTCAAATCCAGTTGGAGATCTCATATTTTTCTTTAATAAGACTTTTTGAATATTCAGACCAATAGATGAAAATAAATAAATATACTGTTTAATAAATAAACAAAGCATCTACCCAAATATGAGTATCCTCTAAAAATAACATTCAAGTTATAATATATATATATATATATATATATATATATATAGATAATATTAGTGGAAGATATACATACATATGCAAAATATATAAATACCCATACATGTATTTTTTTAGAAAAAAAAAAAAAAATTCCAAGAGGAAGAATCCAGGTATAACTCAATATCTAAGACAGAGTAAGGATATAGTAAAAAGGCTTAAACACTAATATTCCATGGTCATAATTTATTTTTACTACGTTACTTAAAAATTGAAAACGGAAAAAATAAGATAAAAACAAATAAATAAACAAGTAAACAAAATAATAATAAAATAAGCAAAATTAATTTATCCAAACAAACTACCAAATCACACCTGTTAGAATAGATGAAATAAAATAATAATAATAATAATAATAATAACAAAAAACAAAAACAAAACAAAAAACAACGAACCAAATAAATAAAGTAAATAATAAACAAAGTAGCAAACCATTATGACCAAAATATTAGTTAGACTAAAAAATCAAACCAAAAATCTGAGGAAAAAATAGCTATAACTGTTATATAATGATAAAAAAAAAAAATAAATACTACGTTACTTAAAAATCGAAAACCGAAAAGAGAAAAAATACAAGTAAAATAAATTGATCTAAATTCATCCAAGTAAATAAATAAACAAACCAATCCCAACAAAGTTACCATTAGAAAAAACAAATAAAGATAATCAACCCAAATAAACACAAATTAAAAACTGTTCCTGCCAAAATAATAGTTAGAATAAACTACAGCAATCAACCCCAAAACCAAACAAATAGCTTTAATTAAATTCTCAAACAAAAACAAAACTATTAAATAAGTGATATAAACAAAATTTTACTACATTAATAAAAAAACACCAATTAAAAAAATAAATAAATAAAATAAGAAATAAAAAATAAAAATTAATAAAAACAAATAATTTAACCCAAATAAATAGATAAAGGACTTCCGGTAAAATAACCACCAAAATAGACTACCCACAATGCACCACTGACCCGTATATATATAAATAGCCAAGAAAAATCACAGCACACGTGGCCTGACGATTGCATATAGCATGAAACAGACTGTCGCCTCTAAGTGTTGACTTCTATGTTCACTTTTATATTTTTATATATATATATATATATATATATATATATGAACACACACTTTTACTTCTATGTGCCATGTTTATTCAGGATGTTGATCATCATGGCTCTACATTACCTGTCCTTTGTAGCTCTTAGTAAATTTTATCATATTGCTATCTCTCCTGATCCCTGTGCTGCCATTCATTTACACAAGCTCATTAGGTAGGTTATGTGTTGTTTTGCTCAGTCTCTCTTTACTTCAATCTGTCCTGTGAGTGTCAAATTTTCCAAACCCTCTTTCCTCCTTATGTGCCGTAGAAATTTTAACTGTCTTTCCTGATGTTATGTATATGTTCTTTTTGTTTCCATTTTCTCTAAAATGTCGTTGTTGCTCACATGTTCAGTCCATGGTATTCTCAGCATCCTTCTGTAGAACCACATTTATGTTGCTTTAAGTCTTTTCTTTATTTGTGCAGGGATTGTCCAGCATTCACTTTCATATAGGGGGATATTGATATTAAATAACAGTTTAGTACTCTTTTCTTTGTTTCTTAATGCTTTGCTTAGTTTTTAGAAGACATCCCAATGCATCTCTGATTTTGGTGATGCACTTTCTGTTTTCAGTTAAAATACTGCCCCAATATTTAAATAGTTGTAGTTGCTTGATTTTGGTATCTCCAATTTGTAATTTGCATGTTTGATTGTTTCTATTACTGACAACCATACATTCTCTCTTCCTGTAGTTGATGTTTAGTCATTTCTCCTTGCATTCCATAACTACCTTCTGTAGGAGTTTTTGTAGTTTCCATTCTGTGTCTGCTATCAGTTCTGTCAGCTGCATATCTTTTGGTCTTAAGAGTGTAGCCTCCAATAGGATGAATAAATATACACACACATTAATATCTGTAAAGAATTATGTGATTATTTATGTATGGTTTTGCACTTCTGACAAGGATCAGCATTCTCATGCCTTCTGCTGCTAAGCATTAGTGTTTATTATCTGTATACTCTGTGAAATGCGTCATGTAAATAATATATATATATATATATATATATATAATTATTTATTTAAAAAAATTATAACATAAATATGTTATAAAATCACTACAAAAATAGCCATTTTGTTTCAACACGTTATAAATATTTTTTTAAATAAATAATTATATCTGCTCTACTTTGTATTGAGCACTCTTTTAAGAATAGTAATTGTTGGTTATTGGAATTCATTCCATATACACCAATTATATTTTGGTATGTATATATATATATATATATATATATATATATATATATATATAAAAGATGTTCCAATAACTTGGATAGATTTTAAATGTGAATTAAGTTTAAGTGTCTAATGATTTTTTTCTTTTTCTTTCAGATTTAACAACTTACATCTTTGGGATTTTCAACCATGGAAAGATTAACAATCAACAGCGTGTTAAAGTTATCGAAGCCTATTACACAGCCAATACAATAATATTTAATCACCGTCAAAATACTCCCCTTGGGGGTTCCCACATTTCTCCCAGTGGTTCTGCCACTGCTGGTAACACCTGTGGAATGCCTTCTCTGGAATGATATGGAGCTCCACCATCACATTTATAATTTTTGTGATTCAAATTGCTTCCCTTTCAGCATGGTTTTCAAATTGGGGAAGAGCCAATGGTGTCAAGTCAGGAAAATAGGGAGCCTGTCAAACAAGTGGTGTGTTGTTCTTGACCAGGAAAGCTTGAATTATGAAGGTGCAATGAGCTGCCAAATTTGACGACACTCTCCGCATACACTAATCCTCTGTTAAAATGGAATGCACTGATTCTGCACGTATTCCCACTTCATGAGTAATTTCCTAGATTGTTACACAACAGTCTATTCACTGAACCTTCTCAGTCAACTCCTCGTTTCAGCATGTGTCAATCTCCACTGAGGTGTGGCCATGTTTGAAGTGGTTTTTCCACTCCTTGATCTGAGTTTTGCCTATGGCGTCATTGCCAAAGGCCTACTGAATCTTCTGGATGACTTGAAATTAAGTATCACCAAGTTTTTGGCAAAACTTGATGCAATGTCTATGCTCAATGTGTTCGGTCATTTTGTGTGAAAAATAAAAATCCAACAAGTGCACACTACATGTCTGTATTCTAGGTGTAACAACCTGGAACTAATGTGGCCAACCAGAGTGAAAATTTTCATGCATGTGCAGGAAGGGTGGCGTCACTCCCGACCCAAAGGATTTTGCCTACACAGCATTAGTTTTGGCAGGAAAAATAATATCAGATACTTTTTGAACACACTTCATATTTTAATTGATATCCATGTTTTTTTACTTTCTTAAGTAGTGAAATAAATAACAACTAGTATGGAATAAGAGGTTTAGTTGTTATTAATTTCACTGTTATTTAATTTTTATATTATTAATGACTGAGAGAGTAACATACCAATTGGATACAAATATACAAAGTTCAATTCATCAGTACACCCAATCTGATAAGCATATACCAGACACATGCATCACAGCCAAGATCTACCCAATATGGTCACAGGGCTTTGATAAAAGCCTTCAGGTCAGGTAACTCATTCCACACAGACGGTCTCTTTCCCAAGTATGTAGATATGACTCCCAAGTCACTTTGGCTGCCTCGTCCTTCAAACTTTAAAAAACAACCCCCTCAACACCTGGTTATGATGATTTTCACTACTCCTGCTCATGAACAGATTTGTAGAGGGCCGTGGCTGTGATGTTGTGAAGTCAGACATAGAAGAAACGCATGTGAGGCTCAGATTTTTCCTGCTCGCCGGGCCCAACTACATAAAAAGGTTGGACTTTGATTAAGTCCAAAGAAGGCAAAGAAAACAAACAAAACAAGACCGATAATATATGTATATACAAATATATATTAATAACAAGTTACAATACAAGGGAAGAGTACAAAGGACGAAGTGTGTGTGAATATTCTGTATGTGCGTGTGTGTGTGTATTGTGCTTAGCGTGTTCCCACGCTATCCCTTGTTAGCGCCTACATTTCGAGGTTGTAAGCTGAAATCCTGAGGAAAAAGAGAGATTTCCCTCCAGGTGTCGACGCGAAGGCGTGAGGGAAAAAAGAGAAAGAAGCGAAGGGTCAGCGGCTATTTATAGCATCGAAAAGCGACCCCTGGTGAAAGGGTTACGAACTGAAGGAGGAGTTAACTCCAACAGATTATTATTGTTACTGCTATTATGCACTACATTATATTTTATGGTGTTTTAGTGTATTTAAGTCTTTCTTAAGTGTTTTATATGCATAGATAAAATGTATACAAGAACAAACATTTGACTAACTGACATATGTACCTGTTCCAATTTATTTCTAAATTCAACTATATATGTGTTGTGTATTTTATTATGAGAGTTTTATTCTTTTTCAAATATTTTCTTCATGTCATAGTGTTTTTTTAAAGTATCACCTCTTCACGTATCAGTTTGTATTGTTATGTTGTTGTTTTATGAAATATATTTAGTATATTTGTTCTTAAATTTGATAAAAATTAATTCATGTTGGGTTGTTTTTGTTTTATGATTAATGCTTCTCATATTTGTAGTCATTTTTTTTACAGTTTATATGATACAGTATTTTTGTGTAAATGATGAGGATTTGTTATTTTGTTGGTAGCTGATATGCAATTGGACTATTATTGGATAATATATATATATATATATATATATATATATATATATATATATATATATCATCCCCAATAGATAGAAGCATTGGTTGAAGTAATCCAGTGAGTTAACCCAAAGAGTTATGAATTCAATAGCTGGCCGTAGCAGAAATGAACAAAAAATTGGAGAGTTGAAATTACTAAAGGGAAATAACTGAAACTGAGATATCCAAAAAAGGCATGGCATGTGGAACTACAACAATCTACCCAGGTGAACAAAATAAAGGGTTGAGTTTGAAATTCCAATGTATATCACCTGAAGAAGGCTGGAGCGTACAACGGCCGAAACATTGTGAATATGGCAATAAAGATGAAAACAACAGTCCAAACAATGTAACTAGTGTAAATAGTTACAATACCTCATCTCAGAAATATAGACAGATATACAATCATCAGTATTGTGTGTATAAGGTAGCAAAGTGAGAAGTAAGGACTAAACATTATGTGAGGACAGAATGTTTGGTTGTCTGCAAGAATTGAAAATGTCAGACTCAAGCAGGTACAGAAATTTAATTATTTGGTTAGTGTACTAACTGATGATAGAAATGACACAGAGATCCAAAGGAGCATTAGAATAGCGGAAGATGCTTTCTGGAAACTAAGCAAAATATTAAGAACGGCAAACTTATTTTGCTTCTGATTCAATAATTATGGTGCTTGATAACTATCGAGCACTTTATTGGCAGAAATTCTGTTTGCCTGGATATACAGTGAATTATATAATTTTGCACATATCAGTAGGTAGCATTATATATATATATATATATATATATATATATATTTGTATGTATATTGAGATTATCTTTCTTCGTTTAATGATAATGTTATTAAGCTTATCAGACATTATGAAAAGAATTTACATAAAATAAAGAGACAACACTTGTCTATATTATTTAATGGAGCATGTATGAATATATTATATATTATTTTAATACCTATATTCGGGTGGTGTGAAAAATCTCCAGATAATACAATTTGTAAATAAAAAAATACTAAACAAGCTGATATCGGGGGAAAAAAATTCAAGAAAAGACTAAAAACATCTGTGCTGCTTGAAAATAATCAATCAGCACTGCAATGTCTAGCCAAAAGAAAAAACACTTGACAGTAGTTTAAGTTAAAATGTAAAAGTGCTCAAAACACTAAGTAGAGCAAAAACTAAAAAAACCTAATAAGCCAGAACCTACCTATCTAGGATCGACCTAATGGATCATCAGGATAAATCTGGATAGAGAGTGTTGGCCCAAATGACATTTTATTGAAAAAACAGCCACCAGAAAGAATAAAAAATTAGCATAAAAACAAAAAGACAAAGAAAAACAAAGGAGGGTAAGCCAAAAGATATGTTATTGGTAAAACATCCCCCCAACAAAAAAAAAAGAACAAAAAACTATCCCAATATTCAAGTAACTAGGCTCTTTTATGTTTATAACCATTAAGTATTTCCAATCTCTGGTTGAGTAACATATTAGGGTTATTATAAGTGGCTAGATCTAATTTTTCCTCCATACATAAGAGGCAATAAATATCACAAGCTTTATATTTGCGGCATTTTTTATTAACTCCCATTTTAATATAGGATCTACACCTTGCCCCATTTTTTATTTTCCACACATGATTAGATAAACTAATCCTATGCCTGTATATCTCAGGTGTGAAACTACTTCTATGGTTATATTATCTTTTTTAAATGGTCCTTGGGATGAACCCATGTAAACTTTTTTATCATTACAACTATTATTAAGTTTGTTGCTGTATACCTCTACTTTATACACTACACATTCATATTGGCATTTTCCCTTAAGGGGACAAGTTGCCTTATTGGTGAAGTTGCATTTCGGGAATTGATATACCATTTATTTTTTATCTTTTTAGCATTGCATTTATTAAAATCAAATTAGCAATGTTACGCATACAGCTATAACTCAATTTAACAGTGTTTTGTTAAAAATTTTATGTAAGACGTTCGATGAGGGAAAATTCTTCTTTTATATTCTAAAGAATTCTTTCCTTAGTTTAGTAGCTATGGCCAAATTATATGGTGGTGTGAACCATAAAATTTTCCTAGCCTTATTTTTCCCCCTATATGTACATTAGATGTTTTATCCGTGTTTTTATAGACAAGCTTAGTTTTATAACAACTATTTTTTAACACCAACTTGTAATCATATTTGCTTTGGTTAAAGATGTTGATATTTGAGGAATTGGTAGATAATCTAAACATAATGCCATTAGGGATATGTTTAAAAATTTGTCTAGGGTGATTAAAACCTACATTAATATAACATGAGTATTGGTTGTTTTTTTCTAAATGGGGATATGGTGCTGTTGCACAAGGCCAGCGTAATATCCAAATAATCAGTAATTTTTAAATTACTTTGGATATCTAACTTAAATCAAAACTTATTGAATAACTAATGCAATTTCTTCCTAATAACATAGCCTTTTCTAGCAATTATCTACAATAATTAACCCATTGTATTGGTAAAGGCCATGGTTACAGGGGTCAATAATGTTGTTTAGGTTATGCAACAGCAAACATCTAACTCAAATAACTCAGCCCCATCATATGCTCCCCCGTAGGGTTGTCAAAATTACCACTAACACATTTTTAATCCATAAAACCTCATTATGGTACAATAATGATTTTCAGCAATACATAATGACTTTAATTTTATCCTCCGGTATTGACATGTATTTCCTAGCTAAATTTAATGACTTGTTTACAGTTTTTTTTCTGTAAATGGCAGGTAAAACAATTTAATGTTGTATTTTATAAAAGAACATTTATTATTTTTGCCATAATCCTTAAACCACTTAATGTAATCATTAGTATTACGCCATTGGTTTATGTTTAAAGCTATTCTAAGTGTAGCACAAATGTCTTGTGAAATAACCTTACTAACTTTCCACATTTGTGTTTTAGTGGGATTAACTAATCTACATGCTGGGTTACTACGAAAATCATTTTCAGGAACTTTCAGAGTAATAAAACAATTTTTACTATTAAATTTTTCTATTTTCAAGTTTTCTAGCTAATACACTGGCTTCTTATATATAGAATTAATACAGATTTGACTCTAGAGTTTTGTTGACAAACCTTTTTTGTAATCATTCAGTCCACTTATCAAGAGTTATCAGCAATCAACTCTGACAACTGGACCAAATGATTATAAAACAAGTTCATCTATGAAACTTTGGAGTTAGAGTGTTGAATATAACCTCAATCAGCTAAGTGATAAAATTTACTTGCATTAATCCTATTAATGCACTATCTTTGATATCGAGCACTTTATTGCAAAGACTGCTTGCCTTAAATGTCCTTTCTTTCATGCTTTCACTGACTGACAGCATTTCTGGCTCCACACTGTCATTGCTATCACTGTTATATATATATATATATATATATATATATATATATATATATATATATATATATATATACAATTTTTTATATATTTTTGCATGGCTATAAAATTTTATAAGAGCAATAAAAACAGCTATATTAAAAGGACATTCATAACAAAAAAAGAAAGGTAAGAAAATATATGTTACCATAAATTGGCAATACCAAAATATAACAATTAAAAACAGCTAAACCAGTTTATTGTTCCTCTCTCATTAAAAAAAAAAAATCAACAACCAAAAAAAATGTGCACAGCAACTATAAAATGTCCAACCCCAGACTAATGTTGAAATTTTTAGAGTACATAATGAGGAAAGAGAGCTATGAAAATTTGACACTTACAGCACATATTGGAGGCAGGAGGGACAGAGGAAAACACCACATTACCTACCTAACAGCAGTACAGGTCTTTTACGATTAATTGATTTGTTTTTTATGGCTTATCAACCTTTGCAAGTTATTTAAAGCCAGAAATTATTTTTTTAGATTGTAAGAATTTTTTGGAGATGATAATGATTTATTGGTACAAGGCTTATGAATGTAATGCATAACTGGGAGGAGGAGGAGTGGAGAAGAGGTGGATTCATACCTTTTCAAAGGGTATTTGCATGTAACTGAAAATGTAATTTGGTTTTCAGAGCCATTATCCACTAAACCACCACACATCCAAGCTTACAGCACCTGGTATTCTGAAGCAGTCACTGATCTAAGCACTGACCAGGCATGATTTTGCTTAACTTCAGTAAGCATATGAGAACTGGTTGGAAGAACTGGGTTTAAGAGAGATAACAAAAATACAAGATTTACTAAGAATTGTGGAGAGCCATGATTGACAACATCCTAAAGGGACACGGCATATTTCAATTATTTATCAGCTAAGTGTAGCAAACAAATAAAAAGTGAAAAACTGTGTCATTTATTGGACTGTCAATAAATAAATAAGAGCTGAGGTTGTCATAATCAGTCTATAGGCTAAAAAATGATCTGATGTCTCTTGGGTGAAGATGGTATTCAATTAATTGGGTTGACATGGGTACATTTACTTATCTATCAATTCTGATTTGAAAATAGCCATGCTTGTAAAAAGAAAAGACTTTAAAAATCCATATAAATGAAAATTAAAACATTCTATTAATCAATTTTAAACAAAATAAAAAGATCTTTTTACTGAAAATTATTAATAAGATACGATATCCTTATTGAGTAGATACCAACATAAAATTTAATTATAATTTATGGAGGAAGATGAAACTATATGCCATTTAAAGCATATATCAAATTACTAATCTGCAAAGTTTGAGCTTTTAAGAATGTATAGTTATTAGAAATTTTATAGCCATCAAGTAACACATTTTAGAATAGAGCCAAGCATTTGTGCATGTAGTCTTGTGTTCACTACGATGTCTGTGTGCCATGTATAAATAAATGATAACATATCAAATAAGTGTGCATTCATAGTAGAAGTCTGAGTAAAAATTTGAATCAAAGTAGTAAAAGGAGTAATCAAGAAATCTTTCTGTGTCTAGTCAATGTCCTGTTGTACAAAAACTGTTTTCATTGGAAAAAAAAAAAATTAAAAAAAGAATTTTTGTAAAACTCAACAATTTCTGGACTATAAAATTTTGTATTTACATTTAATCTGCTTTCTTCTTTTCTTTTCCTTTGTGAACAAGTTGACTATTTTTACAAGGCCAAATTTTCAATGTCTCAAACTTCCACAATCTAAAGGAAATGCAAAACTATTTTGATGATGAATTGTCCTAAATTCAGCAAGAACATTGAAGAAACTACTGGAGTACTGAGAAGATTTTGTTCTCTACTGAAGCCTACAGGTTGTAAAGTCTTATATCATAGTGGTCAATATTCAAGTAAGTAGTAACACAAACTGAAAATGGACAACCTCCCCAGTTCTTATTTAGATTAGAATGCTTATAGTCTCCAACCTTTGCATATTTAAATTAGACTACGACTATATGACCCAGTCAGTTATGTGCCATGTGTGCTACATGCTTAGGCAATCATGCATCTTTCAATACATGACTGACGAGGCATGGTGGAGTAATGGATAGTGGCTCGGATTGAGGAATCAGAGAGCTGAGTTTGAATTCCAGTTGAATCTATTACATTCACTTACGTGCTAATACCCTTGGGAAAGATATGAATCCTCTTCTCCTCCCAGCTATGGGTAAATAGCAGGACAGACCAGGTTCTATAGCTTTGGTCTACCACAGAAAGAAATGGCAACATACTGTGGGAAAAAATCTGCCTCATTAATCATGTATTGAAAGATACATGATTGCCTACGTATGTATCATGCATGGCACATAACTGACTGATATGACCCAGTACCATTATTTGATAAAACTCAACAAATACATAAAAACAATAAAGTATAGCTGACAGAATATTTACATTGCTATGACAACTAAAAATAATTTCACATAAAACAGTGTTATTCAGGATGTCAGTGTAAGACATCCTGAAATAAATTATCCTTTTTCAAATATAAGCCAGGATTAATCTATTTTATTGTGTTTTCTAAAACCATTATCTTATTTGAAAAAAGCATGCCACAACCAACATCTACATACAACACATCTACAGACAATAATATTTATTTAAACTTGTGGATGGCTGAGAGATTAAAAAATTTGGCCTTGTAAAAATATTCGACTCATCCACAAAGGAAAAGGAAAGGAAAAAAATAAAATAAAATGCAAAATTATATAGTGTAAAAATAGTTGAGGCGATTTACAAGAATTGATTTTTTTTTTAGTCCACTTTTTTGCTATGAAGACAGTTCTATACAACAGAAAATAGACTAATCACAGGAAGCTATTTTAATGCTTTCTCTTACTACTTTAACTTGAACTTTAACAGCTCAGATTATCATGTAAATTGACTACTTGATATATTTTCCTTCTATTTATAACTGATATACAGGCATAATAAGACACAAAATGTATGCAAATATTTAATAGAAAAATTCTTGGCTCTATTCTAAAATATATTACTTGAAGAGCATAAAATTTCTAATAACTTAATAACTATACATGCTTAAATGCAGAAACGTTGCAGATTATTAATGTTTTAAATGCTATGAAAATATTTTATTTCTGTAAATTATAATTAAATTTTATCTAAAGTTGGTAACCACTCTGATTAACTTATTAATTAATGTTTTAATAATGTGTCCACTAAAATCTGACTTTGTCTTATTTGTTCAATTTACCAAATTTTAACTTGGATTTTTAAATTTTTTCTTCACAAACAAATCACAAATTACTTGCATTGGAGTAAAGTCCATTGTGACTTAAATGCTTGTGTTTTTATTGTTAATAAAATGAGAGATAATATATAGAGAAAGAAATATTAATCAGACTGAATGAGAATTATCTAGCAAGATACACGCATGCAAAGACACACACACATATATATAAGTATCTCTAAAGATTTGCTAAAAAATGAGCATACATGATGAAAAAAAAAAGCCCCTAACTTAATAAAAACAAAGTTTTATCATCAAAATGTTTATGTTGTTATAAGGAGAATAGACCAAAGGATTTTTTGATTATTTTTTAATCCTTTTTAAAACATTCAAAATTTTGGTTGAATTCTTTTTTTGTGCATCAAATTAGTATAGGAAATTTTAGTGTTTTTTGTGATGAAAACACATTGCAAAATTCAAATAATTGTCAAATTTCAGTGAAACTTTCAGAACTTATTCACAAATGAATGAAACTATTTTAGAAATGTTTCTTTTTCAGAAAAGCTTGTTAAGGATATTTTTTAACATCTGTTACTCCACCACTTATTTAATTTTATGAAATTTCAAGAAATTATAGGGCTTAATGTTTATATTAGCTAAAAGCAGAACTCCATGGAGAATTTAAATCATCAATATTTTTTATAAAAAGTTATCAAAAAATTAGTTAAATTTCCCAAAAATTGCTTTTTTGCAATATTTTAAACTAAAATTGAGTAATATTTGTTTCAAATCATATTAATTAAATTCAAATCAGCTAATTTTCCTCAAATAAAGTTTCAGAAAAGCATATTTTATTTTTTAAAGATTTTTAATAAAGAGAATTATGTTGGGCTGAAAGAAAAGTAAATATGGCTAAAATCAGTCATTTTTAGCAATCTAAAAAAAAACTAATTACGATTAATTTAATTTTGAAATACAGCAAAGTATTTTGCTTATTGAAAATATTAAGTTTAATCTGTTTACTTGAAATTAAAACTAAAATAAAAGCTTCAAGAGTTTTTATTTGTAAAAATTCATTTTTAAACCTGAGGTATTATTTTTCTTTCACAGTACCTATATATATATATATATATATATATATATATATATATAAATTAACTGATTTAAAATACTGTTTTTTTCGCTACACAGTAATAACCATGTTTCAAAAATGGAAGTTGTAATTTAATTTAATTTTGTAATTAAATTAAAAATTAGTTCCATTTCATCCAAAATTCACTTGAGGATGAAATGGAACTAATGTTTCTAATTTAATTACAAAATTAAATTTAAAGTTTTTAGCTTCCATTTTCGAAACATGGTTATTATTGTGTAGTGAAAAAACCATATTTTAAATCAGTTAATTTATAATATGTAAATTTACATTGAGCACTATTTTGTAAAAAATAAAAATATCAATAAGAACACCAGATTACATATCTTACTGTTCTTTCTTTTTAGTTAAATATACATATATATATATATGAAATGGATTAATTCCAACAAATATTTTAATATATTTTCTGTTTATATAATTTTTTATGGATACACTTATTTGAGTAAATTCTCTGTTTTTTAAACAGTATTAATTACATTTACCGCCCTGAATGTTTGAGAAATTTCCTCTGACAGGAATTGAACCTATATTCTATATGGAACCATCATTCAGCCTGATGTGCTCTGACCATTCAGCCAAAGCTCAAATTCAATTTACTGGCTTGAATGTTTGAGAAATTTCATAGAAAATAAGTGTCCTCTGACAAGAATAGAACCTGTATCCTATACAGAACTGTCATTTGGCCTGATGTGCTATGACCTTTAATATGAAATTTCTTGAACATTCAGGTCAGTAAATGTAATTAATACTATTTAATTAAAAAACAGAGCATTTACTCAAATAAGAGTACCCATAAAAAATGTATAAACAGAAAATATATTAAAATATTTGTTGGATTTAATCCATTTCATATAATATATTGTCATTGTTTACGTTAGGCTACAATTTCAGGCAAATATGATAGATTGAGAAAATTAGCAAAGATGTATGTTTAAAAATAGCAATTCAACCTTTGCTAAACTGGAAGTTCTCTGTAGCCAAATGGTCATAGCACATGAGGCTAAATGATAGTTCCATATAGAATAGAACTTTGAACAGTAAATGTAATTAATACTTTTTAATTAAAAAACAGAGCATTTACTCAAATAAGTGTATCCATAAAACAGAAACCATATTTATAATTATATATATCTACCACTTTGCCCCCAGCCCCTCAACCTCCGGCGTCTTCCTCTTTGGGTTGAGGTGTCCACTCAGTTCGAATCGACCTTAGGGGTAACTGGCTGTATGCTCCCTGAGTACCCGTAGATTATTTTGACAGGTCAACTGGTCAAGTCCTGCTTGCTTCCCACGCTGTGTTAGTTTTTAGATCCAGTAAGCGGGGTGTTGTCCATACGTTCACAGTCGACTGGGGGTGTGGGCACGGCTGTGAGAGTTGGCGGTAGGAAGTTTAGAATGTGTCAAAATAAAACAAGAAATAATATCTGCAGAAGCCAGACGACAATGGGGGAAATATTGACGTCTTTTATATAAGAAGATAACATCAGAACAGAGGTTACAGGGAGAATAAAAACATTTAACATAAATGAGAAAAGAAAAAGAAAAAGACCCAATGCATCCAGCGAATTCCCAACAGAGAGAGGGTTTGTGTGTGATAAACGCATATTGAATTGCCTGGCTTAAGTTTATGACTAGTAGTCCAGTCTCATACAGACTTCTGAGAACAGGGGACAGTCTTCCTTCTCTAATTTTCCCGCAAATCTCTCGTGACTCTCTCGACAACGGTCTAGTTCCCCGAGTCTCTCTCCCGTCTTTTAGTAGCACAGTGACCTGTAATGGTCGCCTGCGGGTGCTCACGCACGTGCCGACCAATCGTGGTCTCTCCCATCTCTCTCTCCCATCTGGCCTCTTCCGTCTTGCCCAACAGTCTGCTTGTAATGGTTGCCTGTGGGTGCTCACGCATGTGATGACGTTGTGCCGACCGATCGCGGTCTCTCCCATCTGGCCTCTTCTATCTGCTTGTAGCACTGCGACCCGTAATGGTCTTCTGCGGGTGCTCACACACGTGACGACGATGTGCCGACCGATCGCGGTCTCTCCCGTCTCTCTATCTCATCTGGCCTCTTCCGTCTCATCCAACCGTCTGCTTCCTCTTCAGCATTACTACGCTGGTTTATATAGATAAATCTATTTGATCATGAATTGACCCTTGGCCTGGCACGCGATTATCATGAGTGCCAAAAACTATCCCTTGACATGTAAATCGATTCTCCAATTATTTACCACAAGTTCTTCTCGCTTCACCAAAATTATACTTTGGGATATCTAAACATTGATTCAACCTTTTAATCAAAACAAATACTGTTAAACAAAACCAAATATCTCGTAGCCTGAGTAAACTCTATTTCAATTTTTAACCGATAAATTTTAATTAGATCAGTTTTTCATTGTTTTTTTCTAATGACCCAGATTTAAACATCGCCTCCTGCCTGAGATTGTGTTTCTCATCGATAAACACACATCTTAACCCAAATTGTACTTTGATATATAAACACCATTTCCACTTCCAGTCAATAAAAGTTATATTTGCATGTGTGCCTTCATGTGAGTGTGTGTATACCTCTCTCTGTTACAATATATATATATATATATATATATATATATATATATATATGCACACACAGAGACAAAAAAAACCCCAAAAATCAACCTAACACCAGTAACTAGTGCAGTAATTAATTACACTGAACTTAAATTAAATATAATGAATAATGAGAAAAATGGCAGTCAATTGCTGAAACCTCCTGATGCGTGGACAAAATGATTATAAAAAGGCTTGTCTATGAAACTCTGGGTGCTGAATATAACATCAATCAGTGACAATTTTTATTTGTATCAAACACTCTTCCTTCATAAATATAGCAAATTTTAAACTACTTATCTCTCTCTCTCTCCAAATATATATATATATATATATATATATATATATATATATATATATATATGTGGGCTATGTGAAAAGTAAGGTACAAACATTTCCTAATCCAACTTGTCTTTTACTATACAAATAAAATATTGTGCTTATACTACCAGCAATAATATGTTATGTATCAATGTAGTCTCTATGGACATTGCTGCATCTCTTGATGCATGAATGCATAAATATCCATCTATGTGGTATCAAGCAAATAGTTGTAGCACTCACAAGGAGCTTATTCAGTCATTAACTTGAGAATTAAGATTCATCAGGAAAATTCAAATAGGAAAACTGTGAAATGTTCATATGTATTGCTAGTGTATATAAATAGGTTATTGGTAAATTAGTGAAAAGTGTTTCTAAACATTTAGAGAAATCTGTATAAATTGATCAAAGACAGAATATGTATGATCTTTGCTCAATATTAACATTTTTAGTGGCAATACAAAATCTATTATTACTGAAAAATCTTTGGGTTAGACATTTTGAAGAATTAAGAGCATTACAGATTCAGGAATCAATATACTTATATTCTGAAGTCTGGTTCAATGTACTTTTGTTTAATGTTGACTTATAGTGACTATACCAGAATATTATGTTTCAACCTGACCAAGAACATGACACTTAAAGTGCTTTTTCCTGAAGAAGAGAGGAGAATCAGTTTGCTAAAATATTTGGTAAAAAATAAAATAATAAAGATTTACAAATAACCTATCATATTTTTTTTAATCTTATAACTATGACAAAATAATGTGAGTTGTATGTCACAATAGATTTGAGCAGTTTTTTTGTCATTTATATAACAAAATGTAAAAAAAGACAGAAAATTTAAATTGACAACAAACTGTTCATTGGGATTCAGCAAAATATGACAACTTTATATTATCAAGAGTTAAAATATGACAACTTTATAACATTAACTGAGCAAGTTAGAAAAAGAATTTCATCTATAGAAATCCAAAGTGATGAGCAACAGCTTCCATGCCAGGCAAGATACTCCTTAGTGTTTGGTTGTTGATTAGCTTTCAGTTTAGAATGCATGATTCGTATGTAGGAATCATGTATTTGATATTGATGAAGGCATCTTCTCCACCATGTCGCTCAAATAGCTCTAGTGTCTCTTGGATCAAATCTCCAACATTCATCCTTTTCTGTTGGCTGTAGTCAATTTCATCCCCAATGTTCACTGGAAGATGAAGAAAGAAGTTTTTTTAAATTTTTTTTTTTTATAAATGAAGCAATCACTGGGTGAAATGAACATGCAGTTAGATATAAGCTTATTTTTTTAATAAAAATTTAGTGTGGCAAATGAATGCCACCTCAATCATTATGAAGTAATCTGCAAAAATGGCTGACATTCAAAAAAGAAGTAACAAAAATGAATAATAATGAAAAATTGCTCAACATAGATGAACTAAAAATTAGAAATAAAAGATTAAAATTTAAAAATGTGTCAATCCTCACTGCCCTGTATAACAATGTATTTGTATATTAAATTGAAAATGTTGACTCTGTTTAATTAGCGATGTCATGTTGACATGGAGTAAATGAAAATATCCCAAACTCTAACCACCAATCTTTTTTCTATTTAATATTTATATAATTAAGTCAAAAAATACATTAGTATTAATTTTAAAATACACTTATTATGTAATGTTTCCAGTATCCACAAACTTTGTTCCAATAATATATATATATATATATATATATATATATAATTATTATTATTATAAATTTTATTTTTAGTGGATACCCATATTTGAGTAGATGCTCAGTTTATTTATTAAACAGTACATTTGTTTATTTTCATTGACTGGTTCAGAGGGACACAGGTTTGAATCATGCCGGAAAGCATATATTTTCCTTTAATAAGACTTCTTGAATATCCAGGCTGGTAGGAGAAAATGAATAAATATACTGTTTAATAAATAAATGGAGCATCTACTCAAATGTGGGCATCCACTAAAAATAACGTTTAAGTAATAAAAATAAAAATCCATCATATATATATATATATATATATATATATATATATATATATATATATCTGGTGAGTGTTTTTCCATTTACTGTTAGTGTTAGAGCATAGGATATCTAGTTTGTGCTGTCATCTGTGGATTTGGTTTTGCTGATATAGACTATAAATTTTATTTTGATAAAATGTTTTATGATAGTGTTGCTTCTGTTTTTCCTCTTTGAAAACTATCCTTTCATTTTCTTTTAGTTCCATTTCAGATGATTTTTCATATATATATATATATATATATATAGGGAATAGTGAACACAAACAGAATGTAGTACAGATTTTTTATGCTATCCTTTGTAAGCAGTATTCTTTTTTAGATTGCTCTATACATAACCATAGAGATTACTTCAAAAGAGATAATTGAAACTAAGTAATATTTACATGGTCAAATTCTTTTAGGTAGCATGTTATACATTGTTGAGGGTGAGGTAGATATCTCAGGAAAATAGTATAGTTTATTTTACAAGGGCTGCAGTGGTTCAAGCCTTAACACAATCTATATAGTCTTGACAATATTGCAAATTGGTTCTTAAAATAATTGCAATGATCTCCAGTTTGTCACAGGCGAAGTGTTGGTTGATTTTGTTCCACTGCCGCAGAAAACACTCTTCTTCAAAATGAGAAGAGGTTTGCACTTTGCTTGTTAAGATCCTGTATTCTGTTATTGGATATCACGTGCAAGTGATCATAAGCTATTTACTTAGTTTCTTTGGCATAAGAGAAACATCAAGAAATTATCCTGGCTAACTTATTTTACAGCTATTTCTCAAATAATAGCCGTCTTGTTCAAAATCATTATTATTTATATATTAATATGCTTGTCATGCTTGGTTGAGAGGCAAACAGAAAGAGAGAGTATGTAGAGAGACAAAAAGAGTGCAACAGAGAGGAATTGGAGGTGGAATAATCTTAGATAAAAGGTGTTTGTAATGAGTGGATAGATCATGACCTAATGAATTGCAAGCAACCTTTTGAAATTAAAAACTTTCCTTTTTTTAAATCTTATCTTTGTGAACTTGCTTCATTTCATACGTGTTTATTTCATTATAATTTGTCTGTTCTATGAAATTCAGCTTTCATCACATGGTTGTGATCAATTTTAATTTACTATGTTCTTTTATGTTTATTTTATTTTAAATAAACATATTTAAAATAAATTTTTTACTAATTCTTAAAATATATTTTAACTAAAATTTAGATCAAGATTAAAACTCAAATATCCCTAATATTCAGCTGTACTTAATTTTCTGGGTAACATATCCATAAGATATGATTAGTCATCCCAAGACACTTGTTATGTGTGCATGGGTTAAACTCCTAAACTACAATATTTATACAAAAATATTAAATAAAACAGAAAATGAATAGATTAAAAGAACTTATAAGCAAAATAAAAAATGATTAGATTAAAAAAAAATGTTAGCACATTTTATTATTTGCATGCACTAATCCTATTAAAACACAGATTATTTTGAGTATCTGAGAGAGAAACAGAAAGATAGAGGAGCACAGAGAGACAAAAAGAGTGTGACAGAGAGGGGGGATCATCTTAAATAAAAGCAGTTATTTGTAGTGGGGCATTAAATCATGTTTCATGATTTAACTGCTGGGGACAAATTCACTCCCTCAACTGCAAGTGACCTTTTGAAAATAAAATCTTTTTCTTTTTTAAATCTTTGTGAATTTGTTAAGCGACTCTGTAAATGCCATCCTGGGGGATCGATTTGCCATGTATTTCTATTGCAAACAAAGCACTACTTTTAACACATATAAATGTAGTCTGAACTTATAATTTGTCTTCTGATATTGTACATTCAATAAGACTATCTCTGTCTATAAAAGGCAGAATGTGTGTGTGTGTAATGAATGCACGGCTGCAATTTTCGATGGATTTGCACCAAAATTTACATGCACATGCTCCAAGTTAGCGGGAAGGCTAAGACTGACTTTGCATTTCCCAATTCCTATCAATAGTGGAAATAATCGATTTTTTCATGCTTCTACGGCAGTTTTCATGTAGTTTGCAGCCATTTTCTACTGGCCAGAGTGAGAGCCAATAGCTGGCTGCCACGAATAGGCAGGAAGATTCTCTTGGCCAGCGTGAGAGCCAACAGCTGACTGACACAAATGTTAACTAGCATGCTAGCATGCAAAAAAATCAATAGCTGCATTCGTCACAAGTGGGAAAAATTTAAATCTGCATGGCACTTTACTCCAATTGGCTTATTCGCTTGCTTAAACTCAACGTTGATTCTGATTCTGCAGAACTGGGTTGGGTGTGAAAAAGTATTTGTTGTTAACATTCTTTTTTCATTTGGTTTTTCCAGTTACGAGTCCTATTTTAAAGCTGATCGTTTTGTGTTCATTTTGTTTAGTTCTTTTTTCGTAACAGATTTAATGTTTAGTATAGAGCTTAGAAAAAATTCGCAGTGTGAGATAGGCAAGAAGTAACGCCTGTAGCAACATCAGTACAGCAAAGGGCACTCCTTTAAAGGCAAGGAAGCGCAAAAATATTTTATGTCAAGTGATAGCGATTGCTGAATGAGTCATACGATTTTTGAATCAAGCACGGGCAACGCTGGGCCATGCTGCTAGTTATAAATACAAGTAAATGGAAGGTCAGCAACAAATATAGATCAATGAAAATGATATCCAAGACATAAGACAGTGTTACATACACTTTGACATATTATGTATAACAAAGTGCTGTAGTAACAATAACTTGGATCTATAGCCATGCTAGGGGAAAAGTCAAGCTTGCTTAGTTCTGTGCTTGCATAGATCTGGGTGCAGGACCTGTTGTCTGACTAGAAGAGAGCATTATTGGTGTAGTAACATTTATCATTGTTTCTCTCTAAATATTATGAACCTATTAAGATTTCTATTCTTTTGCTTATATTCTCATGTGATCTTAGCATGTGTACATATCTATGTTTTATTATGGGACAACATTCAAATATATTTATTTGTAAGTAACTCGATCGCATTTCATGTTTCTATCAAGTACAAATGGATGTAATTTTGTTACATTTCTTTAACCAAACTCATATTCTAAAAATCATTGCAAAATATTAAAATCTTTATAAGAACATCAATAATGCAGCAATCTTTGGAATAAAACTAGATGCATCACACACACACACACAAAATTTATTGCTGTCTATCTCTAATGCACACATAACATACATCTCCAGATCACATATGACCCATGCCTCGACTGAGAAAAATTAAATAATTTTAATATTATCTTCATGTAGGGGAATGTATACAATTTATAATTATTCCATTTTATGGAAAATGGTTTCAGATTATTAATGAAGCTGTGCATAATAACACATTTCTGTACGTTAAGAGAGATTATGTCACTTTTCTTATAACTATCTGGGAATGGTCATGGGTTGAAAAGTACAGAATGCAGTATTAAAACATTTATTAGTAATTTCTACTCCTGGATATGACAATAAACTACATCTGGCAGCAAGGCCTCTGACTGGGAGATTGGAGGTTTTGAGGAGTATGGAACCCCCTCTTAATTGCTGTTGTTCCCAAGTCCACCATGACCTGGGGTGGTAGCACCTGTTAGGGTCACAATTATGGACTCCCAAACAAAAACAAAACACTATAAAAGTATAAAAATATATTTTTATAGTAAAAGTACCAGCAATACATTTTTATAGTCAAAATACCAGCAATACATTTTTATAGTAAAATACCTATTTATAGTAAAATTACCAACAATACCTATTTATGCCAAATGACCAGCAATACTTTTATCTGTAGTTGAAGGCATGCAATAAATTGCATTTAGAATATTTAGATTTTGGCATTATGTAACCCATAGAGGTTGATATGCTGCTAAACAAAATCAACAATCAAGCCATTATTAGTAATTCCGTGTCCTGTGAGTAGAAGATAATTACAACCTTTTAGTATTACTTACAGTTTTTGTTCTTGAAAATATTGAAAATAGGCAAGATTTGTCTGTAATATGGAACAAGTGCTTCTCCCACAAGTTCAGCTGAAACTACTAAATGTTGGAGAACTTTTAATGTTGTACAAACAACAGGGAGACTTCGAGTATTAAGGGCCTCTGAAAGATAAAATAAAAACAATAAATAATATTGGTATTAAAATTTTCATCAGTTGTTACTATATTCCTTGACAAGCCCCCCCCCCAAAAAAAATTACCTAAACTTACCTAAGATTATATTGAATCAATTGCTAGGTCTGTTTCTAAGAAAGTTGGTTCACTCCATTGCATTAGACCATTTTTCTTGCCAGAATCTATCTTACACATTTATATATTGACCATTCGTGAATGCATTGAATATTGCTGTCATATCTAGTCTGATGTTTTTAGAATGATTAATTGAAATGCTGTGTATTTGGAGATTCTTGATAAAATACAAAGAAGAATTTATAATGTATTTGGTCCTGATCTGGTATCTCAGCTTCAGTCACTTTCCTACTGCTTGTAATGTAGCTTCTCTCTACCTTTTCTAGAAATATTTTCATGGTAATTATTCTGATGAACCTTTCTCTATGGTTCCTTGACTTTATGAATTTAAGTACTAGATTGGCAGTAATGTCTCATCATTTTATAGTTCAAATGACGAGATGTAACCATAACTTCTATGCTAAGAGTTTCATCCTTTGCACTTTTCACTTATGGAGCTCTCTTCCGTGTTCTTGCTTTTCTCAATTTTGATTTTAAAAAATTTAAGTGCAATGTCAATCGTTATCTTGTCTTCTTAATTTCTGTTCTTTTAATGTTCTCCCTTCTTAATAATGTTTTTATTTTTCTCATATTCTTTCACACCCTTGTATCTCATTGTCTTTATTGCCTTGCTTGGGGTGAAATGATTAAAAAAAAAAAAACAAAACAAAAAATATTCATTCTCCTTGCCTACTTATATATGTTTCTTGAAATCCATGCAGTCAATAAGAAATGCAGTTTGTATTTAAGGCTGGTTCAATTGGTAAAATTTGGCCATCAGACCATTTCACAATAGTGTGTCACCTCGAGATTGATAAAACTGTATATTTGATTTTGTTCTGGTATAAAAAATATTTATAGAAATCTATAAATAAATACAAAGATAAATATGTTTATGATTATAGCTTTCCATATATTTGAAGAATATATATAAACTGTAGGTAATATAAATATAACATCACATATATAATTATATACACACTATATATATATATATATATATATATATATATATATATATATATATATATATATATATATATATATATATATATATACACACACACATTCGACTTATATAATAGAAATGGAAAAATACATGAAATGCATACTAATACGTGTTTAATATATTTATTAGAAATAATTGCTATATTGGGTACCTAAAAATAAATGTCCTTCAGTTCATTTAACAACATATAAAAATACTTCACATGATATTATAATTTTGATTTTTTGAAACAAGACAGTTTACATATTCCAAATTTTTAAAAGTCAAATACTTAACATATTATAATTGGTATCTTACATTTTACAATATAGAATAGTATTATATTCTGATTTTTATTTCTAAATTTGCATAATACAATATTGTAGATAATGGAACATATTTCTGTAAGGAATAAGCATTTCATGTACAGTATGACTCTCACTTTACACCAAAACCTATTTCTATGTCAGAAAAAAATATATTGCTTTTTTGTATAACAGGGTGATAATCCTGGTTTAATGTTTTACTGCATGAGAACGTTTAATGATGATTTAAAGCTGGAAATAATAAAGATTAAACTGTGAAAAAATTCAGGGAAACTAATTAAGTATGGAAGAGAATGGATTAAAAATAATAATGAAAAGCCATAAAATGAGTTTGGAGATGGGTCTAGGAAGATTAGAACCTGAAATCAACCAGGTTGAATTCATTAAGATTTAATAAGAGTAGATTTTCCACAACCTACCCAGTTACCCTGGGAGAGCATGATCTGCTAAAATTTTCCAAATTCCAATGAAAAATTCTTGCAATGTTTATTTAAAAGACTATCAAACCACACAAATGTTTATATTGTTACAAAAAATTCAACACTAGAGGTTTGGTTTGAAAAGCTGTTTGAAAGTTCATGAATATCTGATTAAAACATGCAATAAATCAGTGGTTCCCAAACTTTTTTTCAATTTGATTAAAATGAAAACTACTGGCCATCTTATGAAGTTGATATGCCTTTTCTGAAGAAAAGATTTTTTTTAATCATTTCACCCTAAGCAAGGCAATAAAACCACTAAAGACACAAGAGGTTATTGAATGTTAGAGAATATGAGAAAAACTACTAAATAGGAGAGAGGATAATAAAAGAACAAAAATTAAGACAGAATATAATGATTGACATTGCATTTAAAGTTTTGAAGATAAATGTTGACTGGGAAGTAAGAAGCTGGAAGAGAATTCTCCAAGTGAGAAGTGTAAGAGAAGAAACTGTTAGCATTGAACTCAATTACATCTACCCATTTCAACTGTAAATGCTCTTTCTTGAATAACAGTTGATAAAAATTAGCTTTACTAGAGGACTTTTCTTTTTTCAATTTCCACCAGAGATCTTCAATCAGATTAAGATGAAAACTACTAGCCATTTCATGGAGTTGATATGGCTTTCCTGAAGAAAAGATTTAATGCTCTTTGTTCTGCTATAAGTTGCATTATCAACCTGAAAAATGACTTCATCATTACCAAACCTATTTTCTACTGATGCAATGAGGAAAGCTTTCTTTTATATCAATCCAACATTTCAGGGTAAAGATTCATTATGGAATATCAATAATCATCTTTCATAATAGCTTCTCTGTCACTGATTGTAACCTTTTCTTCTGTTAAGGTTTTTGTTTGCTTTTGTGTATAGAGATCCTATTTTATACAGCTGCATTTTTACAATTCTGTCACAAATATTGAATCTCTCTTCCAACAAATTTTTGGTAATGGATTTTCTATTTTCAAAACCAAGAGCAGAAATTGCCCAGTCCCCAAACTATTGTCACACTGGCCTCAGTATCCATCAACCCTCCTTCTTTTGTGCAATGAAGAAGATGTTGATGCAGGAATGGAATCCCTAGTACCAGGTTTCTCTCATAGCTTCGAAGAACACATACTACACTTTGATCTAGAATTTACACATCTCACCATGTTACCAGGATGTGATACAAGGTTAGTTAAATGTGGGCTGCCCATATGTGTACATATAGATCAAGGACAAATATTGCCCAGTTCCTTCATAGGGGCTGGGCAATTTTTGGATACCAATAGCAGGGTGACAGTGGTCACCCTGTTATTGGTATCCACCAACCCTCCCTAGTCAGAGCAACGAGGAAGTTGTTGCTGCAAAGTTCGAACCATCTGGACTATGCATCTCTTATTACAGAACCATGAACTACTCAAAGGCAGAAACATTTCAGACAGGAGAACAGATACTACACTGTGATGGCATTTATCTACTTCATCACAGTGGTAGGATATTAATTAGTTTAATGTGAAGTGCCATATATACAGTCCAATACTGTTTACTGTGTCAGTATCTACCAACCCTCTCTCTTCAGTGCAATAGGGATGGTGCAGCTTCAGAGTTGAACTCCCCAGGATCAAGCTTCTTTCATAGCTTAGAGAGGTAGAGAACACAGGCTACTCTATAAATCCTGGTCTGAAAGCCAGGAGTTATGTTTCTTTACAATTAGCCAAATTCACAAGTTCATTAAGGCCCAGTTGCTTTTAATTGCAATCTAATTTGCATAGAGGTATTTATTTGGAATGCAAAATTCAAGATGATGTCATCATTTTTTTCTTCAGTTTGATTTGAAAAACATAAAAAACATGCCATTAATTTAAATAATTTGTTTCATGAAGCCAACAATATCTAGCTAATAGTAATAAACAATTTTTTTTATGTCATATAGGCAATTTGTTTATTTGCTGTGAGGTAAAAAAGCAGGATGAACATCTATGTATCTTGATTGTGTCATTTTTGTCAATGGTTACTTGGTTATAATATGACACCCCATTCCTTTTTTAACTCTTGATCCTGACAAAAAATGTATTACATTATACATGAATAAATAGAATAAATCTTTATTTATACTAAATTATTTATTAACTATCATGCATGTAACGAAAGTCCATCGGTGATGCATTTCCATGATTAGAAATGTGCTGTTTTTCTTACTCCAAATCTTAAGTGGTTTGGCCTCAATAGCATTTTCCCCTACATAACAAAGAAATTTTGCAAAGAATTAAAAAAAAAAGAAAGAAGCTATTTCTATCATCATTTTCTATTTTAGTATTTAAAATATTGTTGACAGCAGAAAAAATTCTGTTACCAATGTTTCAAAATTGTTTCCATGTTATTTTATCAGTGAATAAACATTTGGTTTTTAAGCTTTAACAATTTTGTCAGTTTGACCTTACTGTTTCCTATACACAAGAGTAATTGACAGAAACAAGAAACCAATTTAATAGACTGCAAGAACCTGTTTGACATTAGTAATTGTCAGAAAGTATAAAAATAATTTTAAAAAAGCATATTATGCCAAAAATATAATGATCTCAAAATGAAAAAAAAAAAGAAGAATTCTTGTATTCTTTGGGTCAATAACCATAAATTTTAAACTTTTTGAGTGTCAGATAGAATGATTAGGAAAAAAATTTTCTTATATGCTTTTATTATAGAAGTTTGTCCCACATAAAAACATTGTCATTTAAATTGTCATCCCCCCACCCCCAAAATATCTTGCTGGCTGGTTTCATAAAATTTATTTGCAAATGTGACTGGACTTGTATGAATTTAGGGCAAAGCAAATATCTATAAAATCAAGTAAGTTATTTTCCTTTGTTCAAAATGACTTAATTTTTAAGAATTCTTTTATACTCAAAATATGTTATAAAATTCTTAATTTTTAAGAATTTCATTAGAAACTGCTAACAAGTAAAATTAATTCCCTATCCTGAAATATATATTAGATATAAAAATAAAAAAATACTTTTATTTCATTTCATTTTCCACTTGAAACAAAACTTATTTATAAATGGCATGAAGTTCTGTAATACAAAAAGCATACAACATATTAAGTAATTTTCGTAACATTTTACATGTACACTTATTGAGAAATTTTATCAAGAAATAATTGTTACAGCTTAGTTCCAAATCTTGTTGGGTTCGTTATATTCAATTACATGCAAATACCCTTGGAAAAGTTATGAATCCACCTCTTCTCCCCCCAGTTATAGGTTAATTAGTAAGACCTGTATCACTAAACCATTATTATCTGCCCCCCCCATTCTTACAATCTATTAAAAAAAGATTTTCTAGCTTTAAATAACTTGCAAAGTTGCTGATATGCCATAAAAAACAAATCAATCAATCAATCAAGGGATGATCACACTTCATTCTTGTGTTAGAAAGGATATGGAATCTATGTTACTGTGAAGCAGTTTGTATGACCTTAGTAATTAAATTTTACTAATGTAAGTTGCATTTTGGGAAACAATACCAACTTGCCTCAATCAGTTGTCCCCTTCAGCTTTTGGCTTCTCCTCATGCAGCCAGGCCAGGGGAGGAGCAGTTAAAATTGATATTATGCACTTGATCGGCATTACCTCTCCTTCAGAAGGGGGCCAGGATCATTAGCTGGTATCTGTGGCATACCCAAAATGGAAAGTACTGAGGGGGGTTTCAGCCATTTTTGTATAGCTACCAACCAACTTTAAACTTGACTTTGCATCATGTTCCACTCAATGTGCGTGTGCAGTTAAATACCTACTCTTCCTTTCCTACTTATGCCAATAATGTATATATTTGTTATTTATCATTGATCTGTATTTGAAATTTCCTTTACCTTCTCTTCATACTGGTTTACATCTTAATTTTCTTCCTCTCTGAATATTTCCATATGATACACGCGTACACCAACAACATTCTATTAATTGTACCCTTATTGCTCTTTTATGTTGTTTCCTTTGAAACTTTCCATAAGATATGAAAACTTTCCTTTGTACCCTTATTGCTCTTTTGTGCTGTTTTCTCATAAATATTAAAAATTGATCAATCGCAACAAATTTTGAAGGTTAACATATTCTGAATGCTGCTATTTTAAACTAAATCAATGGTTTTAGTTTTTAAAACTTTATCCTGATTAAAAAACTAAATCAAGAATTTTGGTGTAAAAAAAATTACTTAGTATGTTTTAAACACTAAAACAATTGATTTCATTTGATAATATGAGGTGAGGTAAATTTTTAAACACCAAAATCATTGATTTAGTTTAAAAATGTGAGTCAGGTTAAGTTTTAAAAAAAAAAAAACATGATTTAATTTAAGGTGGGCTAAGTTTTTTTTATACCAAAAACTTCAATTTAGTTAAAAATGTAAATCAGTTAAAGTTTTAAGTACCAAAACCTAATCTTTAGTTTAAATTAGCAGCACTTTGAGTATTTCAACTGCAGGAATGCATTTTACAGAATGAATTTACTAATATCTTAAAGGGCCTTGAGGGTTATGTAATAACCTGTTGATGAGAATAGTTCAGTTGCTGCTTAAACTACAATTAAGCCAGACATAGTAACCAGAGGCAGTTTGGTGAATGAGTGAATAACATGCATCCTAAATAATAAAATAAATATATCATCAGGGCTGAATTGTGCCCATGTTTTCAATTCCTCCATGTGGGACAAATTTGAGTTATTCTCGTTCTTTCTTCCATTATGTTAAGTTCCTACCCAATCAACAAAGTTAAGCAACATCAAGTCTAGATCTAGATGGATGACCATTTGGGAATACCAGGTGCTGTAAGTGTGAATGTTCAGGTGGTGTAGTAGATAGTGGAATTATTAATCAGAGAGCTGGGTTCCATTTTCAGTTAGGTCTGTTATATTCACTTACATGCAAATACCTTTGGGAATGGTATGAACCCACCTCTTCTCCCCACTAGCTATGGGTTAATTAGTAAGACTTGTACCATTGAACCATTATTATCTCCAAAAAATTCTTACAATCTAAAAAAATTTTCTGTCTTTAAATAACCTGCAAAGGGTTGATAATTCATAGAAAATGAATCAATCAAATTAAATTAAAATCTACATTAAGGTGTTAGTATATCATGGATATACTAATACCTAATAATGTATTTAAACTAAATTTCTAATAAATGTATTACTTTAAATGGCCAAACAATTTAGATTTGAAATTTTGTCATCTTGCAATCAGCAAAGTGACAAGTACAGAACTAATTATTAATAATTGTTTATTTTCCCTTCATTCTTAAAAGAAACTCCTTCATATACACAAACAATACCAGCGTATTCTGTTTTGTTTGTTACTACAACCACCAATTATTCAAAATCTTCATTTCCCTCCCTCTCGCTGTTCTTATTCATTGCCTTCTGTCAGCATCTCAGCTTACACATTGTCTAAATAACATTGTTCATGAAATTGTAATACTCGTGGCCTAATTTCCTTTTTTTATTTGACTATGTCATTTTTTCTTATCTTAAAGTAAATAGAACTGTTGTGATAAGTTTCAAACAGTATTAATTTTTTCCAAATGTTTCTTTTTCTTTTCTTTACTTAGACAAAAGGAAAGTTATTGCCAATCAAGAGTTCAGGCAGTCACGGTTAAAAAAACAATTCTGCCATATTATTAGATCATTCCAAAAGCCTGATTAGAAACTTAAAAACAAAATTTTATATATACTCACAAAAAAAATTACATAGTCTCCATTGTTTTCAAAAACTGTATCTCATTGTTCTACAAGCTTATTGATCCTATTTTTATAAAAACTTCATGTTTTTTGTTGTAGGAGCTTGTGAGGTAACTTTTGACAGAGTCAAATTTTTTTGTCATATGTAGTCTTGCGTGTGTCGTGGTGGGAAATGAAACCTTTTTGATTTGCTAAAATTGGTTGTTTTTCTTGAACCCAAGTCTCTTCAAATAGCAAATGGCAGTTGAGATATTGATTTTCAAACTCTTAGCAATCTCTTCCATTGAAATCTTAGGTTTATTCTCCATGATGGCAAACACAGCACCTTCATCAGTCAGAATGTTGCCTAGAGTGTGGTTGATAGTTTAGGTTGAAATCACTCTAATGAAATCTGCCAAACCACTTTTTTATCATCCAAAGAGCTGGAGCATGATCCAAATAAACTTTCTGAATGTTTTTTATTGTAGTTTCAATGCTTACTCCTTTCTGAAATTCATAGAGCATATGGTGAAAGTGTAACTTTTCATCCTCCATCTTTAAGGCATTCATTTGTGGACAAAACATCAACATTCAACAAAGTCTGACTCACAATTGAATAATGAAAGGTTTCAATCTAGAACACACCAGAAATTGGCACCAAAACAAATTTCAATGTCAAGTTGTGGTCATTTTATATTAACAATGAAAATCAGGTACAAACTTTTGCAATGATCTGATAAAACAATTTTTCACCCTGGTCCTGTATACATATGGAACTCCCACTTTAAACTTGTCTTTGTAACATATTCCATTCAAGTGAGGGGTGCAGATAAATACCTATTGGAATCAAACAGGTATCCTTGTTTCCTTATCTTTTTTGAGTATTCTTTTCTATTTTAGTTTCAATAACGTGCCACATTAAAAATGGCGATAGCTGTTTCATTATAAGGAAACATTTCCAGCATTTATTGACTGAGCAGTCAGTGCTACTTTCAGTTGAAATTTATTAAATTATTCTCTTAAAACAATTTTTCAGGAAAATAGGTTTCTCAAATCAAATAACTGTTATTGATCTTTTCAGTATTGATGGGGACTTCCTTCCTAACCATTTGTTTGATATAGTGTGGAATGTCAACATTTTGATTATGTTACTATTTTATCTTTGAGTTACATGTGCTATCCATTTTAGTTGTTGTTTCTGCTGAAAGTCTTCAAGTGATGTGGTTTCCTTATTTGGTACAGTACTTTGTGATTCTGTAGTGCTAGTTCCTGAGGTTTGAAGAGGGATGGTGCTCACTAAGATTGACATGCTTCACTTGCTCATAGTCATTTGTAACCATTGATCTTAGAAAGTGGTTGTATACAGCCAACAGTTTAGATATTTCTGAATGAATTTGGCATCATACATGACATCCATCAATCTGATGAGGCTATTTAAGAACATGACTTGAGTTTTCAGGATATGATTTTGGTTTTGCAGCAATTTGCAGTGTTGTGTGAAACTACATGTAGGGCAGACTATTTTATGTTTAGTTTCCTTATCTCTTATACTAAATTTGTTATAACTGATCCATACACTGAAGTATTTGAATTGTTTAGTATTTACTAATTTCACATCCTGTATTTTTATGATGGATCCAGGGTAGGTGCCATCACTGCTTTCATTCCAATTCTAGATCATTGTTTCTGTTTTAGAAAGGTTTCTCTTGAGTCTTATTTCTTTGAACACTTGGTAGAGGATGTTGATTTTCTGATTCTTATCCCAACTATGAATACATATGTCATCAGCATAGACACTCCCATCATCATTAGTACACTGGCCTCAGAAAATAAAGCAAGAACATAATTGTTGTGAGTAGTTTTGTTTGGGATGCAGTATGAAATCCTTAAATGATCTGTTAAATGAATCACCAAAAATGATTGAGGATCAGAGAGGTTATTTGAACTTAACCTAAGCTGGAGAAGCTAGCAAATAATTTAACCAGGAAAAGAACTCAGCACTTTTCAATAGTCTAAAAATATAAGCTAATGATATTTATGAAAAATAATTTTCAAACTCTAAACACAGATATAAGGGTTTTTTTTCCTGGTGTTTAAGTCATACCATTTTTCTGTCCAGAAAAAAATTCTTATCTTACCTTTAATTGGAATTATTAATTGTGGAATGCATGGCAATATTTTATTGCCTCCATGTTCTAACATATCATGAATCCCTTGACGTGCAAAGAATTCATAAGGATGCTGTGTTTCTCGAAGACCTTCAAAGAACAGAGGCAAGTAATGATGGTAGTCCATCTTCTCTATTTCCACCTGAAATATTTTTAAAAGATGTTTAGGATTAGCATATGAAGATACAAAAAGCATACTCAAATTCTTATATAACTCTATTGATAAAACTTTTCTGTGGAATTGGAATTCATTTTCAAATTATGGCAACTTAAATACTGTGTTAAACTAGCAGAAGGAGTAGTCCAATGAGTATGAATTTTAAGCAAAAATTTGACAAAATTTATTAAATAATGAAGCAATTGCAATACAATGTAAAGTTATTTTACTCCTGTTTTGTGTTTGATCCAAACTTTAAAGTAAATTCTAGTTTGCTACTAAACAAATACTTCTTGACATACACAGAATGTTTGCATTAATTTGGATTCTTTTATTGTTGTGTTTTTAATTTAAAAAGACATTAGACCAGCACATGTATGCTGTTGGTCAAAAGTTTGGGACCATCCCCTAAATTTAATAATTAATAACTTTCATACCTTCTTTGGTTTAATGAATTCTTATAAAGCTAGGATGCTGAAACTATTTAATCCATTATTGCATAGCATCTAATTTTCTTAGAGAGTGGGGATTACCTAAAATTTAAAATCTGCCAGCAAGGTAGATTAAGCAGAAAGTGTTAAATGTTAAGGAAACTTTATGCAGTAATGGGTTAAATTCGTTATTGTTATTATTATTGAATATATAGGAGGATGCAAAAGTAGATATACAATAATGAAAAACATAATTATTTATTAAAAAAATAAATGTATTATAATATTAATTATGAAAATAAAAATATTAAGTCATTTTAATGAATTAAATGAATTCTAGTATTAAATGAATACGAGAACCATTATTATAATACTATTATAATATTTACTATATACCTACTTTTACTGTTTATATTTTTGCAATCTACAGTAAATATTAACCATTGTCAGTAAGTTTCAAATCTGTACATGCAATAGCATGGAGCTATGAATTTCAGAAGTTCATTGAAAGCCTTAGCAAAAAAGAAAAAAATGAAGTGAAATTTCAAGTTGTTCTGAATTTAAAATCATTAATGATAAAGACCTATTATTTTGTATTCATCAATAAATTTGATCAAGGAATGCCTGTGAATTTTCTCAAATTTTTCTGAGAGGGTTACCTGTGGCCATCGGTTGATTTGAGATGGAATGACCCAAATATATTTTTACTCAGCTTTTTATATCTGCATAAATGACAGAAGAATTAAAGCAACTCTATTAAATAAAATATCCAAAGTTTTAAACTTAAATTTCAAAAATGAATTGTAATGAATTTGTTATTTATGATGTTAAAAAAAATTGGAGAAATATAATGAATTACTACAATACTGATAATTATGATGAGAAACTAACAAAACTCTTTCTGCAAAAGGCACAAAGTGGAAAATGAGTGTGATAGCAAGGTATCAAAAATAGAAATTATTAATGTCTGTTTAGAGAGAGAATGACTGATATCAGTTAATCGATACATACAATCTTATTTAAAAAACAACTTTCTGTTGTTTCTTTCTGACAAGTAAATCTCTAATCTGATAATGCTATCAGACGATTAGTTACAAGTGTTTGTAGTAAATTGCAGGATATTAATGAGAAGAAAGTAGTTTGTAGCTTAAAGTGGTAACTACTTGATGTAAAACATTCTCTGGGTGCTGGTGGTTCTATAAAGATATCTGAAATGATTTTAACTACCTTATATATTCAAATATAGTGCAAATTTTTATGATCAACTTTTTATGCAGAAAATAGGGGTTACACTGTACACAGGTTATTTTTTGAAGAGGTTAAAAATCATTCATTTTTCAGTGATTGGTTGCACTATAGATAAGTAAATTTTTTTGGAGGGGTTAAAATTTATACAAAAAATTCAAGGGATACACCATATATGAAGTTGTCTTATACATGAGTATATACAGAATATTTTGAATATGAGCTCACTATGGAATAGTGACAAATAAACTAGTTTCATGGCTCATTACTATTCTGAGTTCCATCCACACTAGGTGGCCTACACTTGTAGTCTTGTTCTGTACAAAACTTATTTTATTAAATACTTTTGATTATAACCTACCAAAGGTAATAAGAGAAGGTTATACTTGAAATAATGCAATTCAAAAACTTAAAACTTAAAAAACAGTTGAAAATATAGTACAAATTAAAAACTTAAAAAACAGTTGAAAATATAGTACAAATTAAATAGACTGATCTACTCGTAAAAAATAAAGAAAACATTTTGGAAATACTTTTTGTACTTTAGCATTCTTTAGATATTCTTTAGGCTACACAACTTGTTAGAATTGAGAAATACTGAGTTTTTAGCATTTTAGAAGTGGGGTCCTGTTCATAATATTGATGTACCAGGAGTACTTGAAAGAAAGATTTATTCTCCCCATTTGTATTTTCCCCATTATGAGCATTATTATATCCATGATATAATAACACCGATATTTTACGAATGGAACAGAATGGCTGAATTCTCAGAGAGACTTTTATAATACTAAAACATACACAAAGCTATATCTACATATATACACATGTCCCACGTGGAGGATAATATATCACATATATCTACAAATCAAAGCAGAGTGTAAGGAGAAACAAAAAGGAAGGGTCTTACATATAATATGGAGATACTCCTGTACATAGAGAAGCCCTTTTTAGGATGCCAGATTCAAATGGGCCGGATTCATCTATGCCTTGTGCAAAGGCATATTCCATGAATGGGCAAGAGTGTGTCTTGGGTTTTCCCAAATAGAGGATTGTGAGCTGGAGTTTCATTCTATATCTGGGAAAAATATATTCCCAAAGGGAAATGACACCATGGACTTGTAAGCTGCTGGGTAGGCAGATTTAACCTTTTCTCAGGCCGGGGTGGGGGCATGAGCTAAAGAAAACAACCTTACTGTTTAGTTGCTGTAAACGAACTGAATTTTGACTGACTTTTCATTACTGTACAGAGTGACATCACAAAGCTGTCATGTGACCAATGTGATTTATCTCCACCAAATGGAGATAAGCACCTTTTGTATCCTTACATTGATATAGTGTAAAATCAATCCTTTATTTTTTGCTGTTATTGACAAATATTAAATTTGAAAGTGTGAAAATATCATTGATATCTGCATATTTTTTTAATTTTCCAAATTTTTTTAAAAAATTAAAAAAAAAATTTTATATGGGATTTTTTTCGATACACATAAACGAACATTTGAGGCTGATAATTATTTATTTTAAATGAAGAATGAACAAATGCATACCTTTATTAAGTTATGTAAATTATTTTTCTTTAATTAAATATATATATATCCATTTCTGCTATAAAGGTAAACTTTTTTTAATCTCCCAACCAAAAAAGAAGTTTTTGGGCACAAAACAGCTGTATAATACCTGTAAAAATCAGGGATCAATTTGACACTGTTATAAACAGGACCCTTCCTTTTAAATAGGTAAAAAAATCATTATTTTTTGATTCTGACAAGAGTTACAGCCTAAGGAAGATCTAAAGAATGATAAGATACAAAAATTATGTACAAAAATATTTTTTCTCTATTTTTTACAAATGGACCACTCTATTTAAGTAGTTCCAAAAGCATAAGCTCATGAAAGATAAATCCAATATAATTAGGGTTGGGTTTTATTTTTCAAGAGTTTTATTTTTAAAACTTGCTACAAGTTTATTTTTGTCAGATATAAGTTACATGTCTTTCATAAGTTACATGTTTCAAATGTTACATATAATATGCCTTTTCCCTTTTTTATTTTTTTTTTAATGATACCATGTCTGAAAGGTTTTAGTTTAAAAAAAGCATATTTTGGTCAAAAATACTTTATCTAGCTCTTTTTTTAATCACTTCACTCCAAGCAAAGCCACAAGATGTTATTGAGAGTGAAAAAAACTAAGAAAATGCTACTGAGTAGAAAGGACAATAAAAAAGAACTGGATTTAAGAAGGCAGAAGATAACTGACATTGCATTTAAATCTTTGAAGATTGTACAGGTTTACAGGAAAGCAAAAAGCTGGAAGAGAGTTCCACAGGTAAGAAATGCAAGAGAAGGAATTATTAGAATCAAACTTACTGTTATATTATTCTATTGTCCCTGTGTAACAATGGTGTATCTAGATCTTTTGAACCACAGTTCAAATCCCATAAAAACTAACAAATGTTTTTGCTTTTTTATATACTGATGTAAAGTAAAGTTGCTTTCTGTATCACATGAAGTAACGATTTTTGTCGCCATTTAATTTGTGAATGATCTATAAAGGTAAAATTATTGTTTGTAGCAATTGTGTAAATTTCAGTAACCAGCTGCTAGCTTCACAGCATTAAAGTGCTCCAACTGCCTAACTATTTAGTCATCACTAGCTGTTTTTTCACTACAGGTGAAAATTTAAAAAAATAATAGCAAAAAAAATGTACCTTCCAGGCAATTTTGTTTCCTTTTGTATCAAATTCCAAGGCAATGGGAAAGTCACCTCTTTCATAGAATCTGCGAAATGATGTCGCCTTTGGAGCCCTTGGCTTAAAGGCACCAGCATCAGGAGGTGGAGGAACCTGTAAAATAAATGGGCATATTACATTGGCAACATTTTCAAAGAAGACCCTAAAAGAGTATATGAACACAAAAAGGATCTTTCACAATACAATACATTCATTGTATTAATCGTTCCTCATAATAGGTTAGACCATAATTTTGACTTGAAGAAAGGTGTTTTAATTAAGAGGGAAAGTAATTTATTAAGGTAATAATGTATTGAAAGTTCATTAATTTACATCTAGTATCACACAACATATCTCACTCCTTCACAAAACTATCATATTTGATGGCATCAAGGAGACAGTTATTTTTCTGAAATAAGCCTTGAAAATTTGTATAACATACAGGAATTCAGTTTACTGTCTGGCAAAGATAACCTTCTTCTGGGGGCCTATGAAAACCCTAATTTTGCATGGCAAATTTTTTAGAATTATTTCAGGAAAAAAACTGTGTCCTTGATGTCAGCAAGTGCAGTAATACTGATCTAAAAATTTAAAAACAACAAATTAAAATAAAAGCAAATGCAGTAGAAAACTGAATGGGTTCAGCTAGGTTATGCATCTATCTATGGCACATGTCAAAATTTAAACTTAAAGCTCAGCATCTTTGCATCTTTAGCTTTTTTTGATGTAAGAGTGTAACTGACATTTGTTGTTGAAGGGTGACATTGATTGGCAAGGTTGATTTTACTGCTTTTAAACTTCAATATTCCATGAATCTCTCACGTACATTCATATCTGCTCAAAGTGTATCCAAATGTAAACAAATGACGTCACACATTATGAAATGGACAAAGTCCCACAATTATTTTAAGACATTTTTATGCTTATACATTCAGGCTGGTAAATGTTATTAATACTGTTTATTATAAAAAAAAGAGCATTTACTTAAATATTTGTATCTATAAAAAGAATGTATAAACATAAAAATGTCTTAAAATATATATATATATATATATATATATATAAAATATATATATATATATATATAAATATATAAATATATATATATATATATATAATAAATATATATATATATATATATATAATATATATATACATATACATATATATATATATATATATATATATATATATATATATATATATATATATATATATATATATATATATATATATATATATATATATATATACATATATATATACATATACATATATATATACATATACATATACATATACATATATATATACATATACATATACATATACATATATATATACATATATATATATATATATATATATATATATTGTGTGTATATATATATATATTGTGTATTGAGGCAAAAATCCCTTTTATACATATTTCATTAAAGATGACTGACAAGGTACTGTGATTGAGCTTTTTATTTTTCTTGTGTTCGTCCAAGTGTCTTCTTTTCTGGACAGAAAGTGCATAAAAACTGACCAAAGTTCTGCATATCCGAATGCTTTTGGCTATTCTTTTAGCAAATATCAAGAGTTGGATGTGGCTATTATGTTTGTATTTTCTACTAGTCTTTTTCAGATGGAGTCTGGTAAGCTTTTGTGTGTATTTAAATGAGTGCCAATAGAGCTATGGTTGTGTTATATATATATATATATATATATATATATATATATATATATATATATGCACATTTCATTGAAAACGACAGACAAGGTGCTTTTATTTAGTTTTTTTAATACAATTTCTCATGTGATCTAATAATTTTTTTCTTTTCAGATGATAAATTATATAAAAACTGTCCGAATATTCTTTTTATCTGAGCGTTTTCAACTATACATTTAGCCATTTTCAAGAATTTTAACTGTGAAAATTAGAAATAGTTTGTTGTATGTATGTTTTATAAAATATATACATATACATAAAAACCAACTAGTAAAGACTCTTGCCATCTTAATTTCTCTAGTGAATGCCCTCTTAGATATAAAATAGGTGTTATTAAAAATGTCCTCACGAGAGCGCACAAGAACTCATCTTCTTGTACGCTTTTCTTTAAAGAATTAAAAGCAAATGCTGATTAATAATGGATTTCCTAATCAATTGTTGGATTTCCACATTAGGCATTTCTTGTCTAAGGTAGTTAATAGCAATGGTGAGAATAGAAACATAAACAATAATATTAATATTTTTATAAAAATCAGATGAATGAAAAATTATAAACAGGATGAATGCAGAATTAAGAACATTATAAAAAAATACATAACACCAGAAGACAATAGCAAAAAAATTAGATTAATTATTTATTGTAAAAAAAAAATTTAAAACCTCTAACCTTATAGTTAAAAATAATTCACCTCCTAGGACAAAATTAGATAGGGCAAATATTATTTATGAATTTAAATGTCCATTAAGGAATTGTATTCCTGATCAATCAAAATTCGTAAATAATTATATAGGCCACACAACAACATGTTTGACAGGCAGACTAACTCTACACCTTTCTGACAATAGCTCAATTAGATCTCATTTAAATATTCATGGAGACCTACTGGACACTATTCAGAACATATATGTTAACAACACTAATATAATAGCATCATCTACATGCAGAAAAAGGCTAAAAATAATGGAAGCCTTATTAATAAAAACAAACAAACCAACACTTAATAATATTAACTTCGAACATGGACATAATATCTTGACCATGTTTGAAACAAAAAAAAATTAAAACATTTTATAAAACATACATACAACAAACTATTTCTAATTTTCACAGTTAAAATATAATCCTTGAAAATGGCTAAATGTATAGCCGAAAGCACTTGGATAAAAAGAACATTTGGATAGTTTTTATATAATTTATCATCCGAAAAGAAAAAATTATTAGATCGCATGAGAAGTTGTATAAAAAAACTAAATAAAAGCACCTTGTCTGTTGTTTTCAATGAAATGTGCATGAAAGAAGGATTGCTGCCTAAACACACACACGCACACACATATATATATATAACCCTAGTCTGTCAGCAATTGTATTTTTTCCTGATAACAAATAACCCCATTTTTTCCATTATTTTCAATGTAAAATGTACAGAGTACTTAAACTTTTAGGTAAAACAAAAAATTATGAAATTCAGTATTTAATTTAATCTTTTTCTCTCCAATCCCAAAAATATTTAGCACAAGGAAAAATAAAATGACTAAATATAAGTGTGTGGGATGGAATAGTGATAAAATAATTGAGCAGTAGTAAGAAACGCTGGAACCCTGACTACATGTACTGGGTTCAAATGGGGTCAGTACTAAAATAAAGGGAGGCACGGTGAGTAATGGATAGCGACTTGGATTGAGGAATTTGAGGGCCAAGTTCAAATCCCAGTTGAATCCATTACATTCCCTTACATGCTAATTATCCTTGGGAAAGGTATGAATCCTCTTCTTCTTCCCCCCAGTTATGGGTACATAACAGGACAGATTGGGTTCTATAGCCTTGGATGGCTATAGAACCCAATGGAAAAAAAAAACTAGAAATTATTTTCTTACTAAACCAAAAATAACTTGAGGAAATTTTACACAGATGGAAGAGCAATGATTTTTAACTGATTTATGCTTAAAACAAATGCAATCAAGTGAAACTTATTTTTCATTTTTCATCTGGTAGTAATTTTAGCTTATCCTAAACTTGATACATAAGGTTGACTACTGAGAATATTAAAGTTAGTATGGTGTCTACTCTTAAAATAATAAAAAAATAAATGCTTCCTTTCTGATTGACGATATCCAGATTATTATGGGAATTAAACATATTGAATTATATTTCTAGGCAATTAACACTTCACAAAGAAATGCTTGTCGTATCCTGTCAGCACGCCCACATTTTTAAAAAACAACCAGAAGAAGAAACTTCAATTTCCAGGACCAGTGACTGTTGTAAAAATTTTTCAGCAAATAAAAAGGCAAGATAAAATTGACAAAAACAACAATCTGAAAACAAAATGCTCGATTGTATCTATCAAGCATTTTATACCCTAGAGTTTTTCTGAGTAGGTTCCCAGCGAATATGTGGAATTTTGATAAATGATGGCTTCAGTGAAGAAAGATGAGTTCTTATGGTGAAGGAGTCAGTTGTAAGAATGAATGGATCATGAATCAGATTATCTAGGTTTAGTTATGACCAGGCTGGTCAACACTTCTCCGATGGCCTTGTGCTACAAACATATATTTTCATAGTCTGTCTATATTTCTGAGATGAGGTGTTATTTACATTATTTACATTATTCGGACTATTGTCCTCATCTTTGTCGCCATATTTATTACAACGTTTCGGCCGTTGTATGCTCTGGCCTTCTTCAGGTGGTTGGAATGTTGAACTGAACCCTTTATTTCGCTCACCGGGGTAGACTGTTCTAGTTCCACGTGCCATGTTTGATGGATGTCAGTTATCAGTTATCTCCTGTTAATTTCCCTCTGAAAGTTCTCCACTGCCTTAACCGGGTATTGAACTCACACTCTTTGGGTCCTGCCACTGGATCTAACCAATGCCTTTATCCACTGTGCCATGTGTCCTTGAGGTATGAATTTCTGGGTATGAATTTCTGGGTATGAATTTCTGGGTATTATAAACCTAATGTCTTCAGCAACCATTTTTACCAGTGCTCATATTGCAATTTGCTGCTATCATTGCATGTTTTTACCAGAGCTCATATTGCAACTATGTTGTTATCATTGCTTTTTCTCTGGCACTCCTTATTACTGGTTCCCATATTGTATTTATTTCTATGCTTGGTCGGCTCAAGAGATTTTTGTGGCATATGTGCTGATTCCTTAAGTTTACGAATTTTCCAATGGTGTTCCTTGTCAATGATCTCAACCTGATCCCACAGAGGGTGGTGATCTCCCTTCTCTCTCCATATGTGGTCAGCCACGCCTGATTTTTCTACTTCCCTTGTGTTACAGCTTTCTGGTGTTCTTGAAGCCTTACCTTGAGGGGGCGGCCTGTCTCTCCTTTATATTCCTTTCCGCAGCTGCATGGGATAGCGTACACACAGTCTTTAGTCATGTTCCTCTCTATGGGGGGTCTCACTCGTGAGAGATACCTGCGAAGTGTTGTCACGCTTTTGAAGGTTGTCCTGATGTTATATGGACCGCAGATCCTTTGTATTTTCTCTGATAACCCCTTCACATAAGGCAGGCAGACTGTTTTCTGAGTGTTGTTGTCCTCCTCCTCTTGTACCCACCTATCCCAGTTTTTGGGGGCTGCTGCCATGTACCCAGGGTAGTTGTTATGTTGTAGGGTACTGCTTATACTGACCAATTTTTCATCTAACGTCTCTGGATCACCACTTATGACTTTTGCTCGGTGTTGTAAGCAATGGACGATCCCTTTCTTTACGCTGTATGGATGGTGGGAGTTGAAATTGAGGTACTGTCCGGTGAATGTTGGTTTACGGTATACAGATGTCTTAAACCCATGCTCTGTTTGAGATATTAGAACATCCAGGAAAGGGAATGTGTTGTTACTCTCTTTCTCCATCGTGAACTGTATCGAAGGTCTTATTGAGTTCACATAGTCCAGTAGAACCTGAACATTTTCCTGGTGTGGCCAGAGTACGAAGGTGTCATCTATGTACCTTAACCATATAGTTGGCGTTAGAGATATAGATTCTAATGCCATTTCCTCAAAGTATTCTATGTATATATTCGCCATTGCTGGTGATAATGGCGAGCCCATTGCTAAGCCCTCATCCTGTCTATATATGTGTGATCCCATTCCGAAGTGTGTTGTTTGTGTACAGAAAGTCAACATCTCCATCAGATTATCTATTGGAATACTGGTCCATTCTTCTAGGGAAGAGTCAGAGGCCAATCTGTCTCTGACTACTGAGAGTGCCTCCTCCGTGGGTACCTTGGTGAACAAACTCACCACGTCCAAGCTCACCATCTGATTGGATAGGATGGGAGCATCTTTGATTATTTCCACAAAGTGAGCGGAGTTTCGGACTTTCCAATCAATTGGTCAATTATATCTACAAGGAAGCGACTCAGAGGGTGGCACACCGAGCCTTGGCAACTGACAATCGGCCTGAGTGGAATACCGTCTTTGTAAATCTTAGGGAGACCGTATATGTGAGGTAGCTTGGCATAACGCTGCGATAACTGCCTATATGTCTTAGGTGTGAAGTGATCCTTGTTCTTGATTAGGATCTGTGACAGTTTGCGTTCCGGTGAGCTAAATAAAGGCTTCAGTTTGACATTTCAACCACCTGAAGAAGGCCGGAGTGTATAACGGCAGAAATGTTGTGATAAATATGGCGACAAAGATGAGGACAATAGCCTGAATAATGTAAATAATATATATTTTCATGTTAAATAAAGCCTAGGATCAAAGTGTAGTATCTGTTCCAGCAGCAGACAGCTAGCCAAGGCTTCAGCCATCATCAGCAGCAGTTCCAGCCAGCCATCATCAACATCAGCTGTAGTGCTAGCTTGCCATCAGCCACCACTCCAGCCAGCCAGCCAGCCAGCCATCTCCAACAGGCCTCCAGCTCCAGCCAGCCATCCTAGCCAGCATCAACGATATCCAATAAATTGTCCTTTTCAGGACAACAATTCTCAGTGTTTACAAAACTGTCCTTCTCAGGAAAATGCTCTTCACACCCTCTCATCAGTGGTTCCCAAACTTTTTTTTTTCTCTGGGCTCCATTTTCAAAATAAAAATTTGCTTGTGCCTCACCAAATTTTATGATAAAAGTATATTTAAAAATAAAAAAAATCAGAGAAAGGGTTAAGGGAAATAATCGCAGATTCCAAGTCGGAACATTATCATTGATAACTCTCTCCTCCAATTTTCGAACCCTAGTTACTATATTCTTAATACTTGATATAAAGAAAAATATCACAATGAAAAAATTGGTCAATAATTATTTATAACTATTTATACTGGGACTCATGCATGCAATTACAAGTAGTCCATAATAATATTTTAAATTTTGAAATCATATTTATTTTTGGCATATGAATTTTTCTAAACTGTTTCTAAATCTTTGATGGTCTTTCAATCATTCCGTTTCCTTGCTATCTTCTTATAGTGCACCTATGAGGCACGCCGCACTGTTTGAGAACCACTGCTCTACATGAGCATGCAGAGATATATTTTTGCCGAGTGCACTGTAACCTTATTTTCATTGATGTATTTTCTTTAACAAAAATAAACTTGGCAATATATTTGTTCTTTACTCAAGTCTTCATTTTGTTTGTCATTCAATATCTCTTTGCTGGCCAATATACCACCTGAAACATACTTTAGATAAATATAAACCTTTCTGGCATATAGGAATAAAGTGTCGCTGCTGATATTTGGGTTTGAACATGGATCGCCAGAGAGCAAGCACAGTCAACCTCATCTTGAAAAAATTAGATCATGTGATGGGTAAAGGAAATATATATATATGGGAATTAGTGGCATCTGATTGAGTATTGTTCAAAGGTATTTTATCTGTGATTTACAAAGTCTCTCCTACAAATGGGCATTACAAAAGTGGTGACAAGCATTCATTGAACTTACACAAGGAAAAAATAAAATATATGTATCCAATAGGTTGTAATAGAATATTCCGTAATATTTACCACTTCAACAAAGAGACATCATATTTGCAGGACCACAGAGAAATAACCAGACATAGTTATTCAAAAATTAATCTACAAAATATTCAGTGGAGTACAGCAAAATGGAAGAACTAAAAGCTATCATGATTCAAATGTTGGTGCTACAAAAGCGAGAACAAGGAGAACAGTTGCAGCAACAAAAAACTACATGAACAACAATTGCCGCAACAAAACAACATAGACATCAATTACAATTACAACAACAACAACTGAAGTTTTTTGAATTATATACTAAAACTATGGAAGACTTCAGATTCAGTCACTCCAGATGCTGTTGCTAATTCAATCAACAAATTTGTATACAATCCAGATGAAGGGTAATTTTTCCAGCTTACTATAGAAGATACAAAGGGATCTTCAAAAAGGGTTGTTTGCACTGGAATAATGAAAAGAAATTTTGTTTATTATTAAGGAAATTGTCCCCTGCTGAACATGAAAATATCACCCAAGATCAAACAGACAAGCAGAACGGTTTGTCGATATGTTTAAAAGGGTACTAAAAACGTCAGAGGGAGAGAAATCAGATGAAGTAATGCTACAGCAATTTCTGAGTGTTTTCAGAATAACACCAAACCTGAACAACTGTGTCTGGAATGTCTCCTGCAGAGTTGATATTTGCCAGGAAGATTAAGTCTGTTTTTAATAAATTATTACCAGAATGTAAGGTGAAAGCACCAAGAAATAACAATATAAAATACATCCAACTTGGAGATAAGGTATTTTTTAAAATATATCAATGTAGAAAAGAATTCTGGGAAGATGGCATTATAAAAAAATGGTTTGGGAAAATGACATACATGGTACATGGACAATGGTGGGAACATAAGCAACACCTTAATCAGTTAAAACGCAGATTCAATGATTTAAAAAGTTTCTGAAAAGAGGATGGAAATTTTGTATGACATGTTTGACGTATCCACACCATCAGAAATTGTTGAACCAAGGTTTTATGGTAAGAGAGAAAGAGTAGCAACAGAATTTCTAAATATTGAACTGAAGCTGAAGAAATATAGGCTCCAGAGGAAGTCATCTTAAAGGGGAGGTGTCATATAAGAATAAAGTGTCACTGCTGACACTTGGGTTTGAATACAAATCGCCAGAGAGCAAGCACAGTCAATCGCATCTTAATTAGATCACATGACTGGTAAAGGAAAAATATATATAAGGGAATTAGCGGTGTTTGAGCGATGATTGTTCAAAGGCATTAATATTGTTGTATCTGTGATTTACAAAGTCTCTCCTATAAATGGGCATTACAAAAAGTTCTAAAATAGTTTCACTTGTGCAAGAGAACTTTCCCATTTCGAGAATGAAGATGGGTTTTTATTTATTTTAGCAGTAATTATAGTGAATTTTATATTTCACTAAATCTATTAAACAAGAATACCAAGTATTAAAATTGTAGATAGCTCATAATTTTGGTTAATAATATTCCAAGGAAAACACCAGAATAAGAGATTAGTTAAGAAACTGTTTAATCACATGGATTAATACTACAATGCTAATGAATACTGTAGTTAGTGTGACAATGCGTGTGACCCTCTTAGTGACTCCTGGTCCTATGAGCTGACATTCCTCTCATAGTAACTGGAAGAGGCTATATTCAATAATTTAATATAGAGCAGGTTGGCCGTCTTTCTACACAACAAAAACTAAATTGAGAATTTCTTATTTTGCAAGAGAATGTATGATATATGCAATCAGAAAAAATAAAACTTTAAAATCATTGTGGAATTCTCTTCTGGTTTCTTGCTTACCTACCACCTAAGATATTCAAAAATGTTAATGCAACATCAATCACCATCTCATGTCTTTCTGAATCTTTTTCTTTCAACATTCTTTTCCTCATTAAAGTTTTGTCATTCTCTTTCACTTTCAGTAACCCCTGGTAATCCTAGTGAGATTATCACTTTACTTTGGGTCAAATGATTTTAAAAAAATATAGACAAAACATACATTGTCGACTATCAAATTAGTTCAAAAGTCAAGTGAGTTAGCTTTCTTGACTGTTATGTAAAAAAAGTGCTATTAAATTTTCCAAAAATAAAAATACATTGGTATTATGCACAATGGCAAAAGTACATTTCTAACATTAAAAACAGGCAACCCTCTACTTGTAAAATATACACTAACGGGGAAATCATTTATAAGGAATATAAATGTACTAATAAATTCAGCTGCAAAGCCTCTCTGAGTGGTTTTAAAAGCACAAGAAAGAGTCAAGTGTTACTCTGACTTTGTTTCACAGATAAGATTTCTTTGCTAGGTAACAAAATAATTTATAAGCTATGTTTACTTGGTATTGCTTAGGTATTGGATGATACACTAAGTCTATTTGGGTTATTAAGTATAATACAATTTTTTATATTCTTTATCGAATAATATACAGGGTGCAATGGGTAAATTGTCACCATTTTATATTTTTAATTTTTCACATGTGCGTTGTTTGTTTTTGATTTTGTCAACTGCACAGTATGGTAGGGTTAATTGGGTACTGTCTATAAGAAAAAGGCCACCATGACACAATTCACTCTGCCAGAAATTTGGAAACAGCATGCTGTACTGCTACTGCTTGGTATTTGTGCTGGAAGACACAATACAAATATTTCAGAGTATTTGGGTGTCAATCTGAGGACAGTGCAGGGGATTTGGAAAGAGTTGGATGAGTCTAATGGTGATTATAAAGGTGTTTGGAGTGATCACTAGTGATGGCGACATCATGTCTCCATTCATCTTTCCACAAGACCTAAGACTCAACATAGAGGCCTACATCAAGTGTCTTGAGCAGGTAGTACTGTCCTAGGTCAAGAGGGTGGCTGCTGGAAGACACTATGTTTAGCAACAGGACTCTGCACCATGCCATACAAGCAGAAGAACCCAGTCATAGCTGTCAGACAATTCCTGCGACTACATCACCCTTTACACCTAACTCCCCAGACTGCAACTCCCCTGATTATTATGTGTGGGGTGCAGTTGAGACCAACAAAACTCCTTGTAACGCTAAAGATGAACCGAAGTATAGTAAAGAAAACCACGACTTAGTTCGTCAAACCAAGCGACTGCGTGTCGCGTGTATCTTACAACAAAAATGTTGCGAAAAAGAAAATTAGTTACCAAAAAAATGGTCACGCATTCCGCATGACATGCTGAAGATGAAATATTTAAATTAAAAAAACAACAAGTCCATCGCAGGAGTTGCTATACAAGTATTTTGATATACAAAAATTGGGCATCCTCTCCCAGCCGTCAACAAATGGAAAAAATGCTCGGCCAATAAAAGCAGTTGGTGTTCTCGAATCAGGGAGTTGGAGTATTTTGGCTACCGCGTTTATTGGAGAGTGAGTTATATTTCTGAACTTACAGTGATTTGTTCTTTGTGTTGTGGAAGTAATCTGCGACAAATATTTCCTTTGCTTTCAGAATGCTTACATGAAGGCAAAGATTATGGCAGCATTCAACAACTTAAACAATGAGAACATTCAGAAGAGTTGCCGGATACTCCAAAATCATTTGGTAAATATATCTGTTAAAATAAGATGTCAGTGTTATTTTCATTTTTGCATAATTTAGATGATAATTTATCCATTGCACCCTGTATATATGAGATATACCATAAATTAATGGTTTCTTGGTAAAAAAAAAAATCAAGGGTAAACCTATACAGGATACCTAAAATATTATTATTGCAAAAACTTTTGCATATATTTTTGTTAGTTTATGAAAACAGATTACTGTTTGAAAATTAGTGCTTTTTTCTTTTTAATATTTTCTCTCTTTGATTTCAGAGATAACCTGAGAGAACACTGTACTGTATCTTTGCCATGACAGACTCCTGACAGGATGTTTTCCTAATTACTACTCTTCAGGTCTAGGTTTAACTGTTTTCATTCCTGGACAGCCCCATGAACTTGACTTCCCGCTTTTTCTTACACTTATACAACACCACACAGTAACCCTTTATTTTGACTGGCACTTGGGCCTTGGTGAACATTAATATAAAAAAAGGAGAAAAACACACATATTTTAATAATACAAAAATGAAATTCCAATATTTATATTTGTAAGTTGTATTTTATTCATTGAAGAATCAAAAACTTGAAAAAATATCATTATTGTTCATTTTCAACAGTACTGTGAGAAAAACAATATATAATCTTTACCAAAAATATTCCTCTAATTTTTTTCTCTCATTATTCTACTCAATTTTATCCATGTTATCAACATTTTGTGATTATTTCATTGTGGTACAGTCAGTAATTGTAAATTATCCTGTACCAAAACAAAGTTATGCTTTGTAAATAATTTGGAAAAATGAGTATAACATCATTTTTGTATTTTTAAGCATGTCAGAATGCCTACAAAAAAACATAGCCCCCATAGAAAAAAGTATTTGAAAAGTAAATCTGAGCCCATAACAGTTGTGAGTTCAATCTTTGGATCAGGGAGTTCAGAAATATATGTCAGCTGAGTTTAGAGGCATTATAAGGAAGAACTAACAGTTAGAAGTTCTGAAATTCTTTAGGAGCAATTGGAAATAATAGTTAAAAGAATAAAACTATATTTTATAGATCAAGTAAAGAGATCTGTCCAACTTTTATGAAAGGTCACTAAGTGCAACAGAGAAAGACCACCGATATATAAGGGTGTAAATCTAAAGTCTATCCGGAAATAATAATAATAATAATAATAATAATAATAATAATAATAATAAAGTAAGCTACCTAGGGCAATGGTACCTTATTCCTTTTCGAAGTACACCTCTTGGAACCAATTCCAATGTTTTGTCTACTTTTTAAAACAGTTTGCAAAATCCTCATTTGGGATCACCATCAGCTTCCTTGTTTTCTTCTTAATCTCATCCAAATTCAGAAATATCCACCTTTTTAGTTTTAGAAATGGTAGGGAGGCAAATCTGGATGAGCTAATGTTTTGACAAAAAAACATGCATAAAGATGGATAGAATCAGTCATTGTAGATGTGGAAATCACTCAATACACAAGCTGACTGAGTAACCCCACATGGGTATGTCTATTTAGGCTTGCATAGTAAAGTTTCCTCTGATTTAGTGCCAGGTTACATCAAGGCTACATAACTGGTTCTAGGATATTCAAAATAGCCATCTGCTTTCCAGACAGACCTTGTATTATAATAAAATGACAAAGATAAAGAAACTGGTCCATTTGAATCATGGTATAATATATTTGAACATTGTCAAAACTTTTGTTATATACCTTATTTATTGTCAGTGAGTGGCACTGAGAAAATTTTTCCATCCCAATAGAATTACGACTAATTCTTTTGGATTGTAATATAACTTGTGATTATGGAGTCAATGTGTGCGGACGAGAGTTTTATCCAGTTTTTCCTACAAGTACAAATCAATGCAAAAATCAGAAGTGATGTTCATCTAATCAATGGAAAGCTATTTCAAAGTTCTTCTTTGAGGTCACCTCATAAATTGACCTGGATACTTATATATGATAAAAATATAGTTTTAGGGTATGCTATATTTATGTATAAATGTACTCAATATCAGGGATAGAGCATATGCAATATATAAGTTGCCACCGAGGTCAATACTGCGTGACAACAGACTGTTTCAAGCTTGAATGCAATCTTTATCGCCTGAAGGTTGAATTCAAGCATGAAACAGACTGTCACTACTCAAGGTTGAACTCAGTGCCCACTTTTATATATTTGGTTGGAAACAAAGTTCCCACACAACTTTATATGTGTGTCTGTGTAAAAAATTTCAGATATAACTACAATATATCTGTAAAAAGATAATACGAATAAAAACAAAAGGAAAACTTATCTTAGCCAACATGTTCTGTCATTTGACGGACTCTATCAAGTCAAATGTGAGGATTTAGCACTTTGGCTTGTCTATTTTTGGAATTTCTGGAAATTGGTCCCTCCAAAAGTATTTTACCACATATTTCTTCTTATTTTAGATGTACAGATGATTCTATATTAATATATTCACAAAACATAGTTTTATCTGATCTTGTCAACAAATTTAATAATGTTGAACCCACAATAACTTTTGCTTTTGAATCTGAATCAAACAACACTTTACCCTTCCTAGATATCATGCTATATAGAACTGATAACAATCTTGAGTTGGAGGTTTACCAAAAATCTATCAACAAGAATAACCATTATCAATTTTTATTCCCAACACTGCAACAGGATAAAATCAGGAATAATTATAGAATCTTATATAAGAGCAGAAATAAACAGCAGCCCCCAATACTTATCTGAAGAAGAAACATACATAGAAAACCCTTTCAAAAACCTCCAATATCCTCATTATTTCATTCACAATGCTAAGAGAAAGTCAAACAAATTATACAACTGCAAAAAAGATAATAACAATATTAACAAGAATAACCATGACAATAAACTCAATAAAAACAGACATATAATACTAACGCCCAAACATCTTCTATCCAAAACAATTTATCCAATCTTAAGAATATCAAAATACAGCTACATCAAAAACTATCATGGATATGATCAGAACCAAAAACACCCATCACAAAATAATTCTGAAATATATAAAACTCACAACTGCTCTATACAATACATTGAGGAAACCTGCAGAAATTTCAAAAAAATATATCTATTAACACAAAAATTATCTTATACACAACAATTTATCAAATGCATTAGTTATACATAGAAATAAATTCAACCACAACTTTAACACAACTAAAGAATGCCAAGCTTATTAAAAGAGAAAGTAATTTACTTAGAAGGCAAATTCTCAAGAGTGCTGCTATCAAATCTTATCAAAATATAAATCTGTGGCCCAGATTTTTTCAAATATCTCCACTTCTGAAAGATTTACTCCTGTCCCAAGTCAATATACATAACTATAAAAATGTTAAACAATTAAAAGAAAACAGTTAAATTCAAAACCTCCTGTTATAAAAAAAAATTCAACATCATTTACTCACTTTTATTAGATGTTAAATTATGTCACTTAGTATCCTCCATAATTTATTTAGACCTTTCAGTTAACCTGATGAATATTTATGAGCATCTTTAAATTTAAAAATTTTGATAACTTAACATTTTCTTTATAAATACTTATTGCAAAATAAAATCCTCACACTTGACTTGATAAAGTTTGTCAGAGAAAGAAAGTTTTCTTTTTGTCTTTATTCATATATATATATATATATATATATATATATATTTCACATGGAAAGTGTCAGTCTTCTGAGACATCAAACTACTCTCTTGTCTGACAACTTCAGTGAGTAACTTGTTTACAACAAGAATATCAGCTCACTCAGCAACATTTTGAAACATCACTAATTGCCTGCAGAAATGCATAACTTATGAATCTGGGAGCATTAGTGAGTTTGTAACAGATGTTGAGCTTCATCAAAATTCATGTGTGAAAAGCCAAAATGATGATAAAGATAATGAAAATATAAAGACATAAAATCTATTGTGTGTGTATATATATGTATATATATATATATTAAGAAATGGACGAGGTCCGACAATTTATTTATTAAAGACATTTTTATTTATGTTTAACGTTGTTATTTTTATAGATACAAGTATTTAAGCAAATGCTCTGTTTATGATAAACATGTATATATGGCGTATATGGCGGTTCCGTATAGGATGCAGGTTCGAATCCTGTCTATGAACGAATATTTTCTATGAAAATTTCTCGGACATTCAGGCCGGTAAATGTTATTTAATACTGTTTATCATAAACAGAGCATTTGCTTAAATACTTGTATCTATAAAAATAACAAAATTAAAATATGTTAAAAAAATGTCTTTAATAAATAAATAATATATATATTTATTTTATAAATTCTTTTCATAACGTCTTAAGCATTAAATTATCATTAAACGAAGAAAATCACAATATTTTTAATCCAATCTAAGCTTTCGGCTTACATAAGCCATTATCAAAGATGTCAGTTAATGTACAACATATTAAGCAATATACGGACAAGAGAGTGATGATAATACTTTTCGAATTCACTCTCGCATGGTCATGTGTAACGTCGTGAGTTGCGTTACGATTGTTGCTTCTAGCGTCTTATATGGACGTGTTTATCATTGCTAGGAAAACAACCATGTAAACAATCACAAACTATCATCACTGTCTTGTCCGTATATTGCTTAATATGTTGTACAGTAATTGACATCTTTGATAATGGCTTCGTAAGAAAAGCTTAGATTGATTAAAAATATGGATCAATATTGTGATTTTCTTTTTTGTTTATTGATAATATTATTAAGCTTATCAGACGTTATGAAAAGAATTTACAAAAATAAACAGACAACACTTGTCTATATTATTTAATGAAAACATGTATGAATGAAAAAATGCTGCCTAAATACACATATATATATATATATATATATATATATATATATATATATATATATATATATATCCTGAAATTAAACAACATATGAATTTTAGAACAGCTCATGATCAAACATATAGACATTTGTTGTCTGTTATATTTAACAATATATGTTTATATATATATATATATATATATGAAGAAAAATATATGGAAAAACAAAAATCCGAATATGCAATTATGCTGTTTTAATGTTAATTTAATGTCGACGTCAGACGTTTCAGTCTAGTAGACCTTCTTCAGGACATAGTTATTAAAACATAATTAACATTAGACGATATTCAAGTCAACATGAAAAGACGATGGACATAAAAGTAATCAAAACAGAATAACTGAAATTTTTAAGATCAGCGTTCCATTTCACAATATGATCACGTCGACGTCACGTAGGCAATGTTGTGAAAACTTATTCCTAAAATAGAGTATATTTTAAATGAAAAATGAAAAAGAATTTTATTTTAATCTAAAATTTATAAGTACATTTGTTGAGCATTAATCTTGCTAGAAAAGGGGAAATATTAAAGAAGCCGGGTCTAGTATTCTCCGTGCGTGAGATAGATATTATGCCTGCCTCATAAATCCGTCTAAGCTTTTTATTATGAATATATTTTAAAATCTTCACAGAATCAAAATCGAAATTATGATCAGATTTGGTTATGTGTACAAATAAAGCATTGTTCAAATTCCCGAGGCGAATATCTCGTTTATGTTTGAAAACACAAGATTTTACGGACCTACATGTTTCACCCACATATTTTAAGTCACAGTTGTTGCATGAGATTTGGTAGATGCAAGAATCGGATGTAATATGTTGGTTGCTGGTGTTATTTAATAAACTGCGGATAGTTCTAGTAGGTAATATTGTAGTTTTAATTTTTAGCGCATTTAAATTATTGGAGATACGTTCGGTCAAATGGTTATTAAATATGGCTCCCCAAAGAGACTGAAATCTTGCTATCTGAATCTCCTGCTATGCTTTCTTACCACATACCACAGATTTATCTTTTGGGACTATGATTTTTCTGGTGATTCAGAAGTTCAGAGAAATAAAGGTGTGCCCCAACACTTGGCCATATCTTTTGGCCAATAGTGGACAAGGTTATTACAAACTCCTTTTCCATAGTTAAGGTGGATGATAAGGTAACACAATGTTCGATTTAATAGTTTCTTTTTCAGTAGGGACCTTCTTTTCTGGGGAAGGTGTAGAGATAACCAGCCTCTCTGCAGTACCAACAGATTGGTCATCTGCCAGAGACAATGACAGGCAGCTTTTAACCTTTCATGTCAAAATAGGAATGGCCTTGAAGGCTTTTCTGCCATTCATCAAGTCAAAATATAACTCTTTACTCATTTGGCCAGGGTTCAAGGCCATTATCTTCCAATACTGAAGGAAGGACTCAGGCAAGTGAGTGCCTAAACACAAAGCTGGGGTACTTATTGACTGTCACTCTGGTCTTGGCTGCCAGCTTTTGGCCTTGATATTTGACATTAAAATGTTTTCCTTTGTATCTAAATCTTTTTTTTAGACAGGCCAAAACAGTCTATTGTAGATTAGACAATATTTGTGTTCTTTTTATCACCCATATAAACAGATGCAATTCTTTTTTTGGAGCTCCTCAAATTGACAGATTTACTACCAGCCCATCCTTTTGTAATAGGTGGCTGTCTAGCCTGTAATGAGATAGATAGATAGATAGATAGATAGATAGATAGATAGATAGATAGATAGATAGATTTCATGTAGTTAGAGGAGAGCCTCCACCTATTGTTCAAATGTCAATTTTTATTTCTTTTTCATTTTGGTATGTTCTTTTAATTTTCTTTATCTGAAGCACTTTTTTTGAAGATTCTGAATCAGACCTTTATGACCTCAAGAACAAAGTCTACTATAAGAATGAAAAAATAAAAGAACAGTCTTACTATAATGGTAGTTTGACCTAAAGTAAAAACTGCTTGGTTGTCTCAATCAGAGTAAAAGTCTTTTCATAATGGAATAAATAAACATACATAAAACAAAAACAAAGAAAATGTGTTTGACCATTACATTACAAACAGTTTAAGGTTAGATGATCATAGTAGTGGATTCAAAATAAGGATCAAGCAATTTATACCAATTCTGTAGACTCAAGGAAAAAAACACTAAAAATATAAATTGCATGGCCATAGTAGAGAGAAGGTTACATATTTTTTAACCAATTATAACTGATTTAACCATATATTCAATCTTTTTTACAACACTCCTAAGTGTGAGAAGTAAGATATTTAAATAGTCAGTTGAGTCAGGAATGGTAGCTAAAATCTATACCAAGTTACTATGAGTCAAGAATTTCTAGCTTGTATGACTACTTCCCTTGCCTTTTTGTGGCAAAAGATCAAATGACACACGAGTAACAGTAGCAATAATGACTAAACTGTGAGTTAGAATATTTATATTTTTGAGTAAACTTTATTTTATCAACCTTTTTTGATAAGTTTTCCTTTCCATAAGCTTTAAAAACAATTTCTTTTTATTACAAACTTTACAGCAGATATACTACATTTCAAATGTGATGATTTAGTCTACTGAATTTACACAAACAAATCAATGAATATGTCATTAACAGGTGAAATCCTGTTGCATGAATAATGTAAATAAATAATGTAATTAAATATTACAGCTAATTATTCAAAGTTTAATTTAAAATTCAACTTTGACAAACAATCAGCTATAAATAACCAGAGAAAGATTTACCCAAATGGAACAGCAATGATTTACAACTGATTTATGCTTAAAACAAATGCAGTCAAGTGAAGCTTATTCCTCCTATGTCAGCTGACAGTAAATTTAGGTTATCCTAAATGTTATAACATGCTTTGTAATGGTTATAATATAAGTAATGCTTTGGCTACATGCCGTGACACTATAGCAGACCCGGTAGCATGCAGTGCTGGCCTACGAAAAGGTGGCCTTGTGCCAGACACTACTCACGACTACCGAATTCACTAGCAAAGTAAAAAAAAAGAATAAGTGAAAATAATAAATGTGTGATCTTTTAACCGTAGAATTATTACAGTCTCCTTAGTGAGGAAAAAGGGTCATTCAACACATGCATAAAAAGGTAAAAATAGATAGCCAGGAGGAATGACGATAACGAGTCTGGTGGAAAACAAATATAAAACTTTATTTAATAAAAAGTATTTTTGTCTCAAACAGTGGAGACTATCAGAAAAGTAAAGCAAGTAGGCAAGTTGTAAAAGGTAGTGACAAGTAGTCAGTAAAAGAATGTTAATGTTCCGCACCAAAACGAAAATCAAAATGGCTAAGGCGGGAAAGGTTCCCTCAGAAGGAAAATTCTGGAACAGAGTCTTCTTATGCAAAAGGTACATGTCTACACAACAAGGAAAATACTCACTGCGAGATTTTTGTCATGTGTGTGTAATGTTATTTTTTTCTTTTTAAACTGGTTCGTAAGCTTAGAGTTCAAAAGGTGTATGTGAAGTTTATCAATCTTCTGTGTCGAAAAACTCTACGTTTCCTGGTAGTGAACGGAGGAAAGTTTGAACAAGTTGTTCGCGTCAGGACAAGGAATTAGTCATTGTAAAAGTGTGATGGCGACGGTGTCATAAACTCTACGTTCTCTGGTAGAAAATGGAGGAAAGTTCAAACAAGTTGTTCACAGAAAGTTGCAACCACATGAAGAGATTCGGCATGATGAGCCAAGGAGTTTACTAGGAAGTTTTTTTGTAGTCAAGATAATTCGGCCCGCGTATGGGTAAGGGGTGTGAAATAAATGAGTCGACCTTTTTGCTCGGAGATCAGGCAGCAACTGATTTGAAAAAAAAAACACCGCTCGTCAGTGACGTCAGAGAATGCGCGGGAAAACTTCAAATTTCGTTCTAGCTGGAATCAGCAGCAGCCAGCAACTTCCTCACGTCAGAAGCAGATGGCTGTTTACTACTATATCTAGCCGAATGTGAAAGGAAGGGGTGCAATATGTGTGCGCATGTGGAATCCATGCGCGGTTCCACAACACTTGTATTAATTAGTGTGAAGACTGATTCCAAATGGTTCCTTCGCTTACCTCAGATATGAAGCGTTTATAGTTATGAACTAGTTCATATGGTCACTGGGAGTGTACTATTTGCTCCACAACACTATTATTTGATACAAAGATTAACTAATGAAAATATTAAAATTAGTTTGGTATCTCCTCTTAAAATAATCAAAAAAATAAATTAATCTTTTCTGATTAACAATATCCAGATTATTATGGGACATTAAACAAATTATATCTGCAAGCAATTAATATTTCACAATAAGTATAAACATTAAATTTAATAAAATATTTGAAATTTGAAGTTCTAATATTTAAATTTTAATTAAAAATTATTTGAAATTCTAATTGCAAGTTGTTATAAAACCAAAACATTAATCTAAAAACTCAAGTCATGTTCTTAAATAGCTTCATCAGATCAAGACTTTCATGTCATGCCTGATAGCAAAGCTGTTCAGAAATATTTATCCAAATGCTTTCTTAGATTGATGATTAAGGGTGGCTTCTAGTGAATGTTTTAGCAAGGATTAGCACTATAGAATCATAAAGAACTGTACTAAATAATAGAATCCATATTACTTGAAGACTTTCAACAATAGCAACAACTAAATGGATAGCAAAATGTTGACATGTCAAACTACTTCAAACAAAAGATGAGGAAAGAAGTCCCCATCAAATGCCTGGTGCCAAAGCTGTTCAGAAATATTTATCCAAATGCTTTCTTAGATTGATGATTAAGGGTGGCTTCTAGTGAATGTCTTAGCAAGGATTAGCACTATAGAATCATAAAGAACTGTACTAAATAATAGAATCCATATTACTTGAAGACTTTCAACAATAGCAACAACTAAATGGATAGCAAAATGTTGACAAACAAACAAAAGATTAGGAAAATCAAATGCCCCAAAGCTGTTCAATATTTTATCCAAATGGAAAAAGCCATAATAATTACACTATAGAATCATAAAGAGATGAATCCATATTACTTGAAGACTTTCAACAATAGAAACCTATTTCTGAAAAATTGTTTTAAAAGTGAAAATATTTTCCAAATAAATATTAGCTGAAAGTGGCACACTATAGAATCATAAAGAACTGTACTAAATTCAATTCTTACAATAGAACAACTAAAATGGATAGCAAATCGTTGACATGTCACACTACTTCAAACAAGAAGATTAGGAAAGAAGTCCCCATCAATATTGGAAAAAGCTAATTACTGGAGAATTTTAAGTGAAAGATTTTATAAATATCAGCTGAAAGTGGCACTGACTGTTCATTCAATAAATACTGAATGTTTCCTTATAAAGAAACAACTAATATTACCATTATCAACACAGTTTCAATTATGTAAGAGAACTCTCCAATTTTGAGAATAAAAATTGTTTTTTTATTTAATTCAGAAGTAGTAATAGTGAATTTTACACTTCACTACATTTATTAAACAAGAATACCAAATAATAAAATTGTAAGGACTAAAAAAAATAAATTGAAAAATCTTTTTTAACTCAAGAGAATATTTAACACATTTACATTGAGAAAAAATAAAACTTTCAAATTGGTGTTGTCAAGGACATAAATAAACAATAAACAAATGTTGCATGAATGAAAAATATTTTGATTATGATTAAAAATATTTTGATTTTGATTAAAAAACTTGTTTTTCTTGCGTCAGCAGTTTTATTAACTTTTAGCATAGCAAATTTAAGCTTCTTTTTTGTGGTAACAGACTCATTAATTTGGAAGTTCTTGCAAAAATCACATGTAAGATTTTAATGAAATTTTTAGAACTTATTCACAAATGAATGAAATTATTTTTGAAATTTTTTTATTAGAAAATCTTACCAAAAATATTTTTTTACATGTGTTTCAGCTTACTTAATTTTATGAAAACTTGAGAAATTCAATTAGATAATTTTTAGTGACTATTAGTTAAAAGCAGAATTCTTAAATCACCAAATTCTTTTTGCAAAATTGGACCTTGTCTTACTGAAAATCTGTTCTAAATCAAAAAATAAAAAATGCAATCAAATTAAGATATTATTTAATTAGAGAAGCTTTTAATTGCTTTTATCAATACTATATATTAAAGACAATATTGTCTGATGAAAAATTAATTTTTACAAGATTTGTTTTCATTTTTTACAATTTTAAATTGAATAATTTATGAAGTTTTTAAATCTCTTAAAATTCATTTTCAATGTGATAATTCTTAGGAAATATTGTTATTAAGTAAAATTATATTTATTAATCATATATTGTAAAGCTTATTACAATCTAACTGGGTTCTTCTGCTTGTATGGCATAGTGCAGAGACCTGTTGCCAGAAATTGGGTCTTCCAGTAGCCACCCTCTTGACCTAGGACAGCATTACCGCCTCAAGGCACTTGATATAGGCCTCTGCGTTGAATGTAAGGTACTCAGGAAAACATTTGGGAGTTCTTTTCTTATCAGAATGATCAGAGTGAGATTTCTGAAGTTACATACCATCATAATCACCATTAGACTCATCTAACTCTTTCCAAAACCTCTGCACTGTCCTCAGATTGATACACAAACACTTGGAAATGTTCATATTGGAGCTTCCAGCTCAAATGCCAAGTAGTACAGCATGTTGTTTCCAAATTTCTGGCAGAGTGAATTGTGTCATGGTACTCTTTTTCTTACAGTTGGAGCCCAACTGACCCTACTATACTGTGCAGATGACAAAATCAAAAGCAAACAACATGCCTGCCTGAAATTAAAAATATAAAATGGTGACAATTTACCCATCAAACCCTGTATGTATATATATATATATATATATATATAGTAGTTGGCACCCAGTTGTATCCAAGAATCGGAATAATCATCCTCTATCCTTATTCCTTTTCTCACCTCTGGTGTGGGTGGTGGAAATGGCTGTGAAGACCCAGCCTAATCCTGAAGAGTTGTGAGCAGGAATCACAGAGGCTTGTGGGTGATGGTTGCAGCTGAATGAGTTGGGCCTTCCTGACATCACATTTCAGATCCTCTTCATGTTGACGGTTGGACTCAAAGGTCTAGATCCTTGTTGGATGGTCCTACACCAGAAAGGCCAATTTGCAGCAACGACTCTCTCTCTCTCTCTCTATATATATATATATATATATATATATATATATATATATATTTTATAATATATGCTTATTATATATACAAATATAGAAGTAATACATGTTCAGTAATTACAAAAGCAAATGAGTAGTGTATTTGTTAGAAATAAGCATGTGAAAATGTTTCTTCCTATGTCCTTACATGGTTCTCCATAACTTCCTGTCTTTTGTTGTGCTAAATAACCTTTGACTCTTGACATTCTTATTTGTCCTTGTTCTACCATCCCTCCACACAAACCTATTAATTAGGTTACTTGCTGTTTTCTCCCTGTGTCTCTTGCCTTCAATATCTTCCATGAGTGTTAAATTCTCCAAGGCTTTTTCCTCATTATGTGTCCCAGAAATTTCATCTGTCTCTTTCTGATTGCACGTGTCAGTTACTTTGTAGTTCCTATTTTCCTAAAAAAATTCCTTGTTGTTCCCATGTTTTGTTCATGGTATTCTCAGTATATGCCAGTAGATCTATATCTTTTGCTTTATACCTCTTCATCTGTGAAAAGATTGTCCAGCATTCACTGCCATTTAGAAAATTAGATATTACATACCAGTTCAGTATTCTTTTCTTTGTTTCTAGGGACATTCATCAGTAGAATCACATCTCTGTTACTTCAAGTTTTTCTTCATCTGTGAGAAGATTGTCCAGCATTCACTGCCATACACATTTCTTTTGCTTAAGTCTCTTCTTCATCTGCGATGAGATTGACTAATAATCACTGCCATATACGAGATTAGATATTACCTAGCAGTCCAGCACTCTTTGCTTTTTTTCTAAGGACATTCATTAGTTGAACCTTATCTCTGTTTCTTCTTCATCACCATACAGGAGATTAGATATTACATAGCAATTCAGCATTCTTCTCTTTGCTTCTAAGGACATTTTCCTATCTCTTAATATTTTGCTTAGTTTCTCAAAGGCACGATTCTTATGCACCTTTGGATTTCTGGATCACGTTTCCATTGCTTGTTACTATCTTACTCAGTTAAATCTTTGTACTTGCTTGATTTTGATATTTCCAATACATAGCTCATACTTTGGGCTGTTTCTTTTACTGACAACTATGCATTCTGTTTTCTGACAGTCAATGGTTAGTCCTTTCTTCTTGCTTTCCTTTACTACCATGTGTAAGAGTTTTTTCAGTTTTCCTTCAGAAGAAAATAAATAAAAATATATTATTTATTTTAAACCCTTGAGTCAGTTTGTTTTATTCCAAAATTTCCTACCACCTATCCACACTGGTGACCTTCTAATGTGAACACACTTACTACTGACTACTTGAATATCTTTCCCATTTAAATCAAGCTTTCTGAGTATTTCAAGTAGTTCTTCATGTCATACCTTATAAATTGCCTTTGTATAATCTATGAAACATAAGCATTAGTCTTTTTGTACTTTTAATGTTCACTCTGATAGCATTCTGATCATAAACATAGTATTTCTTTTTGCTATATCTTTGGTCTATTTTTAGTCTAGTTCTGCTACAAGCTCTAGTCATTTGAATCCTAATGGTAAATTTAGTTATGTGGCTCATTGAGCTGATTGTCCTGTGTTCATCCTCTCACAGACATAATTTCACATTCTTTTATGATTTACAACCATAACAATTAATATTTGTGAGCAAATCTACAGAAACAACCAATTCAATAGTAGTAATTACCTCATCATATTCACAAATGGTCATCCTTTCAAATACAAATAATAATCCTTAATAATGATAACTAGAATTTCACAAGTAACAGAACTAAAATTTTTATCTGAATATTTTAGAAAGATTTTATAAAAAAATTGTTTTGTTTTTTGTTAAAAACATTGTACACTTAATTCAAATTTTATAAAAAAAATCTAAAAAAGAATAAATAAAACAGAGAAAATTAAAAAAAAAAAAGGTAAAATAGACACTTGATAATGGTTGGAGTGTATTGTGGTCAATAAATTGTAGCAAGTAAACAATTAAAGAGAATCATATCGTTCTGGCCATTGTACTGGCCTTCTTCATGTGACTGTCAATCCAGGTAACTGAATCCTTTATTTAATCTACTGGGGTAGATTGTTCTTATTCTGCAATCCATGTCTAGGGATGTCTCATCTTGTTCTTTTTAGCATTGTTCAGATATTGCTCTCCCTGTTTCCACAGAGTGTAATTCTTTACTATCCAGCCCATTATTCTGCCACCAATTTTGTTGAATAAATGCTTTAACTCATTAGGCTGTTGTGATAATAACAACAAAGATGAGGACATTAGTCTCAAGGTAAATAATGATAACACCTCATCAGACAAAAATTAAAGAGATTTAATATAAAGAAAGCAATAAACTGAATAATACAACTCACATCATTTTGAAACTTGCAAACAACAGGATTATGTTTAATTATATAGTTGACTTATGGTAACCATATTTCTGAAGTGCCCATTATCTACAAGTTTACCAAATTGAGTTTAGATACATCAAAATACAAATTTAAACAGCTATTTTGGTTGCAGTCATGATGGTACTCTCAGGTTTTGAATAAAAGGGAAATTTGGAATAATTGGGGCTAGTAGAAAGTTTTTTTTTAAATTTAATAAGTGGAGAGTTGGAATAAGTATTGGGTTAGAAAAATCTGAGGAGAGTTGGTAGCCTTGAATTTAGTTTATTTTAATGAAGGAATAGGAAGTTGTGGAGAGCCATGATTGCTTACATCCTGAAGGGATGCAACACATTGAAGAAGAAGAATGAAGAAATGGTATGTAAACATGGAGTAAAATAAGAGAATTAGCAAAAAGAGAATTAAAACAATTTTCTTCTATTATCAAAATGTTTACTACAAATAAATATAAACCTTAAAAAGCCTTTGTTTCTAATGTCTGTGTTCTTTTCTTCATGGATTGTCTTAATTGCGTATAGAGCTTTTTGTGAAAAGGCATGTTGAAGTTTCACACTTGTCAAACACTCCAAATGTTCTTTTCTCAGCTAGATCTTTTAAATTAGTTTCAAAATAATGAGCAAAGACAGCAAGTTATACAACTAAAGTATTATTTTGATTTGTTATGATTTTAATTAATTTTTAGAGTGAATTTTTTCTGAGTGAATTTTAATTTGAATGATGTTTTAGAATCTGTATAAAAATAGTTTTGCTATTCTAAATGACCATTTTTTTTTTAATTGAAATGGTTTTTTTTATTCTTTCTTTGAATTGAATCTTTTTCCACCAAAATAACTAAGCAGGGTTGCTAGAGTAAGAGCTAGGGTTTGGAATTTATTTAAAAAATTAATATGCAGGGGAGTATGATTATTACAAACGTAATAGTAAGTCATCGCCTTTGTCAAGAATGCCATTAAAACCAACAAACCATAACAGTACCTTAAAGTACAAAAAAGTGGTCTAATTCAGTGGATTTTATAGGACAGGTGCTGATATTGAAATCTAAAATAGTCCCTACAACTATAAACTATTTTACCTTATAGATAAGCTAAATACATTTATTTTTGTTGATGACAGCATTTTCAAAGTTCATTAGTTCAAGTAATTCAAAATTGCAACTGATATATGCACCAATATACACACTGTGTATACATTTCTTCTTCATATTCTTCTTCTTCTATGTGTTGTGTCTCTTCAGAATATGGGCGATCATAGCTCTCCACAACTTCCTATCATTTGTAGCTCTTAGTAAAGTTTGTCTTTTTGCTATATCCCTAATCCCTATTCTGTCAACCATTTACACAAACTCATTAGGTGGGTTATGCATTGCTTTCCTTTGTCCCTCTTGCCTTCAGTTTGTCCTGTGAGTGTCAAATTTTCCAAGGACTCTTTCCTCATTAGTAAATTATAAGTCCGAAGAGATAGTTATTTGGAAATTTCACTGTTTTTTTTGTACAAAGCCTTTTGTATAAAAAGAATATATCAGATTAAATGAGTGAAGTGAATTTTATCAATATTGTAAAAATTGAAATGAGATAGTGAATGTTTGAGGAGTAAAGTAACAAAAAGTTCATGCAGCTCAGAAAATATCTGGACTGAGGAACAATTTTTTATGTTTTCTATTTTTAACTTTTAAAAAGAGCAGAGAAAACTAGAATTTAATACAATTTTATCTTGTCCTACATTAATGTTCAGATGTGCATGTAAGCATAGTGGTTATTGATGTGGAAAGTGAGATTAGCATGCTGATTTTAAATTCCAGATGAGACCATTGTGCTTGCTTTCACACAAATACCTTTGGAAAGGTATGGACCCCACCATTCTCTCTCCAGCTATGGATTAAATAGCAGGGCAGACTGGACTCTCTAGCTTTACTTGGTCACCGGTCTAGGAGAACAACAACACTGAATTCAAAATTGATTGAGCACAGGATAAGCAACTCTACTCTGTAAAAATTTACTTCCTACAGAAACCACAGTGCCAACACCTAGTATAATGAAGCTGGGGCCCAAAACTCCACAGGTGAATCTACAAGACCCCCCCTACACACACACACACATCAATGCTGCAGAGTTTTGCAGTTTACATATTTCATTTTAAATATATATATATATATATATATATATATATATATATATATATATATACATTTTTCAATAATTATACCTTTTTTATTTTTGTGATGAAAAAACTATTATTCTTCTTATTTGTATATCTAACTGTAATGGTAATGGTAATATTAGTTGTTTCTTTATAAGGAAACATTCAGTACTTATTGAATGAACAGTCAGTGCCACTTTCAGTTGATATTTATAAAATCTTTCACTTAAAACAATTTTTCAGGAAAATAGGTTTCTCATGTCCAGTAATTATTATTGCTCTTTCCAATATTGATGGGGACTTCTTTCCTAATCTTCTTGTTTGAAGTAGTGTGACATGTCAACATTTTGCTATCCATTTAGCTGTTGCTATTGTTGAAAGTCTTCAAGTAATATGGATTCTATTATTTAGTACAGTTCTTTGTGATTCTATAGTGCTAATCCTTGCTAAGACATTCACTAGAAGCCACCCTTAATCATCAATCTAAGAAAGCATTTGGATAAATATTTCTGAACAGCTTTGCTATCAGGCATGACATGAAAGTCTTGATCTGATGAAGCTATTTAAGAACATGACTTGAGTTTTTAGATTAATGTTTTGGTTTTATAGCAACTTGCAGTTAGATTTTCAAATTTCAAATAATTTTTAATTCAAATTTGAATGTTAGAACTTCAAATTTCAAATATTTTATTAAATTTAATGTTTATACTTATTGTGAAATATTAATTGCTTGCAGATATAATTTGTTTAATGGCCCATAATAATCTGGATATTGTTAATCAGAAGAGATTAATTTATTTTTTTGATTTTTTTAAGAGGAGATATCAAACTAATTTTAATATTCCTAGCAGTCAACCTTATGTATCAAATTTAGCATATACTAAATTTACTATCAGTTGACATAGGAGGAATAAGTTTAATTTGATCCCATTCGTTTTAAGCATAAATCAGTTGTAAATCATTACTGTTCCATTTGGGTAAAACATTTGGCTTTCATTGATTGAGCAACCAGTGCTTCTTTTGGTTGAAATTTATAAAATCTTTCTCTTAAAACAATTTTTGTGTGAAAATAGGTTTCTCAAGTTCAGTAGTGATTATTGCTCTTTCCAGTATTGATGGGGGTTTCATTCCTTGCCTTTAGCTTGAGGTAGTGTGAAACATTAGTATCTTAAATATGTCATTAGTTTCTCTTCGTGTTATATGTGCTAACCATTTTAGTTGTTGCTTCTGTTGAAAGTCCTCAAGTAATATGCTTTCTGTTATCTGATACAGTTCTTTGTTTTTGATTCTGTAATGACAGCCCATAAGGTTTGAAGATGGATGATCATTGCAACTGACATGCTTCATTCACTCAAAGCCATTTTTAACCATTATTCGGAGAATGCAGTTGTATACAGCTGACAATTTTGATATTTCTGAATGAATCTGGTACCATGCATGGCCGCCATATGAAAGTTTTGATCTGTCAAGATTTAGGCTTGTAGTGGGTAGGAAATCATAATAACTCCCTTTACCCACTCCCTTCAAATTCAGGTGAACTGAGTAAAAATTTATAAGCTTATGTGAAATTGCTTTTGGACCAGTGAAAACCTTGACTTTCACAGAAATTATCTGTTTAGCTAAGAAGAACAAATAAAAGAAAGCTGTGATCCCATGCAACATTCTTTTTGATGTAAAATAAAGAGAAAAATTAAATTAATAAGAGAAGAGTGTCTGAAGTCATGTGACAAGTTTTGTTTCTGTTCACCATGTCCAGTGTTGAAGTTTTTGCCAGTGTCAAATTATTCGCCATTTACATTATCAACTTTTTAATCAAGCATATGGCATTTCAAAGAATTTTCTCTCAACGATCCTAGAAAGCTAAATATTTTAAACTATCCCTGTTCTTCTACATTTGAATTTATGCAACCATATATCCCTTCTGTGAACAACAAATTTTCTTATCTTTGCTTTAAACATTTTTGTCATATCACTTAATCTGTTGCATGAACATTTCCTCTTCATAACAATTAAGTTAAAACTATGGACCTTAAAAATTTCTGATTTATTTTCCTGAAACTAATTACTGACACAACTTCAAGCATGTAAAATCATAAATAAATTCCTTATCTTGTTTTGTTAATATTGCCTGTGTGTTTCCTCGTCATTATGATCCTTCAATAACCTTCTTGGTATGAGTAAAACAACTGTTCATTTTAACCCCTAAGGCCTCTGCCACTATAAGCTTTTCAAACAGAATCAGACTTGATAACCATTCCTTAAGACCATGGAAGTGTCTGTCAGTAGACCAGTTACACCTTCATATATTTCCAGTAATTTTTCTTTCTTTCTAGCCTAACATATTCATTTTTATTAATTTTGTTCTGTTAATTTTATATATGTAAATTTATATTCAATAAGCATATAAAAATGACATTGTCTCAATAATTTCAGAAATATATTGACAAGAGTAATAACAATACTCTTTTTTACCAAATATAAGTATTATATGGAATAGTTAGGATAGTGTGAATTTTTCATCTTATAAAATATACAGGGAAATTTTGATTGCTGGAGCAAAATAATTGTACCATGGAGAGAATTATTTGAAAAATAATAATTGTTTGATACCAAATAAGCACTGTTTCTTAGGTAAAATTGATTGGTTGGTTGGTTGATTTTGTTTAGCAGCATATCAACCTCTATTTAATTCTGGAATCTAAATATTTTGTATGTGATTCTAATGCTTTAAACTACAGATATTTTGTACATAATTTTATACTTTCAGAGCAAATTTGTGTTTTTTAGAAATATAGTTTGTAGATAAGAAAATATATTGTTGGTAATTTTTTAAAAATGTATTGCTGGTAATTTTACTACAAAAATGTATTGTTTGTAATTTTATATAAAAATGTATTGCTGGTAATTTTACTATAACAATACTATACTTTCAGCTATGAGGGAGGCACTTCTGGCTAAGTGTGTGGGCTTCTCTTTTGTGCAGAGCTGTCCACCAAATTCAAATTCATGCAAATGGCCTTGTCAAATTCTCTTTGATTCACAGCAATCTCTGCCACCAAGGGATAGAAAGAGAATAGAGAGAGAGGATGACAATCCTGATGCTTGGCTGTGAGTGGGTGCTGACGATGATGATATTTATACTCTTTTAGTGTTAAATTGTCATTTTGCTATAAAAATGTATTATTGGTAATTTTATTATAAAAATGTACTGTTGATTTTTATTTGGGGTTCAGTATTTGTCCATAGCTGAGACCTTAACAGGTACTACCACCCGAGATCAGGATGGACCTGGGAATAACAGTAATTAAGAGGTGGTTCCACACTCCTCAAACCTCCTATTTCTCAATCAGAGGCCTTGCTGCCAGGTGTAGCTTATCATCATACCTAGGATGAGGGAAAATTGATGGAAACAATTTAATTGTACTGGCATTTATACTTGGTACACAAGAGTATCTTAGATATCAATACCTGTGGAATATCCATGTTAAGCTATTTTGAGTTGGATGATATATCCAGTTAAGATCATGGTGTTTGGAGTGATCACCAGTGATGGCAATGTTATGCCAACACAGAGGCCTACATCAAGTGCCTTGAGGAAGTAGTGCTTCCCTGGGTCAGTAGGATGGCTGCTGGAATACACTTTGTTTGGCAACAGGACTATGCACCATGTCACATAAGCAGGAGAACCCAGTCATAGCTGTCAGGCAATTTCTGTGACCACATCACCCCTTATATCTGGCCACCTAACTACCCAGACTGTAACATCCTTGATTATTATGTGTGGGGTACAGTTGAGTGAGAGACCAACAAATCTCCTTGCAATGCGAAAGATGAACTGAAGGCAAGGATTATGGCAGCATTCACCAACTTAAACAAGGAGACTATCCAGAAGAGTTGCAAGAGATTCCAAAGTTGTCTGGAGGGCATGGTTGATGCCAATGACAATTTTATTGAATAAATTTACTTTAGTATTTCAAGATATTTTTGTGTAATTTTGGTAAATATATATCTGTTAAAATGAGATGCCAGTGTTATTTTCATTTTTGTATAATTTAGATGACAATTTATCCATTGCACCCTCTGTGTTTGTGCGTATATATATATATATATATATATATATATATATATATTTTTTTTTTTTTTTTTTTTTTTTGCAATAAAAAAATATTAAAAGATTAAAATCTTCAGACACACTGGGTTGTAGATTAACATTCTTTCGTTTTTTTTATTATTATTTCATTTAGATTCTTCGACTAGTTTTGGCCAAAATGGCCATCATCAGGAAAAGAAATATTTCTGCTTGCTGGTAGCAGTAAACTACAGAAATGAATGTCTTGATGGAAAAAATGAACTTTTGTCTGTAGTTTTCATTTGTTTTTTTTATTTTTTTATCTTTTTAACATGAATCTTTTAACATTCCTTGTGTTTGTCAAACAGTCTCTTTTAAGTTGTTATTTGAGATAAGAGCTGGATGGATCTATGCTTCCCTGAATTACCCTGGTCAGTTTGACAGTTTTATTGGTTCCTGGAGAGGGGATGTGTCTCTGTTAAGTGTTTGTGTGTGTGTTATTTGGTTCTTATGGAGTGAGTGAGTATGATATGTGTAAGCGGGTGTATTGCTGTGGGTGTGTGTTATCATTTGGCTCATTAGGGAGTGAGTGAGTATGATGTGTGTAAGTGTGTATATTCGTGTGGGTGTGTGTATGTGTGAGGCCTCAACACCTCCGTAAGCATGCCTGTCTTGTGTGGGTGAGAAATGTGGGTAGGTTTTGATTTGTAAAGTTATATATTAGTACTATCTATATTGTTAAATTTATGGTTTAGCCTGGCTGGATAGTGTGTTTTTAGATGTTCTATCCACTTATTTTCACAGAACTCTAAAATCTTTCTAATGTTATCTGCTCTAAACTTTTCTATTCTCTCAATTATAGTGAATTTGGCATGGGTTTTGAAATCATGTTTTTCCAGGTGGAAATGTTGTTCTACAGGTAATAATTTTTCATGGGGAGTCGACTTAATTCGATTGCACAAGGAAATATTCCAGTTCAACAAACACGCCAACATTAGTTCTCATTTTGCTTGTATTCATATTTTAAGGGGCTGTATTAACTTGATTAAACCATTTCCAGTTTTGTGCTTTGTAAATGAAGTAAATAGATGCTGGATTCATTTATTTTGAGATTGTTGAAATTTTCTATTGTATATTGTTAGGAGACTCATGATTGATCTGAAGGGGTCTGCACTTAAAGGAGAAGGAGTGACCAACAGTCATTAATTGTGAGGGATAATGAGAATTATACCATTTGAAATTACTGGCGCCAAAGGTAATATGCTGGTCAAACAGTAGAAATATAGGAGGGGTAACTTGATCTCTATGTGATGTATCAGTTTCAAAAGACTTTTTCTTTATCAGCTCGTATTTTGTGTTTTTATGTGAGTTAGGCTCTGAAAATTAAGAAGTTGAGGTTGTTCTCATTGATCAAAAAACTGTGTTTGTCACATGTGGTGTTCCTATGTCTGCACTACTTGAGGTTGTGGGATTATCTTACCTTACTTTGTTTGCTAGGGGACTTCTAATGCTCACTAGGTGACATTGCATAAAGCAGTATAAAAGTAAGGGGAAAATCTCTCTCTCTCTCTCTCTCTCTCTCTCAAAAGATGCTGTAGTGACAAGATGTTTTAGGGATGTTAACTCAAATACATGTACCCACTATAAAAGTAATAAGTTTTTAGTAATAAGAAATATTTAAGTGTATATATATCTTGGAATGCACACACTCTTTCTTCAGGGAATCTCACCTTTTTCATATATAAGCATGAGGGGGTGCTGAAAAGGCTTTGGCACAACTCACTTCTCAAAATCTGATTAAATAATGAAATTGCAGATTTTTTTTAATCTCTTTTTGGTTGGGCTGAGAAAATTTTGATTGTTGCTTCAAAGATATATCAGTATATACTTATCTTAAATGCATACATCCCTACATGCAACCCAACAATCTGCCACTGGGTAGCATATCACTAGTGTTTACAGCTGGTGACCTGCTGTTGGACCACAGGAGTGTTCATCTTGGCAATGTTACCACTGGCGAACCGCTAGAGGCCCACCGGTGGCCCGCCGGTGGCTGCCACCTGAAGACCGCTGGTGTTGCCATCGGCGGCCCGCCAGAGGGCCAATAGCAGCTTGCTTGTAGGGATATGTCTTTAGTTAATCTCAGTCTTTTCATATATGAAAAGTTACTGAATTCTTGACCTGACTGAGAAGGCTTTCAAAAATAAATAAAAATTGGATAGATTTAATTTTTAAAGAATAAACATTTTTTCAGTACCTCCTTGTCTATTTCAGTGGTGAAAATGTCTTTCCCTATTTTCTGTGTCTCAACTGGTTTATATCTGTTATAGTCGAATAGTTGACAAGAGTAAAAAAATAGAGCCATAGTTAGTAGTAGTAACTTACTAGTTTCTCATCAGATGTGTCAGGTTCGTTAAGATAGGACAATAAATGACATATCTCAGTTTGTCCATAGTTCGATCTCATTCTCTTCATTTTTTCCAATCCATCAATCTAGCTATCCGTCTATCTAGGTCTCCTAATTATTTATCTATTGTACACAAATTTTAATGTAATGAATGTCTTATTCAAAACAACTTCGACTTCAAAATCAGCGTTCACAAAAAAAAGAAACAACAAAAAAACAAACAAACAAAAAATTAATGTCGTCTTACTTGGACATGAGATTGCAGAGACTGATGAGTAAATGCGCCTTCCACAAGGTCCTTCTTTCTCATTCGTGTTTCGCTGGTGTAAGTTTTTGTCTTCATGATTTCATTCGTTTTTACTTTTCAGTTATTCACAATTTTTTTTTCATCAACCTGAAACTTATTTACAGCCAACAATAAGCTTGTCAGGTTGTCATAGCAACATGACCCGGATGTTAGAATTGCTTGATTTAGTTTCGTAATTTGTTTCATTTTGTTTTTTTATGATCGAATATGTTACGCTAAGTAATAATTTCTTTTTTATTTTAAAACATTGTTTTAAAGAAGTTTTCAAAATAATTTAAAATAAATTAAATTTATAATTTATCTCTTGGATAGAAAAATAAACGTTAAAACGATTTACAAAAATAATTCGGGACTGTGTCTGATAGAAATTTGAATTTTCAAATGAATGAGAATTCGAAGGAAAATTAAAAAACAAACTTATTTTCACAGTCTGAGTGTTATTGTCCTACTGTTTTAGTTCAACTTCTGATTACAATTATGAAAATATTCTTTTTGTATAATATTTTAGGTGATTTTTTTCTATTTTTCAAAAGTTTTCTAAATTTCTTCATTTAAATTTGAAATGAAATCACTACACCAAGGGAACTACATGGTTGTCCGAAAGTCTTGTCCGCCACCTACAATAAAAAAAAAAAAAATGAGAACGATAGAAGAACAAGTAATACAAAGCACATGCACTGGATTCAGTTTATTTACTTTTATTGGTGCTGCCATACATCGAGAAGGTCTGTATGAACACCATTTTCGTGACACAAAATGATGCGGCGCCATATGTCCTGTGTGATATTTTTTTTATGACGCTGTGCTTTGTTGATTGTTGCAAAGGCTCTCCGAATGGGATTCTTCAACTGATGGTTATTGTGGTGGATCATATGAAACTCTCTCTCTCTCCTTGATGATAGTACCACACAGAGCGTTGAAATAGAAAATTACTTACACTATGTAACGGTGACAAGACTTTCGGATCACCCTGTAGATTGAAAATTGAAAACAGACTACTAGTTAAATACTTATTTTTAAGTATTTATTCTGTTAAAAATAAAATATTTGTTTTTTGATTAAAATTAAAATATGTGATAAGAAATCTTTCTTTTTATTTTCTAAAAATAAAATTATGATTTATAATTTAGAGTGCATTTATCTTTTCAAATGTAGTCTAAGTAAGAGTTGGGTCATTCATAAACTTATTGACCTACAGAACATGAAATTACAAACGGAAAGTAGCCACAGCACAAGGAAGGAAATTAAATGATTTAAATGTTTCCGGAATGCAAATTCCGGTTAGAACTTATTTAGTGTTTCTATTGTTTAAAGTTTAATATCTATTACTAAGTTATTGTAAAGACATTAACTTGGAAGTTTCTTCATCATTCATTGTACTCTTCTGTGCAGCTTTGTGTACAAATGTTGGCTTTCTTTTTAATTCAGCTAATAAACTTGCAGTTTCTCATGGCTTTTTTTCTTGTTTGTCAAGACAGTCAAACAAGGCTATTTGGGAGTCACATCTAGATACTTGGGAATGCTCTCAGTAAGGAACCGTCTGACATGATTGAAGTTACTTATAACTGGGCCCCACCTTCAAGTTTATGCACTACTTTTAAAACTCTGTCACTATATGGACATTTGGTTGACACATGAGCCTTGTATATCCTTGTAGGAAATTCAGTTGTTCATGTTTTTTTTTATATTAAAAATCTGAATTCCAAACAACAAAATACAAATAAAGCAAACATAGATATGCCTGTTAAATAAATCATTGCATTGATTATTATTACTATGGTTATTGAAATAGCAGCACACCAATAAAATGATGCAGAAGTACAAATATACAAAGCCCAATACATCCATCATGACACCCAGCCTTATAATGTTATAAAAAATAAACCCTATTTCCATCACAATTGCATACCCACATACATACCATATTAAAAAATATCCATACTTTATTTTCTACCTTATAATAGAGAATATTACAAACATGCAAAGAAAATATACAACAATACAACAGAAACCATTTGTAGAAATCAAGTGACTTACCTGCTAACATGGCTGCCATCTTGTGTCTTCTTGAAAAACCAATATTCCACACCATTTAAATCAAAATGTCTAGTGGTTAGAAATTAACATCACCATGTGAAATATTTGAACAATCAGAGGAACAGTGCTCCAAACTGTCCATTACTGTCGAACTCTCTGCCTTGAGCAGAGAGGAACCTGGATGAGGTTTTGCTGAAGGGCAAAGTTTTGTCTGGGGAGGTAGACAGACCCTGAACCTGTTTATGCAGGTTCTAAGGGAATATTTTTGGCCGAGCCTACAGACTTGGATAACCCACGGTAAACTCAGCCTTGTGTCACATACATCCCTCGTGTGGGGAGGGGGTGTTAAATATTAACAATCAGAGAAAAATAAAACCCTTTTATTCTCAGGTCTATTTTCTGGGGAAACTTATAAAACCCTACAGATTTTGATTTTCAGAGAGTAGAGATGTGGCTGTCTCTGGGCCATTCAGACACAGGAGAAGATGTGGCTATATGGCTTTTTCATTCCCCTACAGTGGATGCTAAAAGAAACATCAAACAAATCAGTTAAAGCAACAAAGGTTTTTTTTCATTTCACTGAAGCAACCATTAAACATATGAGAGTGTTATCGCCTCTTCTATTTTTTCTTTCTCTCTTTCTTTTTCTCACTGTAACCAGTGTCTCTGATATGTCTTTTCCATCTTTCCTTGCAATCAAAATGGAATAGTTCATTATTTATGAGACATGTAGACTTCACCACATTAATTTAACTTTTGATTAGGAAACAAGGCTCACACAAGAAGGATAACCAAAAGAGATTATTACACATAGAATATGTATTTTAACAAGATGTACAATATCAATCAACGATGTGAAAGAAAACATGAAGAAATGTTGAAGTAACCAAGAGTTGCCTCTCTTTATCTGCTATTTTAGTGTTCAGTGAGAGATAGTTATTTGGTTTAAGGTTCACTGGAAAAATGTTCATGAGAGTCTCTTGTAATGATTCTTCTTGAAAGATATTGCTGTGTAAGAAGAGTTTTTTGTGTGTGTGTACACGTTATGTTCAGCATGTGAGTGTGTGTGTGAGTGAGAAGGTTGGCGCATGGTTTCAACTGTCGTGGATTCATTTGGCAATTGAGTTCTCACTAATTGAGATGAAAAATATTTTGGCTTAAATAAGCGACTATAGGCTCCAAATCGTTGCGTGGGAAGAATTATTCTTCACGTGCAAATGATCTGGTTGGTTGGCATCGACCAATCAGCGAGCGAGCTTTGGGGAGACTTAAGAAAGCTTCTGTGATCTGTTTCTCCCAAAAGTGCACAAAAATGACTACTTAAAAATAGAGCAATTACAAAATTGTCGCATTGCTGCGATTTGTAAATTGCCTGTAGAAATGTAGTGGTAATTTATTAACCAATGAATGCTTGGCATTGTAAATGTAATTTGTATGCATGTATGTTCATGTATAATAGATCCGTACAGACATTTGGCAGAGCGTAACGTATGTACTGACTAAGTAACGAAGGAACAAACAAAATCATAACATAATATAAACCCAGGGAACTCTTTCTGGAATGAAGAAAACTGGATAATAAAGACTAGGTTAGGGTATCATGCATGATAATTGTGTAGTGATATCAGTCAGCTGATAAGTTATTAAATGGAAAACAGCTAGACCTGTCAGAAAAAGGGATTCAGACATTTATTTTCCCTGATGGTTATCAGTAAGTAAAGTGGACTTCACAAGTACATAGCAAGGGATTGGGACAGAGAGGGTTACTGATTGAAGATAAATTACTTTTTTAGACAAAGACAACAAAACAAAGAACAATGTTCTCTATAAGACAGTAACTACTGCCTACGGAAAGGCAGAGAGACTGCGAGAGCCCACAGAGAACAACATGAAAGGGAAGATGTCTGTTAGACTGTTCATAGCCCTCACCTATGCCTCATCTCAGCTTTGCTTGTTTATAGCTGTAGGTTAAAACCCAAAAATAAAAATCTGCTTACTGCTGCAGTTGGCTCATGGTTTCATTTTGTGGGTAATGATCTGGCTGAAGGGTTATTTTTAAGCCACAAGCATATGACTGCAAGAAGCTGTACTCTGAGAACAAACCTGGTGTTTGATATGGGCTGCAATGCTACAATTGGTGTACAATAGTTGCCAAAACACTTGAATTAAAATAAGATGAATTATAATTGTTGCGACCAGTATTTTTAGTCATAATTTTGGTATATTTTTCTAAATTGCTTAACCATTAAACGGAAAACTTTCAAATTCTTACATTCATGAGAACTAATGATGAGACAAGTTTCTGACAAATTTCAGTGAATTTACACAACCTATTTAAAATGTTAAAAGAAGCATAATTATATCATGCCAGTTAGATAATTTCTATTAATTCGGTGCATGGATTATGTAACATAGTAAATCAGAACACATCACTTTTTACATCCTTTCATCAAGGAGATAGCTCATATTTTGAGACGATCCCTATGTAGTGAGTTTATGCCATGACACAGTCGATTGGCTGTAGAGAAGATAAATAGTAACAGAAGCAGTTGATGGATGCTTCAAAAACCCCTGTTTGAAAAAAGAAACTATTTCTCCTTTTTTCTTTTGCTTATTATTAGAGTCACAATGTATTTATAAATAGTTAAAATTTATTGTAAAATGTAAAATTTATTGGTAATTTTCTAACATTTCCTCAACAAGTATCTTTGTAAATAAGACTATAAAGCCAAATTCAATAAAACATTAGATTACTTAGAATATTTTCCTAAGTTTTTAAGATTACTGGGTAGTTAAAAAATTATATAAAAAAATGTGTTATGTTATTCATCAAGGATTGTTGTTATGTCCCATGTAGAAAAAATTCCCAAACATAAGTCTATCGTGATAGTTCTCAACACCTCATGAAACACCCACACCCATGTTAAAAATGCCTTTTTGTGATATTTTAAACTAAAAGTAAGTAAGTAATGTTTGTTTCAAATCAGATTAATTAAACTTTAAATCAGGTAATCTTCCTCAAATAAAATTTCAGAAAATTATATTTTATTTTGGGAAGATTTTTTTTTAATAAAGAGAAAGATGTTTTTGTTGACAGATTTGCCAATATAGCTGATATTTAGCGATTTTAACGATTTTTTTTAATCGTTAAAATCGCTAAATATCAGCTATATTGGCAAAATATCGCATTCAATTTAAATTAATTTCTGGTTCATGAATTTGGTAACATAGTGGTAGTGAGTTCAATCAGAACACTCAGTAGAAATGGGCGAACAATAACCGAAAGCAGTAAAAAGAACTTAGATATGTCATAATGAGAACAGTTGATGGAAATTTGAGGCAATGAAAAAACAGTAGAGAAAAAAAGCTCAACTGGTATTTTGAGTCGTTCCCTTCTGTAGTGAGTTTTCCGGTGCTCCTCCGAGTGCCATATTGGCAAAAAAGTTGAATCGATGTATTGGCTGTTCAGAAGATAAGAGCAAAAAATTTTAAAAACCCTTCCAAGAGAAAACCACCGGTCACACGTCCGTTCCAAATTTGGTCGCATTTACCAAAGACAATGTCCCCTTCCTTTTATGTTATTTGATTCAGGCGGGGCGTTTAAATCAGTACATCAGCTGCCGTGGAAGGTGAAAGGTTGTCCTTAAATGCCAGTAAACCGCTTCTCCTTTTTTGACGCTTTAAATTTAGACGGCACGTTCAAATGCACGCCCCAGCTGTTTACAAATTCTAAATTGTCTGGAAGGTGTCATTGTCAGTCAATTTAAGACTGTCTCTAGCTGACTAACGACACCAGCAGAGTCTTGCCGCCTCAGTAACTAAAAATAATTAAAAATGGCTACCATTGCAATGGGTTACGTCCATTGCTAACCTGCTCCAAAAAATTTAATTGGTGCTGGATCGATTTTTCTAACATTTTACCAGTTCAACAAGTATCTTTGCAAATAATTGACTATAAACGTTTGCTCAAATTCACTAAAACCATTAGATTACTTATAAAGATTTCATTTTCAGTGCTAACCAAAGCTTTTAAGATTTTCACCCCCGCCTTCGTACGTTAAACATTATGCTGAATAAAATAACTGGTTCCACTGCAGGGCAAGATTCACGCCCTGATCACCGTGATCAAGCCCAGCAAGATTAATGTGTTTGGCATCAACGCAACCAGCAAGCATCTTCCACATCCCATTCACCTCTAACTCCTGTGGCCAATTGTTGTCAATTGCCGTTCACACACCAGTCTCCGCCGACAGGATGATTCCCGCACTCTGGCCACCTAGCATACGTCCAAGAGGGGCATCCTTTATCTCGTCGTCCCATCCTTTGGTTAACAATAAAAATGTCTATGACCCACAAGTTTCCCCGGATAAAATACGCTTCTCAACAGCAATTTCTGAACTTGACCTCCTGCTTCCATCGAAGGGAGTTGTTTTCCCCAGACTTGCAGACCCAGGACCTCAGTTCCGTCTTCAATCGCTAAAACTAAATCTGCAAAAGTGTCTTACACGCGCTGCAGAAACTAGGGCCTTCATTTATGAAGATATCGTCGACGTATGCCGACGTGGCACTCTTAATGTCCTGAACGTTATCATGTCGATCACTGACTTTGACAAGAGGTGCCACATTCAGGCCAAAACCCAAACGCGTAAAAAAACGCTTGCCCTTAATGACCACTTTTGAAACGGCCATTAAAATCTTTAAATCCAACAGCGATACGTCATCTTTTTCGTCGCCAAATAAAGCCGTGAATGCGTCTACAAAGCCGTTCAACTCCCGATAAATCGGACCTTCTGTTTGTGTTCTTGTACGACCGCCATTAAGGAATTTTTGTGGGCCAAGCTTTTCAGGATATGGCAGTAGCCATCCGTCTCGCTGCCACCGTGCTAGTTCTTCATCGTATGCATTTTTTTTGTACTTTATTGACCAACTTGAATGACCACTGCCCACTTCCACAATGCAGTCCACGTTTTTGTGCTCGGGTTAAACGTTAAAAGTCATTGTTGATAACAATGGCGGCACATGTGTTCAGGTTTCCGAAACGATTTGATTCGGCTAATAAACACCTCCGAGCACTTTGATTGCATCAATCCCGAGAAGAAGATCGAATTTTTCCACGACCAGAACCTTCACGGGCTGAATATTCGACGCCCAACTTAATTTTTACCGTATCCACGGCACTTAAAACACTCGCTTCCAAATCTTGCTCACCAGAGTCTGTGAGCATCCTGAATCCATTTGGCAAAATCTACAAATACTTGTACGGTGGGTAGCCTCAGGTTTTGACTTGTTCGGGGAGAAGGCTGGCGCTGACGCCTTCTCCCCTTAGGCGTTTCCCCTGGCATTCTGAGGAATGTGTCCGATGCCGTTGCATCGAAAACACCGCTTGTCGCGACCAGACCTCTGCGTTCTGTTTGACCTTCCTGACGTCCTTGTGTACAATTCTTCGCCATATGGTTGGGTCCAGAGCACTTGTAGCAGGTAATCGTTCTGCTAACAGGTTTGGCAGGGGGAACCTCAGTTTGAGCGCGTTGGCTCTACGGATGTGGCGGCCAATACCTGGCACCCTTCGTCATCCGTCATAATAGCCCTTGCTCGGGTCAGAATCTGTTCTAGATTCATGTCGTCCATCCTGAAGAAGCAAGCGCCTAACATGATTGGCAGTCCTGACACAAATGCACATGCCATCCACCGATCAGGTAGCGGTTCTCCTACTAGCCGCGCCAAACGATGCATTTCAGCCAGAATTCATCCACAGTTTCTAGACGCTGTCCCAAAATTGGTCGAACGCATTAAATTTGTCAGTCGCGTATGCAGTCACCTGTTTAATTTGTTCCGCGTCTGCCCTCTGTCGAGACAGTTGTCTATATACAGCGAGGGCACCCCTCGAAGTCGTAAAGGCAAGATGCGCTCGATCTTGTTGGCACAAAGTTCGCAGACCAATTCCACATTTTCATCCATTCAACAATGGGCATATCCGTTGGGGCGCCGCTGAATTCTGAATCAAACGGACGTCAAAGACTTTGCCTTCCATTTTGAAGAATTATGCCGAAATAGCTTGAGGCGAATGAAGAAAACAGTAACCAGCGAGTGAACTGGTAAAACTTGAGTCGTTCCTTCCTGAGTTCTGTCTCCAAATCACAAAAATAAAAAAAAAAAAGTTAAGGTCAGAATTCTGTAGGTTACCCAGAGTACTACACTTGATGAAGGCTGCAGGGCACAAATGCCAAAATTAGTGTAATAGCATTTTGCTTATTGGAAATATTTAGATTTAATCTATTGGTTTGAAATTAAAACTAAAATGAAAGTACCGAGAGAACTGAACAAATTATAACATTTAACTCGTATACGTGTGTGAAGTTCAATGCTAATCGTGACCCTGGGAGTAAACGGGAGAGCACTAAAGGGAGGTAACTTAAATGCAATCCATGTGAAAATATGGCTGTTTGTGCAGCCTTACGTTCTTTTCTCGGAAGTCGGAGCAATGTTATTCGGCTAGCTTATCGATATGTGAACCCTCAACAATTGGCTCCTGTACTTTCTGGTATGTTTAGAATATGTTCTCAGAGTTATTTTACATTGCGATGAATATATCTTTTTGAACAGTTGATTCATTTGTTATTTTTTGGTTCAGCCTTTTTACAAGGTCAAATATTTTTTCATGTCTCAGGATTTAAAAAAAATAAAAAATCCTTTAATAAATGAATTATTCTTAGATATGATTTTAAAATGGTACGTAAAACCTTTTAGATATTGTAAAAGCAATTATTCTTACTTTATCATGGTTTTATCGAATATGTCAGACAAGAATTGTTTTTAACTTTTTTACTTTCAATTTCGTTGTATCCTCGCATGAATAGCTTAACTTTCTTCTGAATTTATGAATTATTTTACTAAGCATCAATTATAAATAGATTAATAATCTTATATGCCACTATCATTTCTACTTTTATTGCATTTTACGATTCGGGGCAGATTTTCGGGAATTGAGAAGTAGTTTAGAATCAAAAAGTGATTTTTACAAATTCTCCAAGAAGTCCTGCCTTTTTTTATATAATAAAAAAATTTTCAGATGTTTATAAAATTTTTCGAAATTTCATGAAATTGTTAGGTTTTAGCATAAATGTAAAAAAAAAAAAAAAAATTTTTACTAAGATTTTCTAAAAATATAATTTCACTCATTTCATTCATTTCTCCTGAAAGTTTCATTAAAATCCGACAATTATTTGATTTTTGCAAGAATTTCCAAATCAATGTGTTTTTGCCATAAATAAAGGCGAAAAAAAAAACACTAATCGTAAATATTACACGTGACTGTAAAAAAAAAAAAAACTTTTTTTTTTTTAACTAAAATTTCGAACTTTATAGAAAGGATTAAAAATTTTAATAAAAAAATACTTTGTCTTTCCTAACAAACATTTTGGCAATAAAACTTTGTTTTTATTAAGTTTGGGGCCTTTTTTCATCAAATTGGATTGGAGGTACCTGAAGGTAAATTTAAAAATAAAATCCATCTAATCAAGAACCTTTACCTTTTATGCAGATATTTTTTTACACGTGTATCGTTGTTGATGGTTCAATTTCAATTATTTCATGGGGAAAAAAATCATAGTAGGTAAAGAAATCTAAATTTAGTATTCTATTTGGTATGCAACTTTTATTTCAGACGTTTAAAGGCATTTTAATTTTACTTCTCTTAAGGACCCACATTCAATCAATAATGGTTGACCCCAACTGTGGGTAAAAGAGCAGAGCAGACTGGGTTCTATAGCCTTGGGTGGTGACCAGTCTAGGAGAAAGGACTCTGAATTCAAACCAGATCGCATTAAAGTGTGTGTATATATGCAGTTGGGGATCGCTTGTGAATCCAAATTCGCATTGAATCTCTGTTCTATTAAGCATTTGGTTGAAAGAGAAAAGAATAATAAGGCTTAGAATTTGTACAATATTTATTGTTAATATACATAGTGTTGTACAGATATCACAAATAGTTGGAATGTCCATTTCTGGTATCTTGTCAGTATGGTAATCAGGGTGAAGAGTAAAACTGGGAGTTGACCTATTTTTTGTGCTGGCCTGGCCAAAGTCACAGGACATGGTCAGTGGTACGTGTTGGTTATGCCGAGGTGTTGTCCCGTAGTGGTTAGTGACAATATGAATCTGGCTATGATGATATGAGGGTGTGAGCTTGAGTAGTCAGGAGAAGTCACAAATCTGACTTTTGCTGATGATGGTTATGCTGAGGTGACAGTGGTGGGTTGCCAAGGTGTTGTCATGCTGAAGCCGGATAGCTGAAGTGGCCAATCAAGCCTGGGAGTGACAATGGTCGGTGAGTTTGGGAGTGACGTCTGGTGGCCTGCTGGCCCTCCACTGACTTGGTTGTTCTCAGACACCTGCTTTTAAGCAGGTCTGGTAGTCCCTATGAGCATCTCTTTTTTTTCTGGCAAGAACATTTGAGATTGGCCACTGTCAGAGCTTGCTTCTTAGACCAAATGTGATGTGTGGAGCCTATGCACAGCAAACAACTTTTTTATTTTGTTTTTTGCATTGACATCCAGCCAGTTTGAGTGACTAGGTGAATACTATAACAGGTACAATAATGATTGCATTCACTACAGATGGAGTCATTTATTTACAACATACTTTTCAAGCTTGCACCTGATTTAGCAAGCACAAATTAAAATTAACTATCTTCCTTGCATGTAGATAGAAATAACATAATTTTATAGTTTTTAGTGAGACACTTATGTGGTGGGGGGAATTTTTTAAAATAATTTTTGTGGACCCTGATACTTGTCAGAAATGAAAAATATTGATTTGTTAACATTTTAGAAGCAGGTCCTGTTCATAGTATCAGTACAATGTGAAACCAATCCCTGATTTTTTTTCAGAATTATCAAAACATAACTATTTACAAATCTCAAGTTTGAAACTGAATTTTTGTTATGTATATTAAAACAGATGTTTTTTTTGTTTTTTTCATTTTCCAAGATTTATTCTCTAGTAAAGCACAAACATCTACATTTTTATGTTTTATAAATATTTGAAGCAAACAATTGTTTGGTGAAATAGTTTTCCTTTTATAAAATTATTTTTTATCATTAAAGAACAGATGTATACCTGTTTGAAGTAGTGCCAATTAAAGAACAAAAATTAGGGTACTGCGAGACAGGAGGATTACTGAGCTGTTATGTGACATCTGTCCTTGTTTATGGCAGCGAATGTTGGATGATTTCCTCAAAGATGAAGGAGAGACTCGAGGTGACATGGTTCTACAGAAACATGCTGAGGATATCATGGACTGAGCATGTGAGCAACGAGGAAGTCTTGGAGAGGTTGCAAACAAGGAGGAGGCTTATGCTTAATATCAGGAAGGGGCAACTGAAGTTTCTAGGATACATAATGAGATAGGAGGGCCTGGAGAATCTGATACTCACAGGTTGAATAGAGGGAAAGAGAGACAAGGGAAAACGATGAGTGACATATCTGGTGGGCTTGAGCAAGTGGATGACAGAATGTGGTCTGGGGGAGGAAGCAGAGGGAGGAAACTTGTTGAGAGCTGAAAGGGATAGAGAGAGGTGGAGAGCCGTGATCGCCCACATCCTGAAGGGACATGGCACATAAAAAGAAAAAAACCATAAAAAATACATATGCAGATATCACTATAAGCATCAGTGTTGTAAGCATATTGAGATGTGTTTACTGAGGGGACAGCATATAAAAAAATACATATGGGTCATTCCATGTCAATTCACCAGGGCAATACACCCACTAACACCTGATTACTTGAAATTTGGCACAAATGTTCTCCTTCCTGAGTTAGGAAAGTGTGCCAAATTATTTTGTGCTAGACTTTACCGTTCCAATTTTAAGTGGGGGTGTATAATTTTCCTATTTTGCCTCTAAATTAAGGCCGCGCAACATCACCGAATCTCAGTGTTTATTTAAAAATTAAAGAAAAATACTTCCATACCTTCAATATTTCTGAAATTTGGTATGTAGGGCAAGTAAGAAGTGTAGAATCCAAATATTTAACTATTTCAAGCCTACACTTGATAGAAAATTTTATTTTACTCACCCAAATACATGACCCCAAAATCAACAACTTTTCACCTATGTAGCTTATGGTCAGTTTATCAAAAATACGTCCTCTTCAATTTTCATATTTTTTGCCTAACATCTACAATGCCTTCTCAAGTTCACCAAAACATTTTGTGAGGGTTTTAAGTCTACTTTGGAAGATATGACCCTGCCAAGTTTAGAGTTTTTCCTATGTATGTGCAGGATTTCCAAGAAAGATTATAATTAAAGACAATCATCCTAATGCTCCATGACCCCTAAAATGTTGATATTGTGCTAAGTAACTTCTTAAACTATTCAATAAGATTGTTTTTTTTTAAAAAAAACAATAATTTAAATATATTTTGCAGATATTACTTTTTGCACAAATAGATTATCTTTAAAAAGTGATAAACATTACCTTATGTATGATAATCAACAGTGCATAGAAAATTTGTAAATGGCACTTAACAAATGAAGTTAAAAGAAATTCTTTCTGTTTGTGTTTCTTTTAATTTTATTTTGGTAAATTATTTCCATGAAACAAAAACATTTGATCTTTTTCATTCTCAAAAAAGTCACAAGTTAAATGTTAATCTTTAAAACATAATATTTGAATTTTGTTTCATTCAGAAGAAAATCATAATAAAAATGTATATACAAATAGTCTTTAAAAGATTACATTTTAAACTACACTATGCACTAAATTTTGTTGTGCATATTTTCTAAATTGTTTTGGATATAATTTTTTGCAAAGATAATTTATCCATCTTGGATAAATGATAAACTCTACCATTTGCTGTTGTAGGAACATCAACAGTGCACAGAATATTCATTAATGGTACAAAACATATATCCTTAAAATCTTCTTTCCAGTAAAATGAATGTGATGGAAGAGCTGGGTGCATGAACTTAATCAGCAAGTCCTTATTCTCTATATCAATTTCCAGGACCATGACAATCCAAATTTTATTGTTGCACTTGCAACAAACATATCCTGAAACAAAAACATTTACTGGTTTTTCTTCAGCCTCAAAAGAAAAGTCATATATTAGGTCATAGTTTTCATCTTTGCTACATTGTTTCATAGCTATTTTATCTCTGGTGAGTGGAATGAATTGATGGCATAGCAGGAGTAGCAGATCAGATATGGTAGCAACGTTCAATGTATAAACAAAGGGTAGATTTATAAATGTGCAAGATGGATTCTGTCGAGAAACATTGTCTGGCATGATATAGTGAACAAATATTGATTCAAGATAATCACTCCACTTCATGTCAGTGGAAAACATGAGACCAAGAAAATGCAATGAGTTGCTCTCCTGGAGGTTAGCATCAGCCATTCTGATGGAGACCAAAAATGGTGATTAAAAAATAGCAGCTTCATTTTGAAAGCATTAAACTTTACAAGCCATTTCTTGCCCTGCTTAACAACTGATTAGAAGCCATTTTTAAGTGCTACTGCTAATAATATTCATCCAAAATACAGAAAAAATATATTTCCTATAAAAGTAAACAGTTTATTTTAATGCAATCTTGCAAATATTCATTTCAATTAATCATTCTTAAATAGTTGCAAAGATTATCAATTATATATTTTCATATTCAAATGTTTTTTTTTTGTTATGCAAACATGAGATTGGGGAGAGTTATTATTATTAAAAAAAAATTGGTTGGATTATTGCTCCCCCCCCATACAACCTGTAAACAGTATCTAAATAAATGTTTTAGTGTCTAAATAAATGTTTTTCTTACAGTTGAAAATAGCAGAAATGGAAGAGAGTTCAAGAATGATTTGTTTAAAATGTAGTAACAGCAAAAAAAAAAAAAAAAAAATGCACTTAATTCTCTAAATGGTAAATATGTTCCACATTCTGTAAAAATTAATCCTACATAAAAGATTTCCTTTGTGTGTAAGAAACTGTTTTATGACATTTCTCAGTGAGGGGGAAAAGATTTATTATTAAAAAAAAAAAAAAAAATTTTACCTTGGCCTTGCGATCTTATAAAATGATTCTTAGCATGCAATGCATCAAATTTTTTTTATAGCTGTACAATAAAACCAGTTTTTTTTTGTTAGAAATATAATGTGGTTACAGTTTTATTGAGTAGGAAAAAAAGCCATGGCACACAAAAATATAAAATAAATGAAAATCAAGTGATTTTATGCTTATTAATGAAGCAAAAATTGTAGTTTTAAAAAGAACCTTTGAAATCATACTTCATTGATCCTGTTACTTCATCATCATTTCCACAATTAGGTGTGGTTGACCATGTAGCAGATAGTATTGGGTTGTTTGATACCAGTAGCACTTGTTAAACAACATTGAGACTGGTCAGTACCTAGATGGGTGACCTCTATAGAATACCAGATATTGTGAGTTTGGATGTGCAGGTGGTGTAATAGATAACTACTCAGAATTGGAAATTAGAGAGCTGAGTTCCAAATCCAGTTGGGTTCAGTATCATTTACACACAAAAACCATTGGGAAAGATATGACTCCACCTCTTCTCTCCTCAAATAGTAGGACTGTATCAGTAAAGTAATATTTTCCCCCAAAAGAAATTTTACAATCCATAAACATTTTCTGGCTTTAAATAATTTGCAAAAGGTTGATAAGCCATAAAAAAACCAAAAAAAAAAACTCAAATCAATAAGGTACTTGACGAAGTTGATGCATCAATTAATTAGTTGGTTATCAGTAATTGGTCATATCAATATTTGCTGGCATGTTAATTGGTCATTAGCTTTTTTTTTTCCTTCAATCTCTACCCCCCACCCTCGGGGCTGTTATCCTTGTTTATTATATTATATGAATTTCATCTCCTGCTTAATTATCAGTTATCTTGAATAAAGAACGAATTTAATATACTGATTGTTTTAATTTTTTTCAATCTTTATTGAGAGTAATTACTTATCAACCGATTGATTGGTATCTCTCTAGTTAATTCTCTCTGACTCCAGTTTCATACAACAGTGGCATGAAGATTGCTCTGTTGTTCAGTTTGATAATGTTTACTAGTTATTTATGTATCCCATGATATTGTAGGTCATACAAGTGCCAGTACCATTAAATTATTTCCTTCACTACCTCCTCCCCTTCAATCACCACCATGCTTCTTTGACATGCTTATTATTTTTCAAATAATTTTCTCTATGCCATGATTATTTTGTCACAAGTTTATTAAACTTTTACAAAAATTCCTAGTAGAACCCTTATTTGAACTGGCACACTTATTTTATAATTTAAAAAATTCCCACTGCTGCAACTACTCCAGATAGCACTTGTATTTCATACAAAAGAGTAGGATTTATTAAACAAATACCATTAAAGTTACATTTACTCTGATTTCAAATATAATGATATGGTCATTATTAAAGGTGTTTATAGAAAGGAAGTAGATACTGTTGTTTCCATTTGACATTTAAAACTATCTGAACACATACAGTAGATACAATATTCATTCAGAAGTTGTTAATTGAATGTTTTCTTCTACTAGAAGTCTTTAAAAAAAATAGAGGTATGATATAATAGGAGAAAGTATATATTTTAGCCTTTCCTCACACAGGAATTAGTAATTGCCCACTGTTTGTATTGATGCTAATAGGTGAAGTCAAATCTATGAATAAACAAAAATCACCAGAGTAACATTCACACTTAAAAGTGGAACTGAATTATTTAACCAGTAGCTTTTGTAACTTTTAACCTAAAAAATTGTTTTTTGCACTTGATCTGTGTGTGTACTGCATTGAATATCAGAAAGAAATAGATTTTCGTTGGCCAAGAATTAATGCAAGCATTATTGACAGCAAGACCAGCAGTATTATATGCATGATTAATTCTATTTTTATTTTTTTAGATACTGACTTCAGACATGGTTTTCTGCTTTTTTTTCTTTAGTTTTACCCCAGAATACATTTGGAAATTCTCCTCCTGCGAGAGATTATGCTGTAAAGACTCGTTCAAACAAGAAAGTTTGGAGATGGTTTAAATTCTCTGGTAAGTTTTTTTTTTTTTTTAAATGATTAAGGATTTTCTTTTAAAATTTTGTAAAGAAAAGTGCATAGCATTTGAAACACTTAGCAAGAGTAGAAAAAATATTGATATATTGTCAGACTTAGCATAAACAAAGGAATTAGTGGTGGGGACAATAAAGAGAGCAAAAAAACATGAACAGAAGGATTTATTTTTCTGTGCTGGCATACGATTGAAATGAAGTTTGAAAAGAACAAAACTTATCAAAACACAAGCTATTTCAGTGTTACTTTGATATGATATGGAGAAGAGAATACAGTTAATTAGCAATCTGAAACCATTTAGTGGGAAAGGTTGCATGGATTGTGAAAGTGAAATTGATTGCAAAGCTGCAAAAATTCCCAGCCTTGTGAGTTTAATACCCCTATATTTGGAGGGGAGGCAGTGTGATGGTTTTACCTGGAAATGAATGGCAAGGATAAAATAAACACAGACATAACAGAGTACATGCTGAGAAAGGCATTTAAAGTGTGAGATTTTATGGCATATAAGAAGCTTGTAGCAATTGAGACAAAATGGAGAGTCAACTGATGTGTATGCTAACAATATCAAGAGGTTATCAAGATTGGCAGGAAAAGAGCTGAATTAAATTGTGAAGTTAATGGCTTCCTAGAATGTGTTTCAGCAACCATGCAACAGTTACCCAGGATAGATGCTATGGCTTGACCTAGTAATCTCTTGCTAGGGTACTGATAACATGTAGAATGCAAGAGCACGGGACAATCGCAGTTGCAGGACAGGGACTAGTTGGTAGCCAAGAAAGAACAATAGAAGACAAGGAGAAAAGAAGAAAGTTTAGCAGTCAGGGACTGGACATGCTCAGGAATTGTAAAGAACCACTAAGACAGAAACAGATTTATTTTGGACATAATAATTTGGAACACATTGTGACATATTACCCACAGGGAAATGAACAAAGAGTAGTTACTATGCTAATGACTACTTGGCAAACATAGATAAAAATGCCTGCAATATAATGGGAGTGTCAAAAGGACAGTTTTTCCCATAACACCACTTCTTTAATTACTTTCACTTTTTAGCAATATTTATTATTTTAAAAAAACAATGATTAGTATTGTAATAAAACCTAAAGATATGAAAGTGAATTTATACATTTTTCTTGTTCTTGAGAATTGACAACAAAAATAATAAGCACTATTAATTAGATTGTTTATTTACTCTATTTATTATATTATTTATTGGAATGGTTGGCAAAACATTGGTTAACTGATTTGAACTTTATAAAATGGTAAATAATAAGGATTTCCTTATAGTTGGTTCACATATTTTAATAATTTAGTAAATGTTTATAAATTTATGAATAAAAAAATTGTTTTCACATTTCTTTATAAATTGGTAAATGCAATACATTAGTTCTAATTGTATCAATTTTTAGTGTTATAAATATAAAATTAAATCTGTCTCATCAAGTGACATTCAAATCTGTGAACTGTGCAATAAACCAACTGGACACTCATGTAGGTTTGTAAATTTACTCATCTTTGCTTTGACTGGCACAGGACTTATGGCAATATTACATTGAAATACTGGTTCTCGTACAATCACTGAAGTTAAGCAACATTGAACCTGGTTAGTGCTTAGATAGAAGACTGCTTAGAAATACCAGGTGCTGTAAGTGTGGATGTATAGGTGGTGTAATGGACAGCAGTTCTGACTTGGAAATCAGTGAGCCGAGTTCCAATTCCAGTTGAGTTCATTATGTTCACTTACATGCAAATACCCATGGGAAATGTATGAATTCACCTCTTCTTTCAGCTATAGTAATCTTAATTAGTAAGATTTGTTTGTATCAGTAATGCATTATTATTGCAAAAAAAATTCTTAAAATCTAAAAGTATTTTCTGGCTTTAAATAACACGTGAAAGGTTGATAAGCTGTAAAAACAAATCAATCAATAGACTGGTGCTGGGTTCATAAGTTTTTACCTAGTATTCATGTTGGGTTGTTGCCTTGTATTTATTTTGATTTTCTGTAGGAATAAAAGTACTTGATAGAAAAAACAGAGCAGTTTAATTATTTTATTATCTGACTTTATAATATCAAAGATTCTTCTTTTTTTTTATTGTGATTTTCATGCTTTCAGACAACTTTTTTTTTCTATAAAATTGTTTTCCAGGAGACCTTGTTGAAAGAGAACCAATTGATAATGATGCTATAAAGAATTATTTCAGAGATGTTCCTGAAATTAAAAAGTAAGTTTTTAAATTTTCTTTTATTTACTTTTTCCAGATTTCTTGTTTGCTCTCCAAATGGTTATAGATAAGCTTGGGTTTTAAGGAGAAATTTACGCAAATCAGTTTATGACATTCCTCCTCTTATTCTATAAGAAATTAAATACACACACACACACACACACACACACATCTCTACTCTCTTTCCCATATGTACAGACACACTTTACGAAAAAAAAAAAAAGCAAAAAGTCCAACCTCTTTAGTCCAGTACTCCATGGCCCAGCACATTTTTGAATCAGCCACCATTAGTTGGTTGAGCAGCTACAAGGGCTACACCACATGTTGGTTACAATTTTCTATAGCAGCTGACAACAGCAGAGTGTTTTGGTGATACAGTCTTGCTCATTCCTTATATATAGCTGCATATTTACACATTCAGAATAATAAGTATATATTACTTTTATTTTTTTATTTTTTTTTTTTAGGCTTTGTATTGCATGAAACAATAAAAACCTTGTTTAGAAGAATTAATGATTGTTTTATTTCCTGGTTTTACCATTGTTCTACTTTTGGTAACACAGAGCAATATATATTTGAAATAAGCTGGTATGACTATGCTTACATCTGAAAAAAGAAAAAGCTGCAAATTTTTTTTGATTATTATGTGGATTTTTTTCATATTTTATTTTGTATATTTTGTGATATGTATTTCAGGTCTTGAGATCCTCCTCAGGTGAAGAATGGAGAATTAAACCTGTTATTTAAAGGAATGATTTTTTTCTTCCTATGTTAAACCTTTTAACAATTGTCTTCTATGTTTAGTAGTAGTCATCCGGCATCTGACTCTGTCTTGGACTGGCTGAAAAATATTATTCTGGTTGAGGGGTAATAAAATAATTAAACTTGGTCAGAGAAAGAGAGGAAAATGTCCTTGTTTTTTTTTTTATTTTTTTTTTTTTTATATGCCCCTGTATTTTTTTTTTTTTGTGTATCTTCTTTCCTCTATTCTTGTGTGTTGTATTCTTTCTCCATATATATATATATATATATATATATATATATATATATATATATATATATATATATATATATAATGTGTGTGTTTGTGCACTTCGTATGGTGTGAGGGTTATGATTTGTTTAGTTCTGGTTTAAATTTGTCTATGAAGTTTTTTATTTCTTGTATTTGAAGGTAAGAGTAATCATCTGTTTGATATATTTTTAAAGCTAACCTTGTTGCATTTATGGATGTGTTGTGACACATAGTTTTCTGTTGTCTAGTAATTTAATGTTGCTTTTGTGTCAGGGAAACTCTGTTGTTTAGTGCTTGAGTGATACTTATATAAGATTTGTTGCATTTTATGCACCTCAGTGCATAAATTACATTTTTGTAGTTACAGTTTAAGTTTTACTTTATTGTGAATGTTGATGTGGGGTTTTCAAAAGTATAGGAGTTTCTCTCTATAATTATATCATAAATTCCATGTGTTGGTGCATTTTGTAACTCCTTGTATTGCGTGTTGACTAAATTTGGATGAGTTTAATAGATTCTTTAGTTTTTTTGATTGGCATTTGTTTAATTATTTTGGTTGTTTTTAGTATATCTTTTATTTTATCATTCTGGTTAAGTAGGTCTAGGTTTCTTGTCATTTCTGTAAATAGTTCTGGATTGTTCTTGTATGCTGAGATGTATGCTAGAATTTGTTCGTGGTTGCATTTCTTTGGGTATTGTAGTTGGTCTAAAGGTATTTTTAAAATGTTTAACATAGGGAGAAAATATTCATTTCTTTAAATAATATGTTTAACTAACCATTCTTTGCCTGAGGAGGGTCACAAACCCGAAACGTGTGTAGCAAAATATACGAAATAAAGTAGAAAAAAATCCATGTAATAATCAAAAATATTTGTTGCTTTTTCTCTCTTTCATATATACAATTTTCTCTCACTGGAACAACAATAATCTCTATCTCTCTCTATTATGACTAATCTCTTTTCATATTAAAAATTATGCCTTTTTCTTTTTGTTTATTAATTTAAAAAAGAATTATGCCATATATACAGATCATTTGCTTTGATTAAATCCTGAGGCTTTTGCTCTCAAAGCCATTGATAGTTATTTTGACCTTTCTGTATTGTTTATAAACTTTAAAAAATATTTTTTTTTAATTTGACTTGGTCAGTTAGTCAATTTCTACAGTTTTTGTTTTCTCTCTCCTGCTTCATCTTCAGTTTTGACAAGTTAATGTTGGTAAAAAAATATTATAAAAATATAAAACAGTTTACTGAGATACAAGGAAAAGGAACGCATAATTTAAAGTGAATTTTAGAATTTTTTTAATGAATAATGTTTCTTTTTTTTAAAATTTTTCAGCTTATCTCCTGAAGCCCAACGGATATTTTCATTAGGTTTTGCTGATAGGGTGAGTAGATGTTACATAAATGCCATAAAAGTTTATTTCTTGATTCTTTATATGAAATAACTAAATAGGGAGACATTTTAAGTCTAATACATGAGGTTATGTCATTCTACTGGTAGTGCTGCCTCATTTTGGTGGTTGATTACTTTGGCAAGTATTGACCGAAACCTGAAGGAAGAAGCTTTACGAGCTTATATTATTTGATGGCAAATAAGATACCTCTTTCCCAATTTACATTTAACATGATAATATGGGCTTAGGTGAGGTACATGTACCAAGAGTCTAACAGATACTTCAACTTCTCATATAAGAAATTCTTTTTAGCACATTATTTTTTTGGTAGGATGGGGAGGTGGTCTTAAATGTCTTCTACTATAGTATATTTTGGGACAATTTATGTAATAACTGAAGTTTGAAACTCCTTTTTCTGATGGTACCTTTTAATTTTTGAAACCTGTCAAAAATATATTACATATAAAAAAAAAAAGGTATGATTTGAAACTATGAAGTTACTTCCCGGATTTGAACAACATGATTCATTTATTTGTCAAATTGGAACATGTTTGTCTTACTGTAATATAAAAGATATGCTGGGAAAATTCTTGGTCTAAGCTAGCCTCCTAAATTTATCAGAGATTTTCTTTTCTTTTTTAAGGACTTCTTGGTCAGCCTCAGGCTTTTCCACCTTGTATTTACACATAAAGTGAACTTAAATGGGAGACTGATTATAATGAATAGCTACTTAGATCAATCAGGCTAGAATCGAATCAACAGTTTAGATCAAATTGTTCTTTTTATGCAAGTCCTTTTAAAAGGAACAATAGCAACATTTGCAGTCTTGATGTCGTTCTGTGTAAGGAGATTCTTGTGCATGTGTATTATACGTGCTATCCAAACATTCAGGGAATTAGATAATAATAGAAACTATCTCCTTCAAAGTGATCCCTTTGGGTATATTTATATTTTGATCACACACAGACCACTGCCATAACCAGATTATATTTCGTTTATCTTTGCTGCTCAAATTCCCTAAACTTTTTGGCAGCACTTTATGTACACCATTGAATTTGAGTGGAATCTTCTATTAATGGCACTCTTTGTAATTTATAAAACTTACATAGCTTGACTATTACAGACTATTAATGTCATTTATAGGACTTTACTATTACAAATTATAGGCATAATTTATAGGACTTGACTATTATGGATTATTGACGTAATATATAAGACTACAGATTATTGCTATAATTTATAAGACTATGGATTATTGATGTAATTTATAAAACTTGACTATTATGGATTATTGACATATTTTATAGTGCTTGTATATTACAGTCTCTAGGAGGCACAGTGGAGTAATGGATAGCAGCTCAGATTGAGGAATCATAGAGCCGAGTTTGAAATTCCAGTCAAATCCATTACATTCAATTACATACTAATACCCTTGGGAAAGGTATGAATCCTCTTCTTCTCCCCCCATCTATGGGTAAATAGCAGGACAGACCAGATTCTATAGCCTTGGATGGCAACTGGTCTACTGCAAAAAGAAATGGCAGCCTACTGCAGGAAAAAAAAAAATCTAAAGATACATGATTGCCTAAGCATGTATCACGCATGGCACATAACTGACTGACTATTACAGTCTTAGTGAAAACAAGGCAAGCAATAACTAAACAGTATTAAATAAGAACAAAACAAGATATCCCTAGACATGGACCATGGAATGAGAACAATTTGCTTCCTTAGATTAAATAAAGGTTTCAGTTGAATATTCTCTGAATGCTACTCAGATTATCAGGTACCTGAAAAATGTTGGGGGATACAACAGCCGAAATGTGATAACAAAAAAGATGAGGATATTAGTCTGAATGTAAATAAAGTAAATATATTTTCAAAATAGTAGTGCCTTAAGGATGCTATTGTTGAAAAATTGTCATTACTAGCATTCATTGAAATTTGCTTAAATTTGCTATTTTAATATCTACTTCTGTCTACTGGTATATCTCTAAATGTACCATATGTATTGTAAATTGCACTATTTTCAGGGTTTAGGGAGTGCAAGACTAGGAAAGGTAGAAAAACTACAAATACTTTTTTTCTGGCCACCTCAACTTCTGTGGTTCTTGGCTTTATACAACACAATAATATTAAATAAAGAATAACTGGAGAAAAATCTTATAAAATCATTTGTTTTTGCTTTTGCATTATGCAGAAACAGTTGTTTTTTTCTAAATTGTTTACATTTAAATTTTTTGTTATCCATTATTCTGTCATGATAGATGTGACAACAGTCAAATTTATCAAACATCTTAAAAAAAAAAATAATAAAAAAAAAAATATCATTCTTAGAAATAAATGAAAATAGTTAATTTGACAAATATTTTACAGGATTTTAAATATTATTTTTGATATTTTGTAATTGAAAAATGTGTTTGTTTTTGTGTTAACTCCATCTAAAAAAACCAAAAAACTCCTTAAATGTAATTGGTTAAATATTTTATGAATTTATAACTTACTAAATGTGTTTTTTCTCTCTCTCTTTTTTTTTTTTTTTTTTTTTTTATTTTTAACTTTTACATTTTCTGGTTTATGCACAATTTGTGCACAATGAGTAATATATAGGTGTTTTCAATATTATAGGTTGGGAAACACAAAGAAAAAAAGATTCCATTTAAATATTGTTACTATAAATGGTTAGTCATTGCTGGCTATCATTCAATGAAGATATAACTTAGGTACCTCCACGAGATCGCTAAAAAAAGAGCATAGCATGATGAAAAAGACGCCAAACTTGACGAAAACCAAAAGTTTTATCGTCTAAATGTTTGTTATTATTAAGAGGAAAGGTCAAAGTATTTTTGGGGTATTTTTTTCATTTTTTAATCGTTCCTAGCACGTTCGAAATTTTCGTTAAAAAATCTAGTTTTTTTTTGAGTCAAAAATTGACCATTTTTTTTTCATTTTAAAAAAAACTGGAAATCTGACTTTGAAATTTTTTTAAATATCAATTATCATTTTTTCAAAACTTATTTTAAGAAAATCAGAAATTATAATGTTTATTTAAAATATTTTGAACCAAACTTAACTTAGCTTTTGTGCCAAAAGATGTAATTTGAAAATAAAACAAAGCAGGTCATAAACTTTCGCGTCTCTTGACAGGTGATGAATGATATATTTACGAATTCCATGAGGCTAATTTGTTCTACAGAAGGAGAAAAGTGAAATAATTTACATTTACGTGAACAAATTATTTACCTCGTTATTTTTAACGAAAACTTTCAGCGGTCTAATTTTTTATTTTTTTTTTTTTGTACTTAGCTTTCACCTTTTATGTTTATGATGCTTTATGGGAAATATATTCTAAAGAAATTAAAATAAAACTGTTAAGAGTGACATTAAATTTCATATTTCTTAAGAAAGGTATCTAATTAATTTATAGGTACCTTTCTTATGCAATTTTATCAGAATTGTACATAAAATACTATAATTTTATGTACATTTATTACATTTTACTGTTATTTGTATTTGCATTCATTTTATTATTAATTTTGATATTTCATTTATGGAAAATGTCGTAACTGAGATTAATATAAAAATAAGATCATATAAATTTCATAAGATGATACTGATACTTGTAGGTACCCTTCTCAGTTGAAATCGAAAAAATCAAATTAACTTCTCCACACGTGTTTCGCAAAAGTAAAGGCCTTAACAGCGGAGAACAATGCTTAACTCAAATAACGCAACTTAATTATATTCTGGTTGGTCTTCCATACTTTATAATTACAGATCGGTTATAAGCACAAAATTACATTTCTTAATTACTGTGGATCTTCTGATTAGTCAAAATGATACAATTTACAACGTGCTAAAAAAAGATCTATCTCATAAGGACACTTATGAAAGCCGATCTTGACTTTTAACTAATTTTATAATATTTTAACAACTTAAATGTAAAATCTATTATAATTAATGAAATAACAAATAATTGTATTAAAATTCATTTTTCATCGAAAAAGATTTTTTTTGCTTTCAGAAAATATTGTCCATATTCATAAAAACAACTAAAAGCAAATAAAAGCATTTGAAATTAAATAATATCTTTGTTTTATTGAGTTTTGTATGTTTACAATTCTGAGCTGATTTTCAGGTACTGCGGATCCAATTAAAAACAAAAAAAACATGATTTGCATTCCTCAAAGCCCCGTGCTTTTTAATTATTGTAATCACTAAAACCGATCCGATCAAATTTCTAGCGTTTTCATAAAATTAGTTATGGGGGGTAATAAATGTTTTAAAAAAATATTTCTACCATGACTTTCATAAAAAAACATATTTATAATAATTTTGATCATCTGTGAATAGTTCCCATCCGATAATTATTTCTATTTTTTGCGATTTTCAAATTAATGTGTGTCATACCAAAAAAAAAAAAGCTAAAAATTGTCTATGTTATTTACTAGTTCCGCTGATACAAATAGAAACAAGGTTTTTTAATCAAAATTTAGAATGTTCTAAAAAGAAGGAAAATTTTTAAAATAATTAAAAAAAAAACTTTGGTCTTTCCTCTTAATAATAACATAAGCATTTAGACAATAAAATTTTGTTTTTGGCAAGGTTGGCGTCTTTTTCATCAAGCTATGCTCTTTTTTTTAGCGATTTCGTGGAGGTACCTAATATAACTGATTCATGACGGTCACATCATTGAATCTCATATCAGCATTGAGACAATGCTTGGTTAAAATAGAGTTCTCTAGTTTTTGTTGTAGTGTACTAAGATTCCCACTAAGCTGTATCTTTTTTTGTTGAACTTCACTGGACATTTTAGCTGTAAAATATTATTTGACAAAAACAAGAAGAATGAGAAAAGATTAATAATAAACTTCAAAATGTTTATTGTAGGTGACATCTCTCTCTCTCTCTCCGTTCACCAGACAGCTTTGTTCACATGTTTGACTGGATGACAGTGTAGACACTAGCAGAGAACTCCAGTCATTGATGCTGAATATCTTTGATTCATATAAGAAATTTAATATCACTTTTGACCTGACAAATGTTCCTAAGCTAAGCACTCATCTCGTGTTACCATAGGGTTGAATTGTTGCTAATACTTAACTAGTTTGGAATTTCTTTTTTTTTTTCCCAAAATTTCCATTGTTTGTCATCAGTTAGTTGGATCTTGAAGATGCACTCTTAAGAGAGGTTACAGTAAGACAAACATGTTCCAATTTGACAAATAAATGAATCATGTTGTTCAAATCCTGGAAGTAACTTCATAGACTTAGTTTCAAATCATACCTTCTCTAGCCTTCATTTTATGTTTCTAATTAATATTTTTAAACTGTTTTTTATTTTTGTTTTTTTTTAACATTCAATTGATCACTGCTTTAATTAGAAATTATTTTATAATGTTGGCTTAACTCTTTCACTGTTTCAAGTTGTCATTTGCTAATTTCATTCTCTATTAACTTTCAAGTCAAGTCTCTATTATGATTGATGAAATAATCAAATCCACAAAAACTTGAAGTTAGATTGTATTTGGGAGTGGGGATGGGGTCTTATCTACCATCAAATACAAAATAATTATTTATATTTTACTAGTAGTACCTATGAAAATTTCATAACTTTTCTGTTTGAATTTTGTTTTCTCTCTTTTTTTCTTTTCCTTCTGAAACCAATTAGTACCTATGATATGTATTTTCCTTTTTTCCGCATGATCAAAATGGAATAGTCCATTATGAGGCATTGGCAGGGAATTTCTTTCCTTTCTTTTTTCCTTTCTTTCTTTCATTCTTTTTCCTTTTTCCTTCCTTTCTTTTATTATTCTTTCTTTTTCCTTCCTTTCTTTCACCCTTTCTTTCTTTTTGCTTCTCACTGAAACCAAATAGTGTCACTGATATGTCTTTTGCATATTTCCATGTGATCAAAATAGAATAGTTCACTATTCCTGAGTTATTGGCACATGTACTTGCTAACTCAGAAAGGGACAAACAGAATTGTGAGATTTTGTAATTTGCTTTATTTTTCTGTGAAAATCACTGAATTGGAAAAATACAAACATTTGTAATGAAATTAACAATCCTAACTGAAAATTTTGAAAGTTAATTTTATTGGAGAAAAAGATAAATAAAATAAATTTTGTGGTGTGACTATTTTTAAGAATAATACATGTGTATTTATAATCTGTATATATGTCTCTCAAGCGTACATTAATATTTAAAAGAATTTCAGTCAGTCACATTTATTCTATCATGGCATGTTAATATTAAAACTGCTTAAGGCCACATAATATTGAAATAGTGGTTCCTGTATAATCACTGAAGTTAAGCAATGTCTAGTCTAATCAGTACCTAGATGAGTGACCACTTGGAATACCAGGTGCTGTAAGCTTGGATGTGTGGGTGGTGTAATGAGTAATGACTTGGGTTTATTAAGCAGAGAGGCCATTTCCAATTCTTGTTTGGTTTGTTATATTCATTTACATGCAAAATAATTTTGTGAAAGGTATGAATCCAATCCCCCACTGTTGCTATGAGTTAATTAATAAGTCTTGTATCACTAAACCATTATTATCTGAAAAAAAAAAAATCTTGCAATCTAAAAATATTTTCTGACTTTAAATAACCCACAAAAAGTTGATAGGAAAAGAAATCAATCAGTCACCAGGGTCAATACTTGGATGGGTAATCATTTGGAAATATCAGATGCTGTAAGCTTGGATGTGCAGGTTGTGTAATGGATATTGTCTCAGAATTGTAAATCGGAGGGCCATGTTCAAATTCTACTCAGGTTTGTTATATTTACTTATGCACAAATAACATAGGGAAAGTTATGAATCCATCTTTTTTTTTACCCCCAGCTATGGGTTAATTAGTAGGACTTGTATCAGTAAAACTCATTATTACCTCAAAAAAATTCTTGCAATCTAAAAATATTTTCTGGCTTTAAATAACCTGCAAAGGGTTGATAAGCTGTAAAAAACGATCAATCTAAGCCTATTCTTATTTTGTTTTGTACAGATAGAAAAAAAGGAACATGAAATATACGACATGCTTGAAAAAATTATTTCATCTCTTGGACCAGATGCATCTTTGGAAAAAAAAAGTAATTATTTTTATTTTAATCTTGACATATTTTTCATTATTTTTTATTTTTATTTTTTTAATTTTTTTGGAAATTTTTCTTTTATTTTTTTATACCAAGCCATTTAATTTGAATTAACCTATAAAGTTAATGTTAATCTCAAAATCTGTTCTTAGTAAGTTGATTACTTTTGAATAATATTTAAAAAAAAAAAAAACCTACTTTTTTTCTCGTTTCAGTTGCTCGTGCGACTCTTCGCATACGCTGTATGAAGATACATGTGCATAAATTTTGGAAGGTAAGAACTTGTTTAGAAAACGTTCGGAAGGTTTTGCCAGATTAGAAATGTTTGATTTATGTTATTTGTTGAAAGTCACTGAATAAAAACAAAAAAATATATATTATATAGTTTTACTTCTTTTCAACAAACGAAGGCCACATGAAGAGAATTAGGTTAAAAAGGTTATGCATTGATTTTTCAAGGGAAGGGGGCTACCTGTCAGGAAAATCAGCATTTAGGATTCTGCTTGTATCTTAAGCTTGAACATTAATCCCTGTATGGAAATATGCACTTATTTCAAACACAAAGCAGCCTTCTATTAAATCTTAGTTCCACCATTTCAGAACTTTACAGCTAAGGCCTGGCTTGCTGTGTCCATGGAGTTGGATAACCTTCACTCCCTCCATATTCCAAAAGTCTCTTCCCATTCAAACAGCTTCTTCTTTGTAGAACAGATTCTTGTGTGGATCATTTCCCGAATGATACAGTCTTAACCTCTTCAAGTCAATGCTCAGTCATTACTTATCCTCCATATCTACGTAATCCTCACTTCTTACTCCCTGCCCCCTTCATTCATATCACTCACCTCATTCAATAATCCACTACCTTGAGTGTACACTAAAACAAAAATTGCTCTATCCTTTTTATGTAAACTGTTTCTATATTTATTTATTACGTTACTATTTGTTTTTTCTTTTAACCTTTTAGATAGGTTCTAACTCTATTCTATTAACAAGAAGTAAATATTGACCTTGTTTTTATTACTTATGTTTATGTGAGGATCATTCAAAAATTAATGCCTGTTCTTCTTTAATTTACAACATATTTAATAGTAGATGCATACAAAGCATACTGAAAATGAACAGTAACGTCTCAGAATTTCTAATCTAGTCTCCTTCCATCTCGATAGTTGCATGCCATTTTTGAATGAAGACTTTTACATGTACATTGGTGAAGTTTTTTGGCTATTTTCTTACCCTCTCTCACCACGTCATCTTTGGAGAACTGCTGTCATCTTTGTGTGCCTCTTTCATGGTCCCAAACAGAGGGTGGATAAAGCAGCATTGTCCAGCCATCAACTGTTATTGCTCATCTGTTTTTTTTTTTTTCTTTTTTGTTTTCTTTTCTGCTGCACTGAAGCCTTGCATTTTTATTTGTCAAAATCACATCACTTGAAGAATTCTTTCTTTGAGTTTTAACTGTGCTCCTGTAGGAGTTAAAATTGATAGCGGTGACATTAAGCATTAATACTAACTCTTTTTTAGTCTCAAAATAAAGTGGCCATCACTTTTCTGGCTGATACTATTCCATTGATCCTATTTTGTTCTCTGGCTCATCATTGGTGGATCCAGATCTCATCTCCTATGACAATTGTTATCAATTTACAGCATATTGACATATGAACCTCAGGTTCCAAAAAAAAAAAAAAGAATGAAAGGTGGGTTCTCTTGGATAGGAATACACAACAGAATATGGAAAGAGTATAGAATAACAGATATAAAATCAATAAAAGACACTTATCTGATACTGGGTGTTACTTCAAGCATTCATGTTTCATGAATTTGTAAGTTCAAATGTTCATAATGGCAAATAGAATCTCTTTAAAATTTCCAAGTTAAAGTTGGTTGTTCTTTTTCTTTTTTTTTCCCTGTAGTAAAAGTTGGACAACTCTAGAATGGTATGAGTACTTTGTTTCTCCTCTGGTAATCCAATTACATCCAATATGAAGTTGGGATGATTTCTCTGGATATAACATTCTTTTATTCTCTACACATCAAGTAGTCAAATAAATCTACAGTCGTCAGGGAATAATATCTTTTTTTTTTTTATTCACTATGCATACTGCAGTTGAATAAATCCAGAATCCTTGGGAATGACATTCCTTATAAAACAAGTAATAGAATAAGTTCATAGATGCATTTATAATCAATGTACAATGATTCATTTTACTTGTGACCTATCATGGTCAGAGATTATCAGGAAACAAGAAATTACAATACAAAAATCTCATGTGGTGGTGCATATCACACGGGCTTGGGTAACTGACTTTTACTTACTCTCTTAGGAGATTAATTGTGTTAAGTCAAGTGACACAGATTCCTTCCTGCCATTTTTCAGTCAAGACAGGAAATAAAAAAGGAAAAGAAAGAAGAGGAAATACAAAGAAAGTATACCTCTTAATAAATTGATCATACGTGTGATTTAACATTCAACATTGAGGGCCATGTCATAGTATCCAGGAAGTAATTGTATTTTCTTACCATCCCATGCTGGCAGGATGTGACACAAGATCAGTTTAATGTGGAGAGCTTGAGTGTGTGCAACTAGGTCAGGTCCAAAAATAGCTCAGTTCCAGCAACTGTTGATTGTGCTGGCATCAGTATTACTACAGATTGCCTCTCTTTAGTGCATTGAGAGAGGTTCTGCCATCAGCAACTGTTTCCTGAGACTTGGCACCTCTCAGTAATATTTTCAGTTGCACTTTGTTTGCAGACACACACACAACTGAGTCATGCTCTGTCTGAAGACGGGCACAACTGAGATGAAATATAGTTTATCTGTACAAGGACAGATATTATGCTTTGTTCCCAGCTAAAAGGCTGAGAAGCAATGTTTCACTGATCACTACAATCTTAACCTGTTCAAGGCTAGGGTTAATCATTATCTCCCTAACTTGTACATTCAAATGGATTCCTAATGTAATCCTCTACCTGGTGTGGCCCCTGGGCCTTGTAAAGGGTGATTCTCACTGTAAAAAAAAAAAAAAAAAAAAGTAGAATACCATTCAATTAATGTAAAAGCCACTGGAATATTTAAAAAATAAAAATCATTGAGAGTTGAAAACTTTTTTTTTTTTTTTCAGAATGAATACATAAATTACTCTTTTCATTAATAGAAAAAAAATTTCACTTGGAGTTAAAAATGTCTAGAAGGTGCCTCATTAGTTGAACACCCTGTATGTGAGGATCAAACTTATTACACTGGTGAGGTTTTTTTTTTTTTTAAGGGAAAGGGATACAGTGTGCAGCAGAAAATACCTCCCACATAATGGTAAGACATTAGTGGTAATGGTTGTCTTCATCTTGCTAATATCTTTACAGCAATTACAGGGTACAGCAGAAATACATGGGTGGTATTTCTGCTGTACCCTGTAATTGCTGTAAATATACAAAGCAACCCTTGCCCAAGCTCTCCACCGACTGGCCAATGATCACCCAAAGTTACATTTCAATCCTTGATCAGTGGCCACCAAAAGCTAGAAAGGTTGCAATGAAAGACAAATGCTATGTCAACATATAAGAATGTGAACCCTGTTTCCCATATTATGTGTAGTTATTTTATGCAGAGCTTCACCTGCTTGTCCAGGTGGGTAGTTAGGTGATACTTGGGACAACTTCTGCTATGTCAGCTCTATCACCTACCAACTCCTTGCCCATCTACTCATCCTGATGTAATAGTTGGCAATATAAATGGAGGCTTTGGAACTGTGTGATGGACATGTTTGTGACACCATTGGAAATGCACTAATAAATTAAAAAAAAACTATAAGACACAAAAACACTAATTTCTGATAGACTGATGCTCAAACAAATAGAAATAGAAAAAGGTAATTTCTGTGTCTGCCAGAGAGGTAAAACAAAGAGACCATCTGTTTTTGGCTAGGACTGAGATTAAGTGATGGCATATTCTTGTAGCTCCAAGAACCTCCTGGAAAGAAATAGATAATACTTTTATGACCATTGAGTGACAGAGAGGAAGACAGACCTCTGGCCATGAATTTGGTTGATTGATAAAGGTTAACTTTTAAAGGCAGACAGGTTTCCAAAAGAACATAGATAAAGAATGATAATTAAATTTTCTGTCTGCTGAAGTGTGATAAGAACTTCCCAAATCAAGGAATTGTCTTCTTTCTTGTCACTTGTTGGCCAAAGGGTTGACAAGGGGATAAAAAATAATGGTAAATCCCAGATGCAAAAACAACCACACACAAAAGCACTGCAAAGAATTTTGAATGATAATTCAAGTGTGGCTGTTTGTGCAAGACCACGTCTAGCCCTTGAGGGATGGATTTGATCAGGTGACCAAAGAGGAAAAGGCCCAGGTAGAATTTCAGGGAAGGTGGAGGAACTTGCATGCCCCTCAGGCAGTGATGGTGAGAGGCACTCACACAGAGCAGGAAGGAGATGGGTTTGATCAGATGACCAAAAGGAGAAGGCCCAGGTAGAATTCCAAGGATGGAGAAGGGCTACCCCATATTTGGACATTGGCAGGGAGAGCCCTGATGGATTGTTTAGGGTTGCATTCCCAGACTACATCAGCTCTTGCACAGGCCTCCATAAAAACAGAACGCCAAGTAGATGAGGGAGACACAGCAGAGAGAGACCACAGAGACAAGACAAAGGAGAGATGAGATCCACCGCTTCATCTGGTCGCAGGTGATTTGCCACCCTGAAGAAAAAGCCTTGTTTCAGAAGTCTCATTCAAAACCATAACAACAGTGTGTCACAATAATCGGGAAGGGTCAATAGTTATTACATGGAGAATATTAGGTCTGCTTAAGCCATCAATAACTGTACCATTAACTTTGTATCAAGGAATTGTCCATATTTTTTTCTTTTATCCAATTTATTTTTTCTTCTTTTGTGTGACTTTGGTCTAACTGGACCAAGTCAAGTCATTGATTCCAGTTGACCATTCGGTCCAAGCCAGTCTTGCAATCAATTAACACAATGTGGAGTGAGACAAAACTTGGGCCGAATCGATCAACTCTACGATCAGCCGAGGGGGTCGAACTTGAATACGGAACAGCCAGGGTAGACACCATATATTCAACAGCTGCCAAGGGCAGACAAGAACAACTCCTCAATCCCAAACATGACTGTTAATATAGACCAGCACCTGGTTTTACCCTATTTCTAGTTTTGTTACTACTTGATCTCCAAAAATCCTTCATTCACCCCTTTATTTCCCCATTTTCCTTTGGTTAAAGTGGATGCTGCTTAGAAGACTGAACTTCAAAAAGAACCATCCACTGGGCTATCAAACAGTGTCCATAATATCACACTTGCAATAGAACAATTTTTTTCTTAGAATTCTTTGTTTTTTGTCTCTATTTCTGAGATGAGGTATTGTAATTATATGAACTATTTACATTGTTTGGACTGTTGTCCTAATCTTTGTTGCCATATTCACAATGTTTCGGCCGTTGTATACTCCCACCTTCTTCAGGTGATTGGAATTTCAAACTGAACTTTTTATTTCATCCACTGAGGTGGATTGTTCTAGTTCCGTATGCCATGCCTCTTTAGTTATCTCCCTTTAAATCAACTCTTCAAATTTTTGTTCACCTCTGCTGTAGCCGGGTATTGAACTCTCAACTCTTTGGGTCCTGTCTCTCGATCCAACCAATACTTTTATTCACTGGGCTATGTGTCCCTTTGTTTTTAGTATGTCTACCTACAGCTGCTCCTTTTTTAACAATGCTAATATGTTGCATATTGTAAAGGATTTCTCCAAATTTTGAAATATTTTATTTGTTTATTCGCATTTCTTCCCTTTTCTTTTTCTTCTTTTTTTTTTTTTTTTTTTTTTTTTTTTTTTTTTTCAGGACAAACGTTCAAAATCGGACTTGAATGAAAGGATTGCCAAACGCAGGAAGTGGTTAAAACAATTGAAAAAGTTAGATCGTGAACGTTTCATATGGATTTGTCAACAGTTGAAACTGTATTATTGTCCTGTGCCTCGCTATCAATATTTTCCCCTTTCAAGGAAAGGCAGACGGAAGAAGGCAGCTAGAAAAAAATACTTTGCTTTAAAGATTGAGAAAATAGTTGCTTTGCGTGAGAAACTGGAAAAAGAAAAGGTTGAATTTTATAAATACAAAGAAGAAACTCTAAATGAAATACAGAAAGACCTGAAAGAACTGAATTTGACTATAGATGATGTTTATGATCCAAGCAATGTGTCCAAACAGGTACGTGAGAAAAAGCAGGTGAAAAAATTTGTTGGACGTGTATGGTACTAAGATTTTTATTAATAAATAGTGAGGGTTTTTCTTTATTCTGTTTTTTTTTTTTTTTTTCCAGTGCAGTTATTTTCGTAACTATAGTAAACTCTAAGCCAGGACAGCAGTTTGCCAGTGAGACTATACAGAGTGACCTGTTGAACCCAACCCCGAGTTGTGTGTGTGTGTGTGTGTGTGTTGGGGGGACTTTCAGAATACAGAATATTTTGTGTTCATCAGAATAAATCTGTCCTGATCAGTTCTGTAGAAGCACAATTTTATTCAACCAACATTTCACTGTCTTATAAAGATAAAATCTAATTAATCTCTCTCACAATCTGTAGAAAAAGGGAAAAAAAAATTTTCTGGGCTCCCTTCTGAGGGACACGAGTTCTAATCCTGCCAGAGAGTGCAAATTGTTCTTTAATAAGATTTCTCAAACATTTAGGCCAGTAGGTGAAAATAAAAAAATATACTATTTAATAAATAAATGGAACATCTACACAAATAAGAGTATCCACTAAAAATAACATTTAAAATAGGGACACCCAACCAAAAGTTGATACCTAAGTTTTTAAATGAATTTTTAAAAATGAAAAATCTTTCTTGAAGCTTTTATTTTTACTCAGGCGTAATTTGTTTGGAGCACCCAAATCAGTGATGGAAATCAGTGGGAAGGCTATGCAGTGAGTCTGCATTTCTGTTTATTTGAAGAAAGTGTGTTTGGAGGGAGGTTGAGAAAATCCCATTTTATATTTTGATGTTAGACTGAAAAAGTAGTCATTTTTTATTTTATGATTCAGTAAATGGTGTCGCTGTTTGACAAAAACAAATTGATGATTTAAATTCTCCAATAAGTCCTGCTTTTAACTAATATAAATATGAAGAGAGTGGAATCTTAATTTCTTGAAATTTTATAAAATTATGTGGAGAGTAACAGTTAAAAAAAAAAAAAAAATTGAAAAATAATTTCAGTCCTTTGCGAGTAAGTCCAGAAAAAGATTTCTAGTGATATATTAAATATTATTTAAGTTTACTATAGCTACTACTCTTATTTTGTTGTACATGATTGCTCATACTTTAAAAAATCGGCATGTTTATACACATACAAAAAAATACAAAATTCTTTTAAAAAATATTGGTGTTTGATGATTTGTATTAAGATTTTCCATTTGTGGTGATTTTTCTAAGTGTAGCTTAGGTCTGGCACAAGGCCAAAAGTATGGAGCACCCACTTGGGATCAAACTCACTACTCAGATGTAATTGATCTAGTGAGACAAGCTTCTAATTTTTAGTTGTCTTTCATTGCAATGTAATTCTCTATTAAAAAATCTTCCAAAAATAAAATATACAATTCTGAAACTTTATTTGAGGAATATTAGTTGATTTAAAGTATAAATAATCTGATTTGAAACAAATATTATGCATTTTTTAACCCAACAATAGCTATTTTGACAGTCTGAATGGGGACTTTATCTGTAAAACAATTTAAGATGATGATGTGAGCACCTTTTTCATATAATATTTAACTACTCAGTAATCTCAAAAATTTAGGAAAATATTCTCTGTAATCTAATGTTTTATTGAATTTTAGAGATGGTGACTTTAAATTTACTGTAGTTACTACTCTTATTTTTTGATAATGTTGAGCATGATCGCTCATACTTTAAAAAATTGGCACGTTTATACACATACAAAAAATTCAAAATTCTTTTAAAAATATTGGTGTTTGATGATTTGTATTAAGATTTTCCATTTGTGGTGATTTTTCTAAGTGTAGCTTAGGTCTGGCACAAGGCCAAAAGTATGGAGCACCCACTGGGGATCAAACTCTACTACTCAGGTGTAATTGATCTAGTGAGACAAGCTTGCTAACCATCATGCCACATTGAAGTGCCCAGGCTTTTCCATTTATGATTAGTAATTATAGATTTCACTTAATACTTATATCATCTGAAACGGTGAAATTAATACAGAATTTTAAGATTTAAAACTTAATAAATTTTTCTAATTTAAATTTTCAAATGAAAACAATTCTAGTAAAAAATTCATTCAATGAAAATATTTTTTTAAGACAATGTCCATAATATATCTTATTTATAAGAGCAATTAAAAGCTTTTCTAATTAAATAATGTCAGTTTTATTGCATTTTTATTTTATGATTCAGAGCTGGTTTTCAGTTAATGGTGTTGCTGTTTGACAAAAAACAAATTGATGATTTAAATTCTCCAATAAGTCCTGCTTTTAAGTAATATAAATATGAAGAGGGTGGAATCTTAATTTTTTGAAATTTTATAAAATTAAGTGGAGAGTAACAGTTAAAAAAAAATTGAAAAATAATTTCAGTCCTTTGCGAGTAAGTCCAGAAAATTTTATTAAAATCTGACTGTTATTTGATTTTTGTAAGAATTTTCAATATTTTTAATGCCAAAAGAAAAAAAAAAGACACTAAAAATCCCTATATTAATCTTTGGCCCACCTGCTGATGCAAGTAAAAAGTAGAAAGGATTCAAAATTTTAATAAAATAATCAAAAAACATTTTGATCTTTCCTCTTAATAATAACAACATAAACATTTTGTTTTTATCAAGTTTGAGACTTTTTTTTTAGAAAATATTTGGAGGTACTTAGTTTAAAGTGATGTGTGTGTATATATATATATATATATATATATATATAATATGAATTTCTTCTCTTGCTCACACTGTAAATCCTATTAGAGATCCTAGTCTAGAGTCAAATCAAATTCAAGTTTGCAACACTTGTGATGTGAAGAAACCCTTTTGAAGCACTCACATCAGTGATGGAAAACAGTGGGAAGGCTATGCAGTGAGTCTGCATTTCACTCTTCATTTGAAGAAAGTGTGTTTGGAGGGAGGTTGAGAAAATCCCATTTTATATTTTGATGTTAGACTGAAAAAGTTGTCATTTTTTTCAACACTGCTCTATTATTGTTGAGTTAAACTTTTTAGAAATATTAAATATTGGAATATTTTAAAAAAAGATACGACATAACCAGGTGTCAAAAGATGAGGAAGTATATGATAAATTATCCAAAACTAAATCTTGTCCAGACACCAAAAAAAAAAAAAAAAAAAGTTGATGCCTGCTTGACCCTTATCAAAAACTGATGCACGATCTTTGTTCTCCATTAAGCCTCACCTCCTTTGGGATGTATTAATGCATTTGTGCCATTTACTCTTGTGACCATACAACACCAACTGGACAAATCAATCCCCATATTTTTTGCTTCTTGTTTGCACTGGTGTGTACAAAAAAACTGGAATAGACTCAAGGGGCATTCACAAGAACTGGAAGATAAAATCAACAGCAAGAAATAAAGATGCAAATCTGGTTCTCAATACTCTGGTGTTTATTGCAATGAGGTTCTCTGGTTGGACCTTGTATTCTCTCTGGTAGTAGGTAGGTGGCACCTAGATTCCTTCAACTTTATTCTTCAGCTGAGTGACTACTACTGTTGTGACTGGTTGCACTGATGGCTCCTCTCTCTCTCTGTCTGTCTAACCCTGACCAAGACTACTTATATAATGCTGCAAGTGGACACATCTGGTTTCTGATGAAGTGACACTTGATCACCTTTTTCATTTATTTCTTTATTTCCTCCCTCTTCACTAAAGTGAGTTGTCACTTTAAATCTTGGACTTCAAAGTCTATCTTCCAGGCATTAAAAAACACCTGACTCTTCTGACTCCAGTAATATCATTTAGGGCACACTTAAATTTGTGTGTGTGTTCAGTTGGTCATATATGAGAGACCTATTGTGCCGGTGTCTGCAGTGTTGAAACACCAGATCCCACATGATCACTGAAGTTAAGCAATGTTGAGCCTGGTCAGTATATAGACAGGTAACTGTGTGGGAATTGCCAGGTGCTGTAAGCTTGGATATGCAGGTGGTATAATGGATAATGGCTTGGAATTGTTCATCAGAGAGCTGAGTTCGAATTCTCGTTGAATTCGCTATATTCACTTACAAGCAAATGCTTTTGAGTTAAAGTATGAATCCACCTCTTCTCCCCCCAGCTATGGGTTAATTAAAAAAACTTGTGTCACTAAACCATTGTTGCCTCCAAATGGGTAGAAAAGGAAAATTCTTATAATCTCAAATTTTTTTCTGGCTTTAAATAACCTGCAAAAAGTTTAAGCTGTAGAATATGAATCAACAAGTCTGTGTTTAATTTTCTGAGAGCAATGTCACCGTTGACATTTTTTAATTGTGCAAGCTTGCTTCTAGCCATTAACTGTGGACAATGGGAATTTCAATTATTTTCTGCCAGTTACATATATACAAGTGGGTTCTGAAAAGTTCTTGCTCTGCTTCATTCCTAAAATCAGTATTTCAATAACAAAACAGAAAATTGATTTTGGCAAGTAAGCTGAACCAAGAATTGCTCAGAACTCCCTTCTATAAATAGCAAAAATTTGTTGCATTTAGAAACCACTGGCAGTTGATACTTATACCATGTGGTAGAAATACCTCCCACATAATGGTAAGACATTAGTGGCAATGATGTCTTCATCTAGCTAATGTCTCATTATGTGTGTGGGGGAGGTATTTATGCAGCAACCAGTATTTTGTTTTTGTTTGTATTTTACAAGTACAGAAGAAGGAAGGTGTTTTTACTTTGAAATTAGTCCCCGTTCTTGGGTGAAAAGGATCTGGACACATGAAATTAAAACAGTTGAATAAGTTAAAATTCCACCTGAGGTAGGTGGAATCCTGGTAGGTCAGGGTGTTACTCCTGATGCTAGTTTCTTGGAGAGGAGATGAACATTTTGAAATAAATCCCCACTGCCCTGAGAAATGCCATAAAGGAATCAGCAAGGTGCAATTTGATTTAGATGTAATGTAAGTTAGCTTTTTAACACTAAGCACTCTCTGCAGCATTTCTAAATTTTAACTCCAATTTTCAGGAGCTACAGCATATATATATATATATATATATATATATATATATATATATATATACACACACGTGTGTATTTGGGCAGCAATCCCTCTTTTATACAAGTTTCATTAAAGATGACTGACAAGGTAATGTGATTAACGTTTTTGTTTTAATTTTTCTTGTTTGTACAAGTATTTTCTGGGTATAAAGCGTGTAAAAAAAAAAAATTGTCTATTATCTTCCAAACACAGTCAGCACATTGTTGGCATGTTCATAGTTGATGTTGAATGTCGGCTTTTTCTTTTTTATTATTAGTGTTTTCATTATTAGTCCTTTCTTTTTTAAAACATGTGGATTATACTATTATACTTGTATTTTCTACAAGTATTTTGCGAATGGAGTTTGGTAGGTTTCTGTGTTTAAATGAGTTATATATAAATGGTATATGGAATTACTAGACTGATTCCATAGAGTAAGGTAAATTTTAGATGCAATCACTTCAAGTCTCAGATCAACCGTTAACTATCTTGCATAAACTTATAATCTGCATTACTTTACAACAAAATCATTCAGTAACCCTTTACCTTGAGGGGCTCTTCAACCTTGTATTGGGTAAACAATATTATTACAAAACATGAAAAATGAAACCATTTTAAATGTTGGATTTTTCAAGTTTAGCTCAGATAATTTTTTTTCCTTTGTTCTCAATATTATTTGTCACATAAAATACATGCTTTGATTTTTGTCCAATTGGAAAGGGGTTTTTACTTCTGGCTAGTAGTAGAATTTAATTCAGATATACTTGTTAGTTTAGAAGGTATGATTATTAGCTGAACTTAGGACATCTAGTGAGGATGAAACTTTTTATATCAATGTGTAGATTTTTGCTTATCTGCAATTAAAGCAGAAGTTTTTAGCTTTCATTACATTTCATCATGTAACAGTCGGGAATGAGGAACAAACAAGAAAAAATTTATCCATTTAACTTTTCGCTTTTATTTTTGCTTCATCAGAAATTTTCTGGTTTGTTATTTTGAATTCTATACCATTTCTTTTCATGAGTCAGAACCTTACACGCACAAAAATATCCACTAGAATTTACACATTAATGCCACAAACACGTGAGATCTACCTGATCAACCAAAACAAACCACATAGAAGTTTAAATACCAAAACTTTCTCTAAATCCACTCATTTCCAAAAAGATTTCTGATAAAACTAAAATAAAAGCAAAACATTAAATTTATAAACATTTTTTTTATTTGTTACTTATTTAATCATTCTGTTGGATTTAATCTATAATTTTTTTTCACTTAAACTAACAATGAAATTGATGGTTTGTAGGGAGGCCCTTGTGGAATGTTTAAACTTAAAGAAGACAAAAGAATAGAACAACAAAGACAAAAAGTTTTTAAAAATTCCAGTTTTGAACTGAGTTTTTCTCTCCTTTTTTTTTTTTTTTTTTTTTTTTAGACACAATTTATTATATATTTACAGAATCTATCATGATAACCAATCAGCAATCATTTTTTCTTTCTCTCACTTTTACTTAGTAAATATAAAATTATCAATTCCGTTTCTTTTTCTTCTTCTTATCTGGCTGAGCAGCCATTAGACTCTCTTGATATTGGTCTATCAAAGTTTGTTGTACATCAACTTGTGCTGGACAGTACCGACTATACTCCATTGTGTATTCTCCTTTTCCCTGAGTCAAGGAGCGCAATTCAGTTGAGTAGCCAAACATCTCATTTAATGGCACCTGTTAGGAAAAAAAAAAATGTAGTAATGTATTTTTTAATTTTTCTTACTAAAATTCATATATATCTAAGTGGATCTTAATGTTGTCCACCTGGTATATTCTGGAAAAAAAAAAAACAAAAAAAAAAACAATTTCTGATGTCATTTACAATACTTCCTTGATTTTCTGAACTTAAATGAACCAGATGTGAAATGAAAAAGAAAAAATTGAAGTCATTCAAACATAATCCATTTTAATATTTCATTTGAGACAAGCATTGTTAGAGTTTAGAAAACTATATTCAACATTTGATAAAAATGCTGATAAAATCAGTTCAATTAATTCATGTTAATCCCCCATTCCCTTTTCATACAAAGAACATACATTTGAATTATTAGAGTTAGGTCATGCCAGGGATTATGGCATACGCAACTCTTTGAGAATATGTGTGGGACACACATGTGAATGATACTTCAGTGTGACATCTACTGTGGCGTTCTGGGGGTTGACTCTTTAGTCACTGCCACCAATATGTGACCCGGTTGATTGGCGGTTATTACTACCTGGCGGGATCCTTTGGTCAGGGTACCAAATGGGATGGTCAGTCGATTCTAGCAGCAAGAATACGTAATGGCTTCACACCAGATGCAACCAGTTCGACACCAGCTCCATCGTTCTCAGCTTGCTTTCAATGACTGGTTACCGAAGTAACTACCTTGATCTCAAGTCTAACCTACCCACAATGTGATTTTGATCATTGGTAGATGAAATCAATCAGACACCGGGGACGTTGTGCAAAATGAGTCTGAACTGGAGGTAATGTTGCACAAGTAAAAAGAAATAAATGAAAACCAAAAAGGTTTGTGTATGTTTGAAGAAAGCAAATCAACATTTATCAATCTGTTATATACAGGAGTGTGTTTTCTTCCCAACCTGTTCCTTCTGAGAGTGACACTTTTATACTTCTAGGCAAGTTCTGGTCTTCTAAGTCAACTGGTTTAGTTTTTAGGTGCTGGCTTAGCTTCATTCACCAGTATAACTTACTGTTGGTAGAAAGGTGAAGTTGAAGGCAGGAATAGTGGAATCTCTACGTCAGCTCTCTCGTAGCTCTCCCCAACTGCAAAACACGAACTTGCGAACTGCCTGAGGTTGCTCACTTATATGGACATCAACCAAAACCCAGTGCGGGGTTAGATGCACCATGGGGTTTTCGGTGAATCTCCAATTTCCAACAAGGGGCCCTTTGTTGTCTGGTTAGTAAAATTAATTACTTCCCATTTTTGGAGAATTAATTACTTCCTATTTCTGGGGGGATCCCTTTGTCCATGAGGAGAGGTTGCAGGATAGCTATCCTCTTAAACTCCCTCCTCCTCCTCCTCACATTGGTATCTTACACCAATTCTTTTTGGTGGGCGTTAGTAACTTCTCTGTCTCTCTTACTATTTTACCTCCACCTATCACCACTGCTACCACACGACCAATGGCATCTTTGTCATGCTGGTGTGGCTAAGCTTGTTTCATTAATTAATTCTTTGATACCACTGCTTATTCAGGATTTCTTATCCTGTTCCCAGATCATGAGCAGAATTATCAACTGGAGCTTTGTTTATGCAAATCCTTTTGTGCCCTGCCAAAATTTCTACAATTAACACATGGCCCTCTTGTCTGGCCATTCCTTGGTCACATTACCTGTGTACACAATATCTCTGCACTCTTTGAATGATATCTTTGTTGATTCTGGTTATTTTGTGTTCTCTTAACCAGCACTTTTAACGACCATTATTAATCAATTGTCAGAGCTAGACCATTTTTGTGAAATTATCATTGATGCAATTCTTCAGTTTCTTGAGAAAAATAGACTTTTTGAAAAATAAAATAAAATCTTATGTTGAACGTTATATCCTTCGGGATAACTCTTAACCCTTCTTTTCTGTTTTCAGCATTTTCCCATTCAATTTTTATGGCTAATTAATTAATTACCATAACTAAATAGTGTCACATCAGTAGGAAATGAAAGGTCTTTGTTTGCCCAGCACAAATACAGCTATTTCAGTTTAGACTTGTGAGTTGGCAGTAAAAAAACTCAAAGGAAACTGTAAACAGATAAAAATTGATGTACTGTTTTCATAAAAAATAAACTGGGCAAGACTTTGAAAGCATTTGAAATTGTTATTTCATGATATAAATGTTGAATTTCTTCCAGAAAATGACTCCCAGCCCATTTTTTTTTTTTTTAAATAATTTAGATTAGCATTTTTCAACTGATGCATACCAATGCACCTGAAAAGGTTAGTCAGGTGCACCCCAAGTTAATAGATGAATAAATTATGAATTATATCAAAAAATCTTGATTGTTTATTTTAATTTTTTTTTTTTTGATGATATTCGCTTATTAACAGAAGAGAAGTTGGTCACCGTATCTGCTTACAAATATGTGAGGTGTTTATTGATCAATTTTGGATTTCCATTCAAGAATATCATTCAAGAGCTTGTAAAGCATTGAATATTTTTTTGCAATTTTCCACTTCATACGTCTGTGAATTAGGATTATTTGCACTTACCAACATTAAATGCAAAAAGAGATCAAATATTAAATGCATTAATGAGGAAATGAGGGTATGTTTATCACATATGAGTCTTAACATTCAAAAAAATTTCCAAAGCACATCTTTCACACAAGCATACTTAAATCTACAATGTAATGTCTTAAAAATATCCTATTTTGAAAGTTCATGACTAATCTTTCCTAATTAAAATTTAAAGTGCAACTCAGTTTTAGTTATTCTACAAGTGTGTCCTGAAGTAAAAAGAAAAAGGTTGAGAAATACTGAGTTAGATATTCAATTATTACGTCAAACATTATTTTTAGACAAACAGAGCGTCTACTCAAATACAGGTATCCACTAAAAATAACATTTGAAGTAATAAAAATATGTTGGAGTTAAAAAAAAAATTAATTCTTTAAAAATAGTCAATTATTCAAACATTTTTTCAACACCTCTCCCAAGGTGTTTGCATAATCGAGGAAGTACCATATAATGAATATTTTTAAAGTTCTGGAAGTTTCTTCATATTTAGCCATAGTCTTTTCAATAAATAGTTTAACATTTTATTGATAATCTTATTTCATAAACACCAAATTTTTTTCCTATAATTGTTATCTTTCCAAGTGGTAGTGTCTTTGTTTTGACAGGTGGATGATTTCTTGTAGTCTGTCATTTTTGATGGCATGGCTAAACTGGTGATATGATTTTCCATCACCAAGTGATCTTATTGTTCAACTTAATTTACACAAAATTTGACAGTCCTCAAATACTTTTCATGATCTGATAGCACTTTTATTAGGTTCAAACCTAAGAAACTATTTCGGGTGTTTCGAAAACTGATTTTCATGCTCAACAAGATTAAATAAGAATATTTTGTACATAGACTCTAATAAGAAAATGACTGATTTTACGTACCTCACAGAAAATAGTGGAATAACCTTCATTGGAATCTGTTCCCAAGATTACAGCATGACGTTTATTTAATCCTACTAAAACATTTGATTCAAATTCATTGGGAATGGCCACTTCTACAGACATTATAGGCTCCAATATTAAGAAATTGCTTTCTTCAAGAACTGCAATGAAACAAATTTAGAAATGATTTATAGAATTTCTTGACATGAAACTGGTGTAAAAAAAAAAAAAAAAAAAAACTTGTGTAGTGGGGAAATATTTCTTTGTTAAATTTTGTGTTCTTTACATTAAAATATGAATTAGAATTTAAAAAAGAAATAAGAAAAAGAGTGAAAAAAAATCTCAGAAATTTAATAAATTTTCACATTCTCTTAATGTGTCAAAAAGATTAAAAGATCAATTGAATTTTCTTTTCTTAATTTTCAGATAGATAGTTAGGTTACTTGTTCTGATATGAAAACTAGCTTGGTCTTATTGTAACCAAGACTGCATGAATATAATGTAACTTACTTTTCTCTTTAAGTAAAAGTAAACCATAAAAAAAACTTTGTTGAAACTAGCTACAAGGTCATTTCAAGTCACATTTTTTTTCTGCATATTTAACAATAGCCTCTTTCTTTGTATGGTAGGCTATAAATCAATTACAGTTAATGTACTTATACTCTGCTGCAGAATAATTGCCTGCTGATTTATAGCATCCTGTCACTCCTGCTATAAAGTTTATGCTGTCTTTAACCTCTTGTACATTGGCTTAATATACAAACGTCTTCAACCAGCATTCAATGATATGCAAAGAACAGTTTTTAAAATAAGGAAAACCAATTTAACAACATTATATGAGTTGAGTTTTAAAAGAAGATACAGTTAGTAAGAAATTTATTTTCTAATTATGTTTAAAATCCTTGACAATGTTTTCATAAATATCTAATTTCTATTTGAAATATTTAAACTATTTTGAAATCCAAATTAAATATCAATCATTTTATTAAAAATTCTAATATAAATATTTTGATATGATATAAAAAGAAAGGGATCTGGAATTGTGAATATTGTTTAAAAGTACTTGTCAATGCATTCAGCTAAACAAAATGGTGTCCAGGCCAGCAGTGTGGACAACAACAAAATTATAAAATGGTGACAAAGAGTCCTTCCAATATGATGAAAAATTGGTTATCAACTAACAACAAATAAGACCACCTCTTTTCAATATTTTCCACCTGGCAGCCCCTTTTTCCTCAGTCAAAAAATGATATGAACCTTGCAATCTCTATTACTATGGCAAATGTTTGAACAAACTACATTCCTTGGTTCCACCAGTTCAGACCTTCACAGCTAGGACCTGCCATGCTATGTACACAAGGTTGACTCATTCTCTTCATATTCCATTAGTAAGGAGGAAGTTCCACTCAGACAGCTTTTCTCCAGAACTATTACTTTGCAGAACAGACTTCCAAGAGAATGCTTCTTCTCTGGCCACTACAATCTTAATGCCTTTAAGCCTTGGATCTCAAGTTAACCGATATCTATCCTACTCGCCCTCGTCATATACACCCCCCTTCTCCTTCCCCCTCCTTTAAAACAATCTCATTTAGTAATCCTCTACGTTGAGTGGCCCTTGGGCCTTGTATTGGGTGAAATAGAGTATAAAAAAAAAAACTTACAGTATTATAGAATTAGGCTAAATAAAAACAAGTACTGACAGTCTGCAGTGTGTGTGTATATATATATATATATATATATATATATTTTCCCCAAACATTAAAGTCTAGAGCAGTGGTGGCCAAACTTGCTTAATATAAAGCCACATATGATAAAGTTCAGATGTTTGAGAGTCGCAAGACATGAACAAAATTTACACATACCTTTTTGTTACATACACATTTTGTAACTAAATTTTTATATACCTATTAAGAAATGCATGCATACAATAATATTAATGTATGCAGTTTTTTTAAACTGTTTATTAACCATGGATATTAAACTTGAGTTTTAATCCAGTGGGATCTCTATTTCTACCCAATAAATAATCATAAAACTTGAAATTTTTCTTATTTACCTTGTATTTACATTTGTGTTGAAAAAGGAGCTGAGCCAACATATTTTCATGAGCCACATATTAAAGGTCAAAGAACCACATGTGTCTCGTGATCCATGATTTGGCCACCCCTGGTCTATAGTATACTCTCAGCAACTGTGCGTAGTCAATAAACATGCATACACCATCTAAATGAAGGGGATACTTCCCCCCCTGCATAACTTTGATGTTTGTCAGTTGGTTTATTTTGTTTAGCAGCATATCAACCTTTTTGAGTTATTTAATGCCAAAAATATTTTGAACATAATTTTGTTTTTAACTACAAATATTTTGTACATAATTTTATACTTTCAGAGTAAATGTATCTTTTTCAGAGATACAGTTTGTAGATTTATTATAGGTGTTTATGTTTTTGAATAAACCTATTTCTTTAAGGTAGGACATGTTTCAGTATTTTTCAAATAGTTCTCTCAAGTTGCTTTCCTTGTATTTCTGTCTTATAGGGGCTAAGTGAGTACATTCAGTTAAAATGTATTTTACTGTGAGTCCATGTTGTACATGTTGATCTTCCGAATGAATATTGTATTTCCAATTTTTGGTTGATGTCTGTTAAAAACATTATGCACACCTAAACTGCAAAACTGAATTGGACAAAACTTTGCAGTATGACCCCCATGAATATCATAGGCTACAGAAAAGCTAGGATTTCTTCCAGTTTTTGTAAATATTTAACAAGAATCTATCTTACATATTTATAAGTCTATTTATAGTGTACATATAATTCCAAGCTGAAACGCTTGGCATTATATGTACACTGTACATTGGACTTCAAGTTTAAACTCATTTCACCTCAAAGATTATTTTTTTTCAAAAATTAAAAAAAGAAAAAGAAAAAAAAAAAAGGTCATCTTGTGGCATAATTGATAAGCATCTTGAAACAAGAAATCAGAGAGAGCTGGGGTTACATTCACTTTTGTTCATATTCCCTTCAGAAAAATATGAATCCCCTTCAGCTATGAATTAAATAATAGGGCAGGCTTTTCAGCTTTAGGTGGCAACTAGTCTAGGAGAAGGACAATTCTGAATTCAAAATCATATGTAGCCCTAGCGAAATACATATTGCTAATGAAAGACTCACAGAGTTTACAATGTGTCTATTATCCTGACTTGTTGGTCAACTACACAGGAAATATATATCCTTATAAAGCATACTCCATTTCCAGATTTATGTAACTAATGTAATGTATATTATTTAGATTGTAAATAATATAACTAGTACTTATACTTTTTTTTTTTTGACAAATTTTTTTTAAAAGCAGGCGATGGACTATTGTTTGCTAACTTCCATATTGGATGTTTGAATCCTCACAGAACTATTTTTCTTTCTTTCTTAAAAGGCAGTATTTTTAAGATTTTGTAAAAATGAATATATATTTTTGAATGAATTTAGAAAAATTAGTCTGATCCTGGATTCGACATTTTTCATTGGATTCGATTAAATAGGAATAATTAAACAATGAAACGTTTCGCAATCTCTGCAATTTTCACAACAGGAAGTTCTTTTTAGCAAAGCTTAGAATTTAACAGATTCAAAAAGACAGACTTTACTAAAAGCTACAAACAGTAAGAAATTGTGGAGAGCCATGATTGCTCACATCCTGAAAAACATGACACTTGGAAGAAGAAGCTAACACAACCAAACTACATACCACAAAACATTGCTCAGCTAATTTAGAGAATATCTTGATTTTTGGATAACATTGATAAACCAGTTAAAAAAATTCCTTTCATACAAGATGAATGAAAATTTGTTTTACAATATATTGCGTTCCAGGCCTTGTCAGAAGAATTTGCCTTGGTTATTACAAAAAAACAATAATAATTTGCCAATTATACAGTTACTCAGACTGGGTGCCATGATGGATATATTGGACTTTGTAATATTTGTACTGTGGTGTTACTTTGTTGGCAAGTTTTTATCTCTCTCAATAATAATAATAGTAGTAGTAGTAGTAGTAATACTAATACTACTAATAATAATTCTTTTATTACTTTTTTCTCAATTCTTTTTTAAGTGTCTCAATGTTTTAAAAATGTTTCTTTATAAGTATGAAAACATTACACTCTGTAAACGGATATTTTTTAGTTACAAATAGCAGAGATTTTCAGCATGGTTTGCAAAGAAACAATTTATGCCCCTTCAATGATTCCATACTCTAAGGAAGTATTTTTGCAGCAGATAGCTATAGAAACATTTGCTTTATCTCATGCTCTTATTTATCTACAATTTATCACTCTTGTTATAAACCTTTGACATTCTGGGAAGGATTCATGCTGATAAGTAAATTAGATTTTTTTTTCTCCCCAATTGCTAAAAATTGATTTGAAAATTAAATTGTTAAAACAAAAATCAATCCTAAAAGGAAAAATTTAAATATTTTTTTTATTTTTTTACTTACTTTTATTTATATTTTTTTCATTGTCTTTTAACAGCTAAAGTTTATTGAGATCAGTACAGTCTGGATTTTTTGTAGTATTTTGTGTAAATAAAAACAAAAGAAAAAAAATGTAATGGTTGAAGAAGATCAATAGAATCAGGCAGTCTCATAGTTTAATGTTTTTTGCTTAATCATTTCACCCCAAGCAAGGCAACAAAACCAGCAAGACATAAGGGGTTACTGAGTGCAAGAATATATGAGAGAAAAAAAAAAACACTATTAAAGAGAGAGAACAACAAAAGAACAAGAATTAAGAAATTAAAAATTTAATGCAAAGTTGACAGGGGAAGTAAGAAGTCAGAAGAGACTTCTACAAGTGAGAGAAGAAACTGTTAGCATAGAACTTATGATTACATCTAGTCATTGCAAGTGATGAGATCTTGCCATCAATCTACTACTGTGCTTAAATTCATAAAGTCTAGGTGTCATAGAGGAAAGTTCATCAGAACAATTACCATGAAAGGATTTATATAAAAAGCACAGGAAAGCTATGTTACAGTAGTGGAAAAGTGACTGAAGCTGAGATGCCAGGTCAGGATCATTGCAGATTCTCTTTTGGATTTTATCAAGAATCTCTAAAAGTGGCAGTAATAATCAAAGTATGAACAAATGGTAGACTTATAAATATGTAAGATAGATTCTGGCAAAAAACAAAAATTGTCTAGCATGTCACAGCAAAACCAACTTTCCTTGCTGTAGACCTAGCAATTGAGTCAATATAATCTTTACACTTCAGATGAATGGAAAATGTTAGCCTGAGAAGCCACAATGAGTCACTTTCCTGGAGGTTAGCATCAGCCATGCTACTGGAAGGTAAAATTAGTTCTCTCAGATGATTAAAAGAGAGCAGTTTCATTTTAAATTAAAATTAAGTCACTCCTTGCTTTATCTCACGCTCAGGATCCCCATGACTATGTCAAAGGGCAGAGTCTCGTCTTGGGAAACAGCTACCTGACCCTGTTTTATGGGGAATTTTTGGCCGAGCATATGCATACCCCACATTAAATTTGGCCTTGTGCCAGATCTGACCACGTGGGGCAGTTGGTAGATATCCTGCAGTTGGAGATTCATTGTGAAATTCACTTAACTCACTTCTAGCAGTTGACTACTTCTGCGTGCTGCTGGCGAATCTTATATGTGTTGTTCTTGTTCTAAGTATTATTGTTCATTACCAACCTTCATGTGATTATTTTATTCAATAACCTTCAACAACACCATTCATGACAACTTTCATTCGTGATTTGGTAAGAAACACCAAATCAATTGAAGAATTCGTCCAGAAATACCATTACCTTTTAACTTGTGAAGAAAGCCAACATGCCTGTCAAATGTCTTTGAGATATCCAAAACAACAGCCCAAGCCTCACCGGTCTTATCTAAAGCTTGATAGACTCTTTCAGTAATAAGCATTAATACATCAACAGTTGACCTAGAGAAGTGAAAGCCATATTTCCTTATCTGAAAGAAGGCCCTGCTTGCTTCTATCAGCAAACTTAGCCACTTTGAGGACACATTTACAATTATTATGAGCAGACACAAAGAGCTGTCTGTTGTGATTGGAACTATTATGCTGGTATAGACAGAAAAAGAGAAATTGTGGGTTATAGTGAATAAACAGGCACAAAATTATTCGCAGATGAATGAAGAAAGAAAGCCATTTTTATATTGTCAGAAATTTTGTCTAAAATTTATAAAACATGTCCCAATTCATTGTTTTAAGTTTAGCAATGATGAGCAAGCAACAGAAAATGAATTACAATGAGTATGCCTGATTAAAGTGAACTACTGAAAATAATATGCTTTATGCGTCATAAACAGTAAAAGGTGTTAAAAAGTTGGTTTAAAATCATATTTTGGCAATTTTTCTCAATTTTTTCAATTAAGATCAAAATGTGATCATTAAGCTCAAGTGGACACATCTGTCCAATGATATTTATAAATTAAAGAAAGGAAAAATAAAAAAAAGAAATGGTAACTTTACCTTGTTTAACTGCATTTTCAGCAGCAGTGAAGAAAGAGAAATCACTTGAATCAACAATGTGATGAGCCCCTAGTGAGAAATAAAATTTTTTCAATAGAATTCAATGAATGACATTTGCAAAAGATGGAGAGAGAGAGAGAGAGTTCAAATTCCATACAAATCTTTTTCAAATATCAAATAGTCATTTTCTTTTATTTCAGTTTAGAAATCCTGACTTCATAGCCAAGCTTCCAGCAAGTTGGCTGTAGAAAAATAAGTCCGTCTTTGGATTCAGCATAAACTCCCTTTTGGAGTTTCTATGTTTTGTTTTCAGATGCAGAAACGAGACAGAAATTTCTGGGTAGAAAAACTTTCATAAAATTTACTGAATATTTTAATTTGTTTACTATATTTATAAGATCTACTGATTTTGTGTCATGTGTATATATTAGTAAGACAACATGTATATATTGATAGAATTCAAATTCTCTGGGTGAGATATTTTGAAATGGACAAGATTCTAAAGAAAGGCTATAACATTGCAACATATATAGTCTGACTGTTCATTCACAAGTATATTTCATCTGCTCAAGTGGTTAGCTAATCCCTATTGTAGATGGCCACTCAGGCACAGGTGTTTCTACCTAGGTGACATGTGGATACTGGCTTTATATTATTGTGATGTGAGTTAAAGACGATGCATTTTAAGTATATTTTGAAATGGGTAGATTCTAAGAAATCTTTAAAAAAGCAAAGACATAACATCATTATATATAATGGCTTGTTGTTCATTTCCAAGTACAATCATTTGCTATTATTGCTAGTTAATCCCTGTCACAGATGCCCACACAGGCACACGTAATTATTTGACACCCACAAAACCAACCTGTGGTTTGTACAGGAACTATGCTGAGTGGACCTTATACTTTCTGGGAGTGCATAATTTGATATGATCAGATGTTAATCAAGGCCAGTACACTCAAACCATTGGTCATGATGTCTCGTGACCTTGTGCTAATACAAGCATCAACAGCTCCCAAAGTTTTGTCTACTCAATTTTATTCCCAAGGTCAATATGTAGTGTCATTTCCAGGAACTTCCTAACAGTGTCACACACTGTGAGGATCTTCTTATTAAATGATGAAGTAGAAAGTATGTTGTACATAGGATCCCTGCTCAGTTCTTTCTTGTTTGTCCCATTTTTTGTGCAGTTGAAAGTGGTGACATGAACTGGGAGAAGGAAATCTTGGCCATTGTTTGACTTTACTTTCTCTCTCCATGTTTCATTCAACATCACAAATAAAATAACTGTCTCCAATCACGAGGAAAGAGTAGTATTGTTGGTCAGTCGACTGGCTGATTGGTTGAACTCTCTGCCTTCGGGCGGGGAGGAACCCAAAAGAGGCTACGCCGAAGGGTGGATTCTCTTTCGGGGAGGTAAACCGACTCTGAACCCGTTTATACGGTTCAATGGGCATATTTTTGGCTGAGCCCACGGGCTTGGAGATCCCACGTTAAACCGGCCTTGTGCCACATGATGCCCTCGTGGGGTGGGGGTGACTAAATATCGAGTAGTATTGTTGTTCAACTTCCACCCCCCACCTCCACAAGAATATCATCTGTTCCTATCAAATCAGCATTATCACAGCCTGGGCAAAGGTCAATTTTTGAACTTGGTAACAATTTGCCCAATATAATATTGCTTGTGTTTATGCGCGCATGTGTGTGTGTGGGGGGTATCTGTGTATCTTTTCAAGGATGCATGTGCATTGTGTATAGGAAAAGAATTCCTCACTTTCTACTTTTATTATATGGTGAAAGAACAGTTGATCAGTTGATTATGCTTAGCAGCATATCAACACCTCTATGGGTTATTTAATGCTGAAATTAAATATTATGAACACAATTTTATGGCTTCAACTAAATATATTTTGAACGCAATTGTATGCCTTCAACTACAAAAGTATTGTTGGTTATTTTGCTATAAAATATATCATTGGTAATTCTACTATGAAATGTATTGATAGTCATTTTGCTTTAAAATTGTGTTGTTGGTAATTTTACTATAAGAATATATTTTTATACTTTCATAGTGTTTTCTTTTTGTGGGAGTGTTCATTATTTGCCCATAGCTGAGACTCTAACAGGTGCTACCACCCTGAATCAGGGTGAACCTGGGAACAACATCACTTAAGAGGTAGTTCCACACACCTCAAAATCATGAATCTCTCAATCAAAGGCCATACCCAGGACTAAAGAACAGCTGAACTAACTTAATTTCTACACTCTAACCCTGAATCTGTAACAAACATTTACTATGCTGGATTACTGCCCCCAGATGATTATTACAGGTGGCATGAGATTTAAAAGACTCTCCCTCTTTCCCTTTCGCAGCACTAAGACGTCCTCCTCTCACTCAGCCAGCATGTAAGTACCTTAGAGACAGTGAAGATTGCTTTGAACTTTTCACATTTAATTTCTCACTTTTCCTTTTTGTAATATGCCTATTAGATGTATTTATTAATACTCATTTGTTTAATTTCTGTGTCTTGTGTATCATTTTTGCCTGAACTCACAGGAGTCCACCAATATTGTTTGAGAGATAAATATACTAAGAGAATTAAACATTTACTAAAAAATGTGCAAATCTATTATCAAAAGTGGTGATTCCTGCAACAACTAAAACCAAAATGGTCATTTTCTAGGGCATAGAAACAGATGTTATTCAGAAATTGGTTCTGGTAGCATTTTATCAATTATATATATAGGAGGCAAAGTGGAGAAGTGGGTAGCAGCTTGGAGATCCAAGTTTGAATTCCAGTTGAATCCATTACATTCACTTACGTGGGAAAAGTATGAATCCATCTCTTCTCCTTTCAGTTATGGGTAATTAGCAGGACAGACTGGGTTCTATAGCCATGGATGGCAACTGGTCTAGAATAAGGACAACTCTGAATTCAAAACCTGCAAAGGGTCATTTGAGGACCTTGTGGCATGTAGTGCACCAGATCTCTGTATTCAACCCTTCAAAAAGTGTGGTTGGTTCTGCACAAAACTTTCACCACCATAATCAAATCATATGTGCTAGTGCCTGGCTGTCAGTTCCTAGGAGTTGCTGACCCTCATACATTAAATACGATGGGAGAGCCCACCAAATATATATATATTTTCACTGAATTACTTACCATCAATTAACCGGAACCGTATGCCTGAAATCTTGTGTCCAGTTAAGGCTCCTTTCTCACAAGCTTTCAGAAAGCCCTAAAATAAGGAAAAAATATATGTAAGGAAAATAATCTGTTAAAATTGCTTTTTTTTTAAAGTTCATTACTAGTCAAAAAACAATTTTCAAGATATTGTTCATTAACTGCATATGATTGAACTTTCTGCCATTAGTATTCTCTGGCTTTACTGCAAATGACATGTTTGAATTTCTTTGATGTTAGAATCTGTTAGACAATGATGATGATTACTACCATTACAAAAACAACAACTTTCTTAGGAGGACATTGCAAAAGACTGCAATAAAATGAATGTCAAAGTTACATAAATTTGAGGCTTGCCCTAAAGCATATAAAAGTTATCTTTATTACACTGCATTTTATTAATTCTAAAAAAAAGAAGGTCTAAACATGAGGTACAGGCCTTAATTTTTAAGCCTAATTAAAAAATACTTTTTTTCAAGGTGATTGGCAAAATGACATGGATGACTAACATGATGCAGGCTTGGCAGTAATCTTCAATTTGCAAAATAAAGAAAAACTATTTGTGAAGCACACCCAAAGTGAACTGTAATAAAACAACAAAAAAAAAAACTTGCACATATAGCTTTTTGGGTATGTAAATATTATTGTTTACTATTTTTTCTTTGTCCAAGTAGAAGTATTTATAATAGAATTAAAGAAATCTCAATTTTTTTTTCTAAGATGAAACACAGCCATTATTTTTCGTTTTTGACAAGGTTTTCTTAAATGTTATTTATGTCACCTAATTTGCAATGCTCAAATTGTTTTGACATTCTATGCAATGGAAGCAGCATACATTGAAAATAAAGTGGTGGTGTCTGACAACATTTGAACTCCGGTGTTCTTTGGGAGCCTGACTGGAATGCAGTATCTTTCCAGATTGCGGAGAAAGAGCCATCAACAGGCAAAATTCAAATTAAACAAGAAAAACCAGTAAAAAAATGATAATGTTCATTAATTAATGAGAAAGGAGATAATTTTTCTTTTTTTCTTTTCCTTTTTAATCATACCTCACATAATTGAATCTTGGGGGGGAAAAAAAAAGGAAAACATCTAGACTATTTTTGTTTGTACTTTTATCTTTCTGAGTTTTTGTCCATCAAAGATTTATAACAAATATCTTATATTCTATATTTTATTTTTATATAATTGTAATTCAGTCTTGGTGTGGGTAGTGGCTTGGAAAGAGAAATTAGTGAGCTGAGTTCAAGCTCTGTCAGAGTTTATTGTATTCACTTTCATACAAATACCTTTGGTAATGGTATGAATCCATCTCCCCCCCCCTCCGCCAATGAATTAAATAGGAAAATGTACACACTTCTTGGATACCTGCCAGGTTCTTAACATTGAAAATTTGCTGAAATGAAAAATAGTCATCAAATATGGCATTCAAGACTCATGGCAAACTTCAGTCATGTCTTGTCATCAGGTGGACACCACATAACTGGCTCCTGGAGATTTGTCTCCCAGAAAGTGCCTCCCCATTGCACAGGGTCAGGAGTACATCCTAACAACCACAGCAAAAGCAGGAGTATCTGTTAGCAAAGGCTTGAATCCACCAAATAATTGATTAAAAAATTTGTAAATGGATTTTACAAGTTGTTATGGAGGCTTGTATGTGTACTAAGTCGGTCCTAAAATAGGTTCAACGTACAAAACGTTAGGAACTTGATATAATAGGTATAACGCAGAGTAATCTAGTTGTGGTCGCTGATACTTTACTATTCGACTAACTGTTGTCTAACCTCGACTAACCGAACTGACTCACTGAGCAACTCACCACTCTAACTACTCCTACTTATTATAGGTGGGAGAATCTATTGATTATAGAATAGGTGTGTTCCACTATAACACAAGTACAAAAGGTTTTCTTCCCAGATCTGTTGATTGAAGTTTCCTTTTTATCTTAAACAAACGAAAAATCTGATGTAAAAGCCAAACTTAAGTCACACTTCTCTTAAAATCCTCTATCCGTTACTGTACTAGCATATTCTCTTCATTTTGTGTAATTAATTCCAAGGGCAAAGTTTGTATTTACCTTTTTGATGGAAGGTATATACTGTCTAGGTATGTTGGTTCCAGTTGTCTCATCTCTAAATTCAAGTTTGGTGTTCTCTTCAGGTGGTAAAGGCTAGAAAAAGCAAAACATTATTTTAGATTTTTATAAACGACCATAAAAAAACATTTCACAGAGTTTATTGCAAGTCAGATTCAGAAAACAAATGTAAGACTAAAATAATTCCCATAAACAAAAATAAATCACTTTCACTTCACACAAAAATCACAATTGCTCTATCAGCCTAAACCAGTGGTTCCCAAACAGTGCTACATTCCTCATAAGTGTGGCAGAATGATTGAAAGACAATCAAACATTTAGAAACAGTTTAAAAAAATTCATACGCCAAAGGTAAATATGATTTAAAAATTTTAAATATTATTATGGACTAGCAGTAGAGCCCGGCATTGCCCGGGGATATAACAGTAAGAGATAGATCAAGTATCCACCATCATAAAGACTGATAAAATTGACAAAGATTATTGTTTAAGGCTGACGGACATGCATGTCTGAATTATTTTTTTTTTTTTTACGAATTGGTCAAACCCAAACTCAAACAAAAACATTGTTTTCAATCATTATGAGTCTCTACCAATTGAATAGAATTTTATTATAAACAATTGTCTTGTAAATGGAATTTTTAAAGCATTCTGAATGTAAAAATAAAGAAAAAAGTGTGCAAGACAATAAGAAACACTACATGCCAAAAAAAAAAAAAAAAAAAAAAAAGTTTTGTTGAAATCGGTTGAAAAATGTAGGTAGCCTTTCTGTAATCTTTTAGTTTTACAATTTATGATTTTTACTTATTGAATACAGTAAAAAAAATTGCATATTTTGCTTGTGGTGATTCATAATTAGAATTCTGATTTGAATATATTTTCCACTCGTTGTTTCTAATACAAAAAATATTAACTTTATTTGGGTTTATTAATTATGATCTAACAAATCTTATTCATTTAGTAGCCTTTCTGTAATAATAATCTTTTACAATTTATGATTTTTACTTATTGAATACAGTAAAAAAAATTGGACACCATGTGTATTTAAAGTAGTTTCCCATTCCGGTTATTATTTTTAGTTAGGACTTGTGTATGTTTAGATTTCATTATCTTTCCCTAAAGATAAAGAATTTATCTGATGTTTGTATTCATACAATCAGTAGAGATCATTAGATTATTGTTTAAGGTTGACGGACACGCATGTCTTAATTAGTTTTTTTTTTTTTTTTACAAATTGGTCAAACCCAAACAAAAACATTGTTTTCAATCGTTATGAGTCTCCCGATTGAATAGAATTTTATTATAAATAATTGTCTTGTAAATGGAATTTTTAAAGCATTGTGAATATTAAAAATAAAGAAAAAAGTGTGTAAGAGAATAAGAAACACTACCTGCCAAAAAAAATAAAAAAAAGTGAAGTTTTGTTTTATCGGCTGAAAAATATAAGAAATCCGCTCCCATATTTAAAGGAACCCACACACACAAACAACCCGATGTGAGTTGTCCCCCTTCCATTTTCACAATGTCTCTTAATCGTGTTTTCAAATTGATTTTGTGCAAAAACAATTATATTTTTCCCATTTTTGGTGCTGTTAGAACCACCACAAGGTAATTTTATGTAGTCCTGTGAAGTTTTGTTGAAATCGGTTGAAAAATGTAGGAAATCCGATCCAATATATAAACGTTACAGACACACACACACACACAATCTGTGTTTTATAATAAGTAAGACTATAAGACTATTTACAATTCCATGCATGAGTCTCAGTATAAATAATTATTGACCAATTTTATCATTATGATATTTTTGCTTTATATCAAGTACTAAGAATATAGTAACTAGGTTCCACTTAATTGGAAGAGAGTTATTAATGACTAGCAGTAGAGCCCGGCGTTGCCTGGGGATGTAACAGTAAGAGATAGATCAAGTATCGACCATCATAAAGACTGAAAAATAAAATTGACAAAAATTATTGTTTACGGTTGCATAATGGATGAAACATTGTGATAAAAACAAAGAGTGTAAATAAAGAAGAAAAATCTTTAATAATTTAATAAATTTTTATTAATTTATTATAAAATGTTTATTAATAAACTGAATAATTTTCTTAAATTTATCTAAGTCAGGTTTTAGTCCAAATCAAGTATGCAGTATTCAAAAATATGACCGACAAAAATCTACTCCCATGTTTAGCATTGAACAACTTTTGTAAAAATAAAGATATTTTAAATCTGTTTGTTTTATCCAACAGAAAATGTTTTTATAGCCACCTAAAAACAGACTTGTTGAAAACCAAACCAAATATGAGAAAGAAATGACAGGATCAGTAATAGTTTGAGCCCAAAATTGCATCAATAGAAATAGCAGCCATGTTGAAAGCCATTAAAACAATGCTTTTCATAGGGAATAATAATAAAGAAAATGTGTTCTACGTAATCACCATTGGACTCATCCAACGCTTGAATCTGTACTATCCTCAGATTGACACACAAACAATTTGAAATATTCCTAGTGGAGCTTCCGGTGTGAATGCCAAGCAGTACAACATGCTATTTCTAAATTTATGTTGGAGTGAATTGTGTCATGGTGCTCCTTTTCTCACAGATGGTGCCCAATTGACCCTACTATACTGTACAGTCAAAAAAATCAAAAACAAACAACATAATTGTGCAAAATTAAAATGATAAAATGGCGACAATTTACCCATCGCACCCTGTATGTTTCTTGGGAAAGAGATAGGTTGGTGATGGTTTTACATTTACCCCACCCCAACATTCAGGAAGATAATATGGTTTAACCTACCATTCAATAAAACTATTAGGACAAACGCCATCAAATTATTTCTAAAATTAGTAAATAAACACTTTGCAGGTGACAAGCTGCTTTGAAAATTTTTCAATAAGAACAATTTAAAAGTAAGTTACAGTTGTTCTGGCAACATGGGGAAAATTCTCAGCAGACCTAATAATAATGTATTAGAGTGCAGTAAAGATATGGCCAACAACAATAGAATATGCAACTGTTGAAATAAAGAAGTGTCCACTCTGGGGAGAATATTTAACTAAAAATGTGCTCTACCAGGCTGTAATTCGCAGTGTGAGTGAAGAAATATTTTATGTTTTATAAAATGTTTTAATTTTTCAAAACACAGTCAAGATATTGTGTTCATGTTCATAGTTAATATCATTAAGTGCTGTTTTTTTTTTGTTTTTATTAATAAGGCTTCCATTATATTTAGCCTTTTTTTGCATGTAGATGATGCTATTATATTAGTGCTGTCAACAAGTATGTTATGAATAGTGTCCGGTAGGTCTCCATGAATATTTAAATGAGATCCAAAAGAGCTATGGTCAGAAAGGTGTAGAGTGATTCCGCGTGTCAAACAATAATGGAAGCCTTATTAATAAAAAAAAAAACCAAAAAAAACCAACACTTAATAATATTAACAATGAACATGGACACAATATCTTGACCGTGTTTTGAAAAAGAAAAACAATTTATAAAACATACATGCAACAAACTATTTCTTATTAAACAGTTAAAATATTTAATCCTTGAAAATGGCTAAATGTATAGCTCAGATAAAAAGAACATTCGGACAGTTTTTATATAGTTTATCATCTGAAAAGAAAAAATATTATTAGATTGCATGAGAAATTGGATAAAAAACTAAATCAAAGCACGTTGTCTGTCGTATTCACTGAAATGTGCATATATTATTTACATTATTCGGACTATTGTCCCCATCTTTGTCGCCATTTTTATTACAATGTTTCGGCCGTTGTATGCTCCGGCCTTCTTCAGGTGGTTCGAATGTTGAACTGAACCCTTTATTTTGCTCACTGGGGTAGACTGTTCTAGTTCCACATGCCATGTTTGATGGCTGTCAGTTATCTGTTAATTTCCCTCTGTCTATTCAAAACTTTCAAAAGTCCAATTGTTAGACCAGAGTCTGTCTTTTGTGTAGCTTTTGGCATTTCATACCATTCTTTAACTCTTTAATTCTTAATAATGTTCATAGTAATAAGAAATAATTTTTGATTGCAAATTATATATAATCTGCAATCAAAAATTATTTCTTATTATTATGAACATTATTTTAATGGCTACAATTATTTGACTAGGCATCTCTGCTTATTTACAAAAACAGTGAAATTAATGTATACTGTCTTAGACCATCATAACCTCTGTTAAAGAAAATATATCTCTCAGTAGGGACTGGATTCCCTTTTTTCTGGAAATCACCTTAAAGGTATACTGTAAATAAATAGGATGTCTACTCAGACATGTGTAACTATTAAAATAACACACACACATACATGTGTATTTGTGAGAGATTATAGCTTGCAAAATGTTTGCAATTGGGATAAGCTTTCCTGCTAATGTTTGTGTGGGGAATATAGTTATGGGGGAGTGGTTCTGCAAAGTGCTCACTTCTTTTCCCTGTTAAAATTAAGGCATTTTCTCAATCTATCTAGCCATAGGACAGAGCAGAGAGAGAACTGGATTCATGTTCAGCAATTCCATTTTCCATACCTACCATCTTTTACACCAACTTTTTTTTATGGATGTTTAATCACAATTTTTTTAAAAAAAAGAAGATGAAGAAAGAAAAAGAATCAGCTATTGAGTGAAACCAACCTCCATAATTCCAATGACTCGACCATACTGTCCTTGACCCCCAGACTGTTTTTTATGCAGATAGTCAAAACTGTGGAAGAGAAAAGTACAATTTTATCAATGAATATAAATGTTATTTACCTGTTCAAATCTGACTTAACCCTAAGTCACATTTTCTATTTCTTCCATTTTGAACTACTCTCTGCCATATTTTGATTAGCCTGGGTACTAAACAAAATGGTGGAATAGAATATAAAATTTTTGATATATGAAGTTATGACCCAAACCATTCAAAATTCATCATCAATATAATCAGTGGTGGCATCCAACCAGTTCATGCAAAACTGATTCTTAAAATTATTAAAGCTTAGTGAACTGGTTGTTGGATTATCCAGAAATAATCTTCTATATTAATAGCCAATATATACTAGCTAAATAGCTAATACAATTGTTGTAAGTTCTGCAGAAGCTGAAAGAGGGTTTTCTGTGATGAACAGAATTTATTCTGACAAAAAAAATTGTCTTGAAGTTAAAAATGTGGCAAATCTTCTAGTCGTAATGTTGATAGGTTTTCCATTGGATCTTTGAGAATGCAGCGATTCAGTTTGAACGTGACTAAGAAACCATAACACAGCTGATGACACTAGTATCAAAAAGCATCGTACTTTTGAACAGAAATATAATGAGAACAGAATTTAAACCTAGAAATATCTTAATAAATGTCTTCTATTAAATTATCAAAATGGTTTAATTCTTTTTGATACTATAAAGTGATTTGTTTGTATTCTCAGATTGTAAAGAAAATAAGTAGAATAGGTTCCTAGAGATTACCTGCCTTTATAGAACCAGTTCCTGGAAATTTGGAATGCCATTATTGTATATAAGTATTTAAAGCAAAAATTAGAGTTTTAATAAGATAGTGTTTTTAAACACTGTTCAAATTACAGCTTCTAATTGTTGTTTTTACAAAGCAAAGTAAAATATAAGAAACGTGGATCAACTTAAAATAACATTTCATAATTTTAGTTAGAATTATTAAATGGGAATTTTGAACTCTCAAATATTTCTTACTGGTAGAATTTTATTCAAAATTTTGGAAGATAAAGATACTTTGTTGGAGAGGCAAGCTTCAGTTATTTACAAATCATGCAATCTCCAAAAACTCATTAATTAAATCCATGATTTGAAATTAACAGATATAAAGTAATTATTTCTTTCCAATTGAAAATCTGTAATAAAATAATTTCTGTATGAAACTTTCAAAATATAAGATAATAATAGAAATGATAAAATATTAATAATGTAAATATGTCAATATTAATAATTGATATTTGCTCAAACAAATCAACATAATACAGAAAGAAAATTATTAATAGTAAAATTTTGTTCATTTTTTACAGAGATTTTACTTCAAAACTTATATCATGTAAGCATCTAAAAACTCTCTCAGTGTACACTATATTATTAATATTATTATATATTTATATAAGTATCAAAAGCATTTCTGTTTTTACAAATCCTTTACTCTGTTATATAGATGTCATGTATGGGGGCCAACTTGTTTAGAAATGACTAATCTATCAGCTGTATACAACCATTTTTGCAGATCAATGATTAAAAATGGTTTCAGGCAAATGAACTCTGTGGGTCTTGAAGAGGTCTGGATCTTCATCAGATATCATTGACTGGTGTTACAGTTAAGAGCTTTATCAAATAACAGATATCACACCCTTGAGGACTTTCAACAGCAGCAACAACTAAAATGGATAGCACATGTAACTTGAAGAAAAATAATGACATAATCAAGATGGTGACATTCCATGCTACTTCAAACGAAAGATTAGGGGGATGCTCTTTTCATCAATATTGGAAAGACTGATAACAGTGGACTTGAGAAACATATTTTTTTTTGAAACCTGCTTCAAGAGAATTATTTTATATCTTTCAACCAAAAGTAATGCTAATTGCTTAATCAATGAATGCCAAATGTTTCCTCATAAGGAAACGAACAATCTGTCCATTGCCACCAGTCAAAAGCTTATTTCATGTACATATCTAAAAACTATCTAAGATTTCTTGACAAAGTATAATCTTTGTGCCAGACAAAAAACAAAAACGTTGTGTCAAAATGGTTATTCCCTTGACACCACAATTAGTGTATACACTTTTGACCCCCAGCAATGTTTAGTTACAAGATTATAAAAATATGTGAACCAAATACAATGCAATATTTATTATTTACCATTTTATAAAGAAATAAATTTGCAAAGAAATCTTTTTATTCAAAAATTTATAAAAAATTACAAAATTATCAAAATATGTAAACCAACTCCAATGCAATATTTATTATTTACCATTTTATAAATAATCATGAAAACAAGTCTTTTATTCATAATTTTGTAAAAAAATATCTATGAACTACAGAACAATAAAATTCAAATAAACATAATTCCTTGGATATAATACATTTTTATATTTTACATCTCAGATTACTTTCTGTTTTAATTTTCCAATTGTTTTTATAATCAGGATCTATGATCAAGGATGACTAACCAATAGAAATCCAAGGCCTGAAATTCCAGAAATTATAGGCTACCCCTCAAATTTCCTGCTCTTTTTTTGAAAATGTTGCTAATTAAAAAAAAAAAATGCCTAGAAAATCTGCCAGCAGATTAAATAAGCAAGCTAATAAATACTAATTAATATCTTTGTTTTTAATTTAAGAATAAAGAAAATGTATAAATCCACTTTCATATGTTTGGGTTTTCCTTAAAATTCTAATCATGACATTTTAAATATTCCAAGGGAGTCAAAAGGGTATACAGTAATAGCAGCGACAAACCATTTTTTGTGGGCATGGTTTCCCTATGTTATTGGTATTATTATTATTATATATTATGGTATATCAAAAGTGTTTTTGCCTTTTTGCAGATACAAAGTTCATTTCAGTTACACATCTAAAGATGCTCTACAACTCTACCATGTTATGATAATCATTATTATCATAATTTTCAATATTATGCAGCTATAGATTTAAAAAAATTTTTTTTTTGTAGATAAATGGTATATACTAATTTTAAGACTCTGGCAATTTTAAAGGCTTATTTTAAAGGCTTGTTTTAAAGTTGCTTGCAGAATTTGGGAAGCAGTAAGAAATGAAAACAAAACCAATTTAAGTCTTTGAGAATAATATGTCTCTTGAAATAAGGCTCAGAAGGGGGGGAACATCATCAGTTATATTGATAATGAAGCTTTAAAATGCAAAGAGGATGATATCTTGACAACCAACACTCAAAAGGATTTTTTTTTTTTTTTTTCCTTTTTTTAAAGAAGAGTTGGGAGCATATGCAGAATATTATGTGAGCCTCAACACATGCAAAATACTGTGTGAGTCTCAACATGCATAAAATATTACAAAAGCCTCAATATGTTCAGAATATTACAAAAGGTTCAACAAATAAACAGTTGATTAAAAAATGAAAATACTTCTGGTATACCCAAAGAAAATATGTTAACAAAATAATTTAAACTGGCAATTCAAAATAACTTTGTGCCTTGTCAAACTTGCATATTGTCTTCAATATTTGAGTAGACATATGTAACCTTTTGTTTCGAAAGTTTTAATTTGGAAAATATTCCATCATAATTGACATAATTTCTTTGATGAACTATTATAGAAGATATGATATACAAGTTTATATATCAGACTAATTGTGGGTAATTGAATGAGAAAATGAAAAAAAAAAAAATTAACATATCACATTTTTCGTCCTTTGAAACAATTTCTTCAGACTAAATGTTTTAATGGATATTTAACTTTTTGCATCTGACTTATGTAAATGCATAACCTAGCTAACACCATTCAGCATTCTACGACTATTATTTTATCTTGATTAAGAAAAGGAAACACAAACAATTATGATTATGAATTATTAAGTCATATGAACACCAAAGTTAAGCAACAGCCAGCTGGGACAGTAAGTAGATGAGTGACTGCTTGGGAATGCCAGGTGATGTGCAGCTGGTGTAATGGATAATGTCTCAGAATTGTTAATCAGATAGCAGAGTTCAAATTCATATTGGGGTCATTATATTCACCTACACACAAATACCCTTGGAGAAGATATGAATCCACCTCTTCTTCTCACACCCAGCTATGGGTTATTTCATAAGATTTGTATCACTAACCTATTGTCTTCTCAAAAAAAATAAAATAAAATAAACATTCTTACAATCTAAAAATATTTTCTGGTTTTAAATAACCTGCAAGTGTTGATAAACCATAAAAAATAAATCAAATCAATTATCAGTTACAATCAATTATTACAAACAATTATCATTAATTCTTTTTATAAGTTCATTTTTCATCTTATTTTTGTTGCTTAAATTATTTTATATTCTATAATCATTAAGTAAGCTATATTGTTCGTTATCCAATTTTTATTCATGCATTGTTGGTCTACACTTAGTAGTAGTAGTAGTCTTAAATTATGCAAATTTCTTAGATGAAGCATTGCTATTTTTAATTTTCTTTTATTAATTTAAAACAAAATTATTTTAACTGAAACAATAAAAATAAATTATTTGAATTAACAATAATGACAATTCTTCATTTAAAGAAAACCACAGACAACATAAACTCTACTAGCACATGGACAACAAAAATAAGATAAACTAGTCAAAGGTTAATAATAATAATAATAATATAAACAATGCTTCATGTAAGAAATTTGGACAACTGATTTTTATGTCATTTGAAATTGAAACTTGTCTGCACTTTGTTAAAGCTGACATAAAACAATTCTATTGTGTTGGGAATGAAAGTCATAACTTGCAAGACAATCATAGCAAGAGTTGCACAAATGTTTTTGTTGCAGATGGAGATTTGTGTAACCTTGTTGCATCTTCTTCAATGTCTATTGTATACTATATTTTTAGTTCTACTAATTAACTCCATCACTGTAATGTCCAAGAGTAAAGTACTTGCTTGTAGGACCCAGACATGCTTAGTAAAATTTCTTCCTGCAGTACTGTGACAAACATTCAATGCACTTACCATGATCGAAAAAGCCATGATGCTTAGTCCGCCATTTGCAATTTGGAAAAGGTACATTCAGGGACGGGCACAACAGATATAACTAGTAAGAGATGGCCATGCAAATTCTAAACATATATAAAGGCTATAAATCTGTCAGTGGGCAGAAGGGCTTTTGCCTGGCATAGAGGTAACTAGGGAAAAACAACATCAAATGAAGGCTGAAGAAACTCATCATGTTTTGGTGCCTCTTCAAACAAGAAAAACCCAGCTTGTGAAATGGATTACTAGCATTAAAAGAAATCACATTCCATATATATATATATATATATATATTGTGTAACAGCAAAAGTGTCCAAATTGTGTAAAAGCAAAATTGTCTATTTGTTAGATTAAGCTTTGAACCGTAGTATCTTAGAAATGATTAAATATATTTTACTGGAATTCTCCAAGGTTTTTATAACACTATTGGACTCTACTTTGAGCAATAAGAATGTATAATTACTCTCCAAGCTTAACAAGAATCATGATGAAATTGATCTAAATGAAAATGACATGTTCATGATTAACCATAGCTAAGGATCGGAATTTCATGAAGGATTGAAATAAAGTTCAAATATATATTATTCCAGGATCATTTTCCAACTTATTCATGATGATTTTTGCCCTCTCTAACCTTCTAACTTTCTGTTCTGGAGTAACAAAGTGCCTTACATGTTTCACATATGATTTCATTTTCAAGTCTTTTTGGACTGTCATAGATAAAACTCCTCTTTCATGTGCCAAATGCCTTATAGGTTGAGTTGAATCTTTCCTTATTGATCTCTTTAGCTCTTTAAGTTGAAATGATGATACCTCTTCCGGCTGTGACCTCCTGATCCAGTTTTCCTCTCTAATGTTCCCTCTTTTTTAAACTTATTCACTGTTCTCTTGATGGGTCTTGAATGGACTTTGAAGATGGAAGCCAGAGTATGAATGTTGGTACCATTACTGAAAGCTTGAATGATCTTTTTCCTCTCACCATTTCTCAGTTGGAAGTGGGAGCTGACACAAAACGATTTTAACCTGTTCTCTTTCTAGCTGAATAACGCAAAGGGTTTTTCAGTGATTCTTATGACAAATATTGTCAAGATGTCTTATCTGAAAACCTGAAAAAAGAATTGGTTTAGTATTTTTTTAGATATTAAACATTTTGTGGGACGAACAATTATGCACAATTGGGACAATTTTGCTGTTACATCTGGTGGGTATATATATATATATATATATATATATATATAAAAATGGAATTTAAGAGAATTTCTATCTTGACCTCAAGCTTTATTTTACTTTCCATCCTCAGTTTTACCAATTACAGCATTTTCTCTCCGTAAATTAAAGAAGTTTTAAAAACAAAGTACTTACTACAGGGGGTCCAGACATGGTTTCTCGAAAGCAACCTTGGGTTTACCAAGGGTACATTTGGCATTGAATTCTCTTTCAAGACGCTGAAAAAAATAAAGTAAAAATAAAAAAAATCATTTAACCTGCATATTAATTTATCAAACATAAGGCTGTGGTCACAGTGATCAGTTGTTTCATCTGCTGTGATACTTATAGTTTCATTAACAAGCTTTGTTTTTAGGGCAGAAAAATGACTATCAAACAATTTTGGTAGATATAGTTGTCTAATACATTTAGCAGTAAGAACAGCACAGTCTTCCTTACAATGCTTTAACAAAAATGGTTTCATTTTGTCAATTTTATTGATGACTATGTCACACATCATGCACATTAAAAAAAAAAAAAAAAAAAAAAAATCAAGGATGAAGCCATTTCTTATATCTTTATTTTTCACCAAACTTGTTATAGTAGTAAGTAGTCTGTTTCATAGTTGGTTGTATGTTAAAAGCCTTTTTTGACAAATGGTTTTTAAACTTAATATGGTCCTTTATAGTGTCCCCCCATAACAAGGTCAACACAATGATGACAAAGTTTGCAGAAAAGCACATTGCCATCAGCATAAAAGTTTTCTGGAAATTGTTCCACAATGGTTTGTGCACAAATTTTAGAAACTAGTCATTCAACATTGTTTCTTTTATGGAGGAAAAGGTCCATCTTCTGAGGTTGAGGCTGTGGGATGTTTGTATAAAGCAGCCTGTTGTTTTTCCAGGTTAGGTTTAAAAAAAAAAAAAAAAAAAAAATTTATCAGTCCAGGCTTCCTGCTTTCCATACAAGTGAAATATGCCATTTTTTTAAATAGATCTCTACAACCAAAATGTTGTATTTTTTTCTTTTACGGAGTCACTAATAGGTAATTTTAAAAAAATCATTTTTATTTTTTGGAAAAGGTTTGTGTGTGTTTATTACTGTAACAAAATTAAATATTTAACTTAAACTCACAAACTGGATGATGTAGTTAAAACAAATGCCTTGTCTTCCAAAGATATATTTTTTGTTTCACACAGCACTTTAGTTTATAGATAATTCTTTAAAGAAAAAAAAAAGTTAACTCATTAGAATTCTTACAAGAGTAAAACTAATTTGGGTGTGTACATGCAGGGTTGTCAGGTTGGAATCAGTAAATACACCAAATGATGTTTAAATAAAAAAAGTCCAGTTTTAAATTAATTCCCATAAATAAATTGCTGAAAAGTCATCTAGAGACAAAAAGCTATCTTATCATTTGATCACTTTATTGAAATTATGTAATAAAATTTTTCAAAAAAGTCTAATTTGTAAAATTTGGCTAGCTGAAAAGGCAAACTGCCTCTTCACGACCGCCACCATATATGATAAGAAAAAGAAAGCATAAAACAAAAGGGCAAATTTTTTGTGTACAAGCCCCACACCTTTTTTTTTATTAAATCAAGCCAACTTTATAAAAACTATGTTCCTAAATACTGTAAACTGTAGAGTAAGTTAAGGGGAATGCATTAAAACATTACTGACTTTATCCTTTAATGTCTGTTGGACAAGTGATTTAGGAAAGGCAAACATAGTAACAAATAAAAAAGGCAGTTGGCAAATCTGTTAGAAAACAAAAATTCCATTTCAATTTTTTTTTTATCTTCACCTTTGTGCACTCCACCCACGCAGCAGAGAGTCACAGGGTTCTAGTTTATGGCTCACCTGTTTAATCATGTATTCATTATATTAGAAAGATATAAATTAGATTCTTTAAGAAAAAATTAGAATCCCTCCTAGATAACAATACCTACACAAAAACCAATGAACAGACTGTAAACACAGCCACACAAAAGTTCAACAAAACAGTTAAGAAAATATTAAGACATGAAAATAAATCCTGGACAAGATTAATAGAATACCACCCCACCACACCCACATTATATGACTTACCCAAAACACACAAATCTGACATACCCATCAGACCCATTGTGTCTAGTATCAACAGTGCAGCCCACAAATTAGCTAGAGCCATCACAAAAGTCCTAACCATCAACACAACATATATCAAACACTTTGGTGTCTTAAGAGAATATGAAACACAAATATGGAAAATCATGGTTAGTCTAGATATCAAATCATTATACACCAACATAGCCATCAGGAAATGCCTCAACATATTGAGAAACCACTTCCAAAACTCCAAAGAAAAGCTTCCTCTACCCATCCACAAAATTATAAAAATATGCAAACTAACCACTGCTTCTGTTCTTTCAACAATATTCTTTACAAGCAAAAATTCAGCTTACCTATGGAGTCACCTATCAATAGTGTCCTCGCTTGCCTTTTTCTAGAATTCTTAGAATTCGGTCCATTTAGACAAATCATACCAAACAGCTCTACTTACCTAAGATATATAGATAACATCCTCTTATTACATATCCCAAAGATAGAAACCTATTAGACATAATAATTCAATAAGGTTGAACCTACCATTGAATTCACACATGAATTTGAAATAAACAATTCTCTACCTTTCCTCAACATGTTACTAATACACAATGAAAAATTAGATTTTAAGGTATATTGCAAACCCACAAACATGATCTAATCAACTTCTATTCCTACCAAAACCAAAAAATAAAATCTGGGCTAGTCAAAGGATTTTACCTTAGATCCCTTAGGAATATCTAAATGAAGAAGAGAGATATATTGAGATAATTTTCAAACTTCACCGCTACCCACATCATTTTATTCTCTATGCAAAAAAAAATTTGAGCTTACAAAATCCACAAAGCCAAAAAAGAAAAGGCACCACCATTAACACATCTAACAAAAATTACAAAAAATTCATAATCCTGCCTTCCAACACTCTTTCTACTAAACTCACAAACAAATTAGTCATACTTAATACTAGGATAGTTACCACCACCTCCAAGACAATTGGAGATATAGTTCAAAAGAAAAATAAACCCAACACCAATTCAAATGCTGGGATTTATGAAACAAATTGTTTACAATGTAAAAATGTTTATGTTGGGGAGACATCATGTGATCTAAAAGCTTGAGACTTGCGTTTTGACAAACAATCTCTCTTGTTTTATGAAATGAATGAAACAATACTGGACATAACTTTGATTTCACTAATGCCATCCTAATTAAAAAAAGAACCTAATACTTTAAGGAGAAAATACATTGAAAAGTTAATAACATTATTACCAACTATAAACACATGCCTAAAAAAAAAAAAAAAAAAAAAAAAAAAAAAAAAAATCGCCATCTTTCTTTGAATCCATTCTTAAAGAATCTAACTTATATCTATCTAATACAAAGAATACATTCTTAAACAGGCAAGCTATAAACTAGAACTCTGCAACTCACCACTGTAAGGATTGACGGCACAAAGGTGAAGATAAAAAACCCAACTAGACAAACACACGCACTCAGTTACAAATACATATTACCATCCATTGCTCACTTAGATATATAAGAATTTTCACGAATTTACATACACACAGTTTTAATACATGTGACACGTGTCTGACCAATGAGAACCGACCCAAACATAATTGAAAATATCAGTGTTCCTGTCATTTTGTCTGTTTTCTCGCGATCTCTGATGAAGCTTTAATAAAAGTGAAACCTGTTAGATTGATATACGTTTCCTATTTGTTCTTTTACTTATCATATATAACTTATACTATATAATTTATATATATTATAAATTAAATTTCTTTTTAATTAAAAAAAAAAAAAAAAAAAAAATTTTTGATTTTTTTTTTTGTTTTTGTTTTGTTCTTACCTGAGCATAAATGTCCAAATGAAGCTCCCCCATTCCGGATATAATAGTCTCACGGCTTTCTGGATTAAAATTGATGAGCAAAGTTGGATCTTCTTTAGTAAAACGTGCAATGCCTTTGGAAAAATTGTCCAAGTCTTTCTGACTGACTGGTCGGATGGACATGGAGATCACTGGATCTGGGACGAACATGGATTCCTGTAAAATAACAGTATCATCTTATAGAATTGGCACAGGCAACAAAATCCAGGTGGAAGGAGGAAGAAAATACAGGTACCAGATAAACTTTTTTTTTTTTTAAATAATTCTATATCTCTTCTGGATGTAGATAATTCATCAAAGATTTCTTTTTTTATTATCCGTTAATTACCAGGAGTTCTTGGAAAAGATTGTGGAGTGGTTTCCTTGTTATCTTCTCCACAGTTTTCAATTCAGAGTCATCCTCTTATAAGACTGGCTGCTAAACAAGGTTAGAGAGTGCAGTTTACCCTGAAATTTTAACCTATAGCTGTGGGAAGAAGATATTGTCTACCATGACATGGCCTTATCAATTTCCTTTCACTTTCTATTTTGGTAAGAGTCAGATATTTTGTTGCCTGAAATGCCCGATGTGTCATTGATGACGAATAACATAAAAATCAATAATAGTATTTCTCTTGGTTGGTTGGTTGCTATTGTCTTCAAATAGTCATATTGCATTTTAGTGGCAGTCAGTAGAGAAAAGATTATTTAAAATGTCACAATAGAAAGAAACTGATTTTACCAAAAATAAAAACCTTAAAGATTTACCTTTCAAAAAAAAAAAAAAAAAAATTTACTATATATATTCAGGCATAAGCAAACTTTCCATATAGTGTGACCTCTGAATCTTTTGGTATGAATTTTAACCCCACCAGAAAAAAAATTGCCTGTGTTATAGTGCAAAAATTTACTTGTAGTTTGTGTAAACTCTGATCATAAAAACTAGCACTATACTCAAGTATACATGGTACTTTATTTTATATTTTGGATTTTATATAATTGAGTGAAAAGAGAGAAAATGCATGCACATACAAAAAGAATGAAAACATTAAAGTTAATAATTATGTGTGTGTACATGAATAAAGTTCCATCAATGAGAAAAAATCCCCATGCTTGGGAACAAGATCCTGTGGATGTTGTCGCTACGGCATGCTGGGTAGAAAGGAGAGAGAAGAGAATGAAGACAGGAAGTGTCCCATTTTTATAAGTGCTCAACAGCACCACCTAATGACTTCTTGGCAAAACTGGCAAAGCTATATGGATAATATACCCATAAAGACTAGTATAGCCTGAATGTAAACCATTTAGGTTATTTTTCCTTTGTCTTCATTAAGATAGAATCTAAAAAATGTAGTAAAACTAGAGTGTTTTTCTCAGGCACAAATTTCTTTTAAAGAGGTTAATTTCTATGCCATCTCTGTCATGTCAAATTCACTTGCTCTAGATTTTAACAGACATTTTAAGACATTTATTTGGTTAATCAGCAAGTTTTGATTGGTTTTAACTTCTCAATCATTAAAAATTTCAGCATAATTTTTTTGAGTTTTGTTGATTTTTATTCAGCAATTTTTCCCAAATAAAAATCATCCAACTGAAGAGGAAGAAAAAAAACATCAGTATTTCCTCATGGTTGTCCGCTGAGCTGTGCATGTATGGCTTGAAATGTTCTTTTACATTTGACATTTTAAAGAGTACTTAATTGTTCCCAAAACAGCTGTAAACATGAGATAATTAATGTCTGATTCAGTCAAATGCAAAATCTCACAAGAAATAAAAAATGTTTACTTACACAATAATAATTTCAAAATATTAAGTCTCACAGCAATAATACAATGGTTCAGAAAAGTATTTTCTGACACATCAATATTTACACGGGCATGGCTCCTTTTTTTTTTTTTTTTTTTTTTTTGTTGATAGTTTCCTTAATGAAAGAAATTATCATACCCTGTCGGAAATTCAACTCTTTAATGAAAGTGCTCACTTCAACATCTACAGCTCAAAACAAAACCTGACAAAAACAGATTTTAACTTCATCTGGCCCCATTCATCCAATTCTGAAATACTGTCCAAAAATACCAGAGTCATAAAACATCTTTTTTGACCAATCAGAAAAAAGGTCCTGCAGTTTTCACAGCAGCCTTTCTGAGCCACTGATTGGCTATAAAGTCAATGTTTCCACTCACAAAGGCAGAACAAGGTTGGCATTTGTGATGGACAGCTGGCAAACTTAACCAGGCCATTATTAGTGACACAAAGGCATTTCTATCAACAGTGATGTCTTTGGCCAGTGATGAAAACAGCAGCAAGGACTAACTCTTGACTATAACAATTGGATAATTCATAGAATATTTTTTCCATGAGTTTACATCATTTGACTATATGCATGTGTTGACATTCTACATGTGCTTATCTTAAATACTACCTTGTGTTACACCCTGAATGAACTCTCAGTCTCCCATGACCGATATGTGATATCCCAGAATGATCAAACAAGTGAAACTTGTTTTTGTAATGCCTATTTGCAGGAGAGACTTTGTAAATCACAGATACAATAATAGTAATGCCTTTGAACAATCCTCGGTAAAACACTGCTAATTCCCATATATATATATATATATATATATATATATTTTTTTTTTTTTTTACCCATCACATGATCTAATTATTTCAAGAGGAGGTTGATGGTGCTTGCTCTCTGGTGATCCATGTTTAAACCCAAGTTTTGGCAGTGACACTTTATTCCTAAATGACACTTGTAAATCATGGAAAATAAAAAAAACCTTTTAATTATCGCAATCACCTCTTATTTCCATTTGTTTTGTCACTTCTATTTTTTTTCTTGTTAATGGTATGGCCAATGTCACAAAATCTTAAAATGATGATTTAATAAACATAAATTTTATAACAAATACAGTTGTCTTTTTGTAATTAGATTGACAGAAACATGATTCCTTTCATAATTACCATTTTTTCTTATATTCTAAGCTTGTGGAAAAAAACATCTTTGCAAAACTGAAATATTTATTGAATGACTATCATTAAAGTGATAATAGATACAAGGCTAAAACAAAAGATTGAAAGACAATGAATTACCATGGAAATGTGGGTGTTGCCTTTGGTAACAAATGTGTCTCCACTTGCACAGTCTATTCCAAAAAATGCACAAATATCTCCGGCGAAGCCCTCGGCAATTTCCTGGAGAAAATAAAAGTTTAAAATTTATTTTTGTCTACAACTTACAGCAATTTTCATTACAATATTTTTTGTGTGCTAAGATGTATTTTTTCCTTGAAAAATGACCTAAAAAACCACCTTGCATCTTAGCAAAGAAAGGTCAAGTTGTAGAGAAGAGTTCGCCAATCTTCACAAACCCCAGTCACAAGATACAAACAATCATGAATCCCAGACATATAAGCTTACAATCATCATTCATATGTAATAAATACCCTATACCCTGTTAGTATCATAGCATATATATATATATATATATATATATATATATATATATATATATATATATTAGTATTTATTGCATTCCCTGTTTTACTAATTTAGGTAATTTTAATTATTGTAATAATACAAATGTATAGTCAATAATATATTCATATAGTAATATCAGACTGTGTTAGTGAAAATGCAAAAGCAACAAAGTGTTTGATCTTGAAACACAGCCCTGAATTATCAGCTGAGAGTTGAATGTAAACATTGCTGTGTGTTAAGACACTTTGTAACTTGTGGTGGCAAGTTGTTTCTAATGTAAATAGGTATAAAATTGTGCTAAACTTTTGAAAATGTAATTATTAATAATCTCAAATATTTAGTAAGTTCAAAATGTGATAAGTTGTTGTGACAGAAAGAAAAAATGACTGTAGAGTTGATGACTTGGACTTGCTAGTATGGTAGGCTATTAAATCCTTAAATATTTTTTTTTCTAAATTATACCTAGCTAATTATAAAGTGCATTTTACCACTTGTAATATCTTAGAACATGGGAAATACAGTATGTAAATCAATGTTTATTATATATTTTACTATTTAGACCAGAAGGTTCACCTTGGTTATGCCATGTTCACAATGTTTTGACCATTGGACCTTCTTTAACTAAGATTGTAGGCAAGAGAGTACGACAGCTAGAATGTTCAAAATATAACCATTAAAATGAGAATGCTAGTTCAAATAGCAAAGCATATAATAATAATTCTTCATCTAAAAAATTTACAAGTTAATGTTTTCACAATAAAATTTTTATAAACCAGCCAATGACAGTAAAATAGATTTTATTTATTAATCTGACATATTTTTATCACTTTAAATTATTTTTAGTAAATACCAATGTTTGAGTAGACATTCTGTTTATTTTAAACAGTATTACATTTTGTCTACCAGACTGAATATTTGAAAAATTTTATTAAAGCAGGATACAAATCTGTGTTCTCCCTTTGCAAGAGAAACCATTATTAGATCTGACATATTTTAACCACTCAGCTATGAAGAGCGTTGTGATTAAAGTAAGATTCTATTTTGCCTTTAAAGTACAATTTACTCATTCAGATTTTTGAAAGTCATAACTGTAGATGAAATAAAATACTGTTTAAAATAGATGGAATGACCACTCAAATATATGTAGACATTAAAAATAATGTTTAAAGTAATATATAAATAAAATGTTAATTTTAGGAAAATCCATGACAAAGTGGAAAACTTACTTGGGATTTTGAGAGTTTATTATGCAACTCAAAGATTGTATCATTTCATTCCAAGCAAGGTAATAATGCCACTAAGATGCCCGAGTTTACAGAGAATGAAAGAGAATAAGACAACTTCATTGAGGCAATAAGAGAACAGGATTCAGGAAGACAGAAGATGGTGATTGATGCTGCATTTTAATTTTTGAAGATTGTGGGTGGCAGAGAAGCAAGAAACCAGAAGAGATTTCCACAGGTGAAAAGTGTGAGAAAAGAAACTATTAGAATAGAACTTACAGTTATATCTAGCTAGTTCAACAGTAAAACGATGAGACCTGGTATTGAATCTGGTAGTATTCTTAAATTCATGCAGTTGAGGTAGCTAGGAGGAGAACTCATTAGAGAAATTGTCATGAAAATATTTATAGAAATGACAGAGGGGAAGCCACATCATGGCATTGGGAAAGGGACTGAAGATGCAAAGTCAAGATCAATAACATTACAGACTCATTTTGGGATTCTATTGAGAATCTTGTGATATAGAACCAGGGTACCAAATCAAATATGGCAGCAATATTCAATGTATTGGCAAATGATAGATTTATAAATGTGCAATATGGATCCAGTAGAATGTTATATGAATGTCAATCATGAATTGAAAAGAGACATGATCGCCCATGCATGCATTTTGCATGGCACCTAAGGAAAGAAGGAAGGAATCATAGGAGATCTCTAACAGACTTTTATTAAATATTACTCTATAAGTTCTTCATAGAAATTCTCTTTAGTACTAGCATCAGACTCTCACCAATTTCATTCTATCATTAAAAGATAAGAAAATTGGATTGGCCTTCTACATTTATGTCATTTTAATAAATTAAAACATTTATTATTGAGTATAATAATATATAGATTGTTATATACTGTACCTATGAACACTAATGGGTATGTCCCAATTCTCACAAATACATTGGACACTATTATAAGTGGGGGTAATATACTGTCTAAGTAGTCCATCACTAGCAGTGGTTTACCTACTTCTCGCCGCTGGCGAGTATTATATTTTGTTGATGTTATAAAGATTACGATTTCATTTCAATCCTCCATTTTAATTATTGCTCATTCAGTAACCCTTTCTAGGTTACAACATAGATATATATAAATATATTTATTTAATACATTTGAAATTATTAATTAATGAAATTTGTAGAGTTGAGAAAAATGTTTTCCAAAAGAACAAATGTTTGATAAATCTTGTGAGATGTTTATAACAAAACACAGAAATGACATCATATGTTAAAGTACACACAGGCATCTAGATCCCCATGTAATTTTACACTGTGCTAACAAATGGACACTGAAACGAGCAGAGTGTGAGCCATAGCAATCCAGGTACCTGTGGCTGTGGTTGATGCAATATGTTGATTTTGCAGGAAGTGAGTTTCCTGAGAACTGGGGCTCAGTATAAATATATACGGTTTCCACCTTTGTTCTCCTTGTTCCTGTTTTGAAGAGATTATTATTTTGTGCAACATGGAACCAAAAGAATACTAATTTTAAGAATTTTTTTAATGGTTATTTAAAAACAATGTTTATCATGTTCTTGCAGGCTGCATAAAATATTCAGGCAGGCAGCCTATGGACCATCGTTTGCCAAGCCTTGATCTACATCACCACCACCCAACACTATTATTATTATTAATAATAATAATAATAATAACAACAATAATTACCTCCATCTCGTCAGCATGTATTCGTACTAATCTCTGCACTCTAGTTTTCTTTTGTGTCCGGGTATTAATTATGGTGTCACCCCTCTTCACACCTCCCTGGTACACACGCATATAGGTTAATTGACCAAATCTTCCAGCCTAATAAAAATCAAAAGAAAAAGAAAATGAAGAAAAAAGAAATAGAGAAAATGAAAAACAAGCTGGAAAAGAAAATATGCAATTGATTTTTGTTTTTTTATGGCCTTTGTGCGTTATTTAAAGCTGAACCATATTTTGGATTAGCAGAATAATTTTTTTTTTGTTGGTGAGTGAATATTGCATCAACAATATTTTGCAAATAACAACAATTTTTGCAGATACAAGTTTCACTATTTAAGCTTAAGGGAGGAGCAGACATGGATTCATACCTTTCTCAAGAGTATTAGTGCATAAGTGAATACAACAAACCAGTTGGAATTTTAACTTGGCTCTCTGATTTTTAATTTCAGCCATTATTGATGAGGGTTTCCTTTCTAACCTTTTATTTGAAGTAGTGTGAAATGTCAACATTTTGATCATGTCATTATTTTCTCTTCGAGTTATATGCAATATCCATTTTAGTTGTTGCTGTTGTTGAAAGTTCACAAGTGATGTGGTTTCTGTTATTTAGTAAAGTTATCATCACCTATGTATCCACTTTTTCTAGCTAATACTTGAAGAAAGTAATATTAAAACAGATACTGGCTAAGCATCTTAAATTCTATACTTTCCATAATACCTAAATATAATCATAAATTATATTTTTAATTATAAGTATTATTTTCTTTGGCTAGACATGCTTTATTTTTCTTTTTTTTTATTCATTTTTTATTTTCCTATACCTAATCATCATGTTTGCATTTTATTTTAACATTTCTCCTACTGACAAATCTCATTGATTTGTACAAGGAGATATTTCTAAATTTTCACTAACAGCTAAAATCTTTTCAAATTGACCATAGTATTTTTATTTAGCACATTTTCCTTAAATTTTTTTCGAATTATGTTTTGGTCATGTGTAATGCTCTCATAAAAAAAGCAAAACATCAACATGAAAATAAAAAGATTCAAATATCCAACAGCTTTTTTACGTATTCCATCTCACATTGTTTGGATATTTCACATCAATTATTTATTGTTATATAGTAATTGGTAATGGTGACATTAGCTGTTGCCTTATAAGGAAACATTCAGCATTCATTGACCAAGAAGTCAGTACTACTTTCAGCTGAAATTTATAAAATCTTTCTCTTAAAACCTTTTTCTCGAGTGCAGTAGTTGTTATTGCTTTTTCCAATATTGATGGGGGTTTCCTTCCTAACCATTTATTTGAATTACTGTGGAATGTCAACGTCTTCATTATGTCTATATTCTTTCTTTGAGTTGATATTGTTATATGGTACAATTCTTTTTGATTCTGTAGCATCAGTAAAGCAGTTTTTAACAATTGATCTGAGAAAGTAGTTGTAAACAGTTGACAGTTTAGATATTTCTGAACAGATTTGGCACCATACAAGGCATGAAAGTTTCCATTTGAAGTTTTCAAGTTAATGTTTTAGTTTTGTAGAAATTTGTAGTGTTGGTTGAAACTACATTAAGTACAGCCTATTTTATGTTCAGTGTCCTATGCTAAATTTATGTGTGAGTATATATGTGTGTGTGTGTATGTGAAAAGTGTGTGTATATAAATATAAACATGTGTATATGTGTGTGTGTGTGTGTGTAATATATTATATGTTATTATTTATATATTATATGTGCAGTACTTTTTTAGAAAGTACTCAATATCACAGATAGAGCTAACATATTTGGTTGAATTGATGTGAGTTTGTGACCCTGGGTTTCACGCTTTTTGAATCATCAGACAATATATATATATATATATATATATATATATATACACACACACACACACACACAGATACTCACATGCATGTATTCACACACATGATGCATTTGCACAAAAAAGTTCCTTTTGAGTTTGTATGAACCAGGATGAAAGTATGTACATTTCATATAACCCCTCTCCGATACAATTTCAATACCCTTGCTTTTCTATTACACTTCACATTGTGCATTTATTTTTAAATAATAAAGCATTGGAAAATTATTTAGCCCAAGTCGCCTGAAGATACTGAAAAGTTGAAACCAAGGTAGCATGATCGGCTGATTTCCTAATTTATATATATATATATATATAAGGCAAATGAATGACAAAATAGAAAAAATTCTGTTTAACGCATTTCATCCTTGACAAGAACTCCATTGGACTAAAGTAATATTTTTGTTGATAGAATTATGTGTATGGAGGAGATATAAAAATGTAAACATCAATTACAATTATGCATTGACACACAACACTGAAGATGTTTGAAATTTTAAAATCTTCAGCATTTCCTGTCAATGGCTAATTATAACTGATGCTCCCCACCCACATATATAATTCTGTCAAGAAAAACATTTTAATAAAAAAAAAAAGCTACACAGAATTTTTTCCACTTTGTCATTCAATTGCCTAACATTGTTCTGATATATAGAAATTTATATATATATATATATATATATATATATATATATATAAACTCACACACACGGGGTGCGATGGATAAATTGTCGTCTAAATTATGCAAAAATGAAAATAACACTGACAATCTTATTTTAACAGATATATTTACCAAAATGACACAAAATTATCTTGAAATACTAAAGAGTAAATTTATTCAATAAAATCTCCATTGGCTCCAATCACGGCCTCCAGATGACTTCGAATCTCCTGCAACTCTTCTGAATGGTCTCCTTGTTCAAGTTTATCAAGTTTATTATGCTGCCATAATCCTTGCCTTCAGTTCATATTTGGTGTTACAAGGAGTTTTGTTGTTCTCTTGCTCAACTGTGTCCCACATATAATCAAGGGGGTTGCAGTCTGGGGAATTAGGTGACCACATGTAAGGGGCAATGTGGTGCAGCATTAACTGACAGCCATGATTGGGTTCTCCTGCTTGTGTGTCATGGTGCAGAGTCATGTTGCTAGACATAGTATCTTCCAGCAGCCACCCTCTTGACCCAGGGCAGCACTACCTCCTGAAGGCATTTGATATAGGCCCCATGTTGAGTTTGAGTCCCACAATTCAGAAATTCTTTTCCTCTCAGTTTTCTGAGCTGCTGTACCTTCGTAATCACCATTAGACTCATTTAACTTTCTGAATTCACTGTATGGTCCTCAGATTGACAGCCAAATACTGTAAAATGGAGTTTCTGGCACAAATGCCATTTCCAAAATACTGCCCGAGTGTATTGCATCATGGTGCCCTTTTTCTCAGAGACTGTGTCCAACTGACCCTACTATACTGTGCAGTCAACAAAATCAAAAACAAACACTGTGCATGCACAATATTAAAAACATAAAATGGTGACAATTTACCCATCGCACTATATATATATATATATATATATATATATAGTCAAAGACAAAATTATTCATACACCCATCAATTTTAAATGCTTTTATCTTTATCTAATCTTCAGAATCCAATGCCCATATGATGCCAGTTTTTTTTATATGTTATTAAGAACAAAAAAAGAATATAAAACTCAATTTTCAGAACAATAGGTTAAATACAACAAATTTGACAGGTGAATTATGCAAAATGGGAAAAAGTAAAATTATTTGTACAGTAAAAAAATATTGTTTTAAATTAATTGATTTGTGCAATTAATTTACATAATTATTTTATTGGTGAAACCTTCTAGACTATTTATTCAGTAAAATATTTGTGATAATTACAGCAAAGAACATCATGTGGTGCATAGAGTGTTGCCATTGATATTCTTATGTTAACATGATGAGGAAGACAAAAGAGCTTTAGCGTTGCCTTGAGATGGAGAATTATTAACTTACACAAGTTGGCATATAAAGTACAACACTATTTCAAACCAGTTAGTTGTCTCTAGATCTATGATACAGTCCATTATAAAGAAATTTAAACAGTTTAGCCCAACAGAGAATTTGCCTGGACGTGGAAGAAAACCCAAATTGTCACCGAGAAGTGTACAAATATTGTGTTGTGAGGTTAATATAAACCCAAGAGTTGTTTTGAAAGACATTGCCAAAATTTGGATACGATGGGTATCAGTGTAAGTACTCGCACAATACAACGTTGTTTAAATAAAAATGGATTGTATGGAAACTGACTACGATGAACCCCTCTTCACAAACCATGGGACATTACTACTTGGTTTAATTTTGCAAAGAAGATTGCTTTTGGGAACAAGTACTATGGAGTGATGAAACAAAAATTGAGCTTTTTGGACATAATGATGTACAGAAGATTTGGAGTAAGAAAGATGAAGCTTTCCACCCAAAGAACAAAGTGGCAACATTAAAACATGGAGGCGGCTCAACAATGTTTTTTGGGTTGCTTTAGCTCAAGGGGGACTGGACAATTAATTGCAATAAATGAATAATAATGGAATATTAAATCTGCAGACTATATAAAAATTCTGGATGAAAATCTACACTCTTCATCTAAGTCAGCAATTTACTTTCCAGCAAGATAATGACCCCAAACATATGTCTATCTAAATCAGTGACTGTATGGCTTCAGAAAAAGAAGATTACAGTTCTGCCTTCAACGAGTCCTGACTTAAATCCTATTGAAAATCTATGGCAAGAATTGAAAGATCAAATAAATTGTCCTTCACAAAAAACCTTCAGGAATTAGAACATGTAACTATTGAAGAATGGGTGAAAATTCCAGAAAAGACTTGTTCAAATCTCATCAAAAACTTTAGAAAACGATTGCAGCAAGTTATAAAGAAGAGAGGCCAAGAGCTGTTTCCACCATATCCTACCACCCGCACATCCAAGATTACAGCATCTGGTATTCCCAAGCGGTTACTCATCTAGGTACTGACCAGGCTCAATGTTACTTAACTTCAGTGATTGGATGAGAACTTGGTTCTCTGATTTCTCATTCTGAGCTGTTTCAACCACATCTTACCACCCGCACATCCAAGATTACAGCATCTGGTATTCTCAAGTGGTCATTCATTTAGGTACTGACCATTTTCAATATTATTTAACTTTGGTGATTGGAAGAGAACTAGTGTTTCAACATGATATGGTTGTAAGTTATATGGTTAGAAGATTTTATTTAAATAAGAAGCTTTATATGGTTATCTTCATCTAAAGAAACATCTCTTGCAGAATGAAACAAATTGCCCGGATAAAAGTTAAACAATTAGTCTTGTATACTTTGAATGAATTACACTCTCATAGTTAAACTTAATTACTCTTGTAGATTACTTTCATAGGTTTAAACAGTTGTTCTTTTTGAGTTAAATAAATTGATCTTTCAAACTTAAAATATTAAGTCACTCTAGTTGGGCTAAACAATTGTTTCATTATATATTAAAGACATCTCAACTTTTTTTCTAATGATGTGAAAAATTTCACTGTTTCTTATTTTCTTTTGAATGAATTTTAAATAATGATGGTAAATTCAAACATTCTTCATATAATGTATACATTTAATGGTGGAACACGAAAACTAATTGATACATATTAACACTGGGTTTTCCACAACATATTATTTTATGATAGACTTAACCTATAAGAACATAAAGACCATCATTTACATTTAATAAATACAATACTTTATATTAAAAATAAAAGCATGGAAAAAGACAATGGTAAAATGAAGTAAACCCACCTCCAGTTTAAATGCGAGTCCAATGAAAGGTAAAACTGTATTTCGTGTTGAATCTAAGGTGAATGGTTTTGCCGTCTCTACACTGTAAATTAAAAAAAAAAATTAAAAAATTTCAATCCATCAAACTGAAAAAAAAATATAGAAAAAGAAAGAAGTTATCAATACTTCCACCATGCTCCTGTAATTTCAAAGTAAACTGCCTCTTTTTTTGGGGATAAAAAAAAGAAAAATAAAGGAAACAAAAGAGACATTATATATATATATATATATATATATATATATATATATATATATACACACACACACACAACTTTTCACATAAATTTTCTCTCTTTTTCTGGAGTTGGAAGGTTTGGGCAGTCATCTTGATTAACAAAAAAATAAATAAATAATACAGTGCCACTTGCACTCTTCTATTTCCTTGCTTTCTCTTCTTCACCCAAGTTGTATATCCATTAAACAACTAGAGCCTCTTTCTTCATACTTCTTTATTTCTCCATCTATTCTCTCATAATGCAACCCACTTCTCCCCTTTCACCTAATAAATGCCCCCTCCTGCTGTCTTTAGTTTCTTTCATTTTGCCCTTCCACAATGACTCATTTGGAAAGAAAGAAGTTAAGTTTACATAAGTCATATTTTCTTTTCCTTCTACCTTCCTTCACATAAAAAACAAACAAACAAACATAATTTCCAATCACATAGTAAGAGCATACCAAAAATAATTTTCATCTGTAAACACAATGATATTTTACTGATACAATTGTTAGATTAATGAAATGCACAAAATATATTTTTATTATTACTATACACTGATTTTCTTGAACTTAAAAAAAAAATTTATGCCATATCTCAGATTTCTTTTTTTTATTAACTGTGAATTGATATGACTTTATGGGAAACATAGTGGCATAGTTTCCTGTTTTCATTCTCTTAGACTGGTTGTCACTTAAGGCTAGAGTGTCTAGTCTACCCTGCTAATTAAGCCATAGTTGGAATGGAAGAGATGCATTCATAATTTTCCCCAGGGGCATTTGTGTGAAAATGAATGCAACACTCTGAAATTGGAATTCTGCTTGTTGAGACCAGAATCCAGGAATTGAACTCTCAACCTCTAAGTAACTTGATTTGCATCTAGCCCTGAGAACTGATCAAAAATTTTAAGATTCCGAGAAGGATGATGGACTAATATCAAATTTTTTAACAGCTTAGCAAACTTTGTGGGTTATATTTTATTTTTATTTTTTTTAATCATTTCACCACAAGCAAGGCTATAAAGCCACTAAGACACAAGGGGATTATTGGGTGTGAAATAACATAAGAAAAAGACCACACATTATGAAAGAGTCAGAACAATAAAGTAACCAAGAAGACATAACGACTGACATTGCATTTAAATTTTTGAAGATTAAAGTTGTCTGAAATGCAAGAAACCAGAAAGTGTTCCACAAGCAAGAAGTGTGATAGAAGAAACTGTTAGTATAGAACTTACTGTTGCATCTAGCCATTTCAACTTTAAAATGAGGAGACCTTGCCACTAGTCTAGTACTGTGCTTAAATTAATAATGTCTAGGTACCATAGAGGAAAGTTCATCAGAACAATTACCATGAAAATATTTACAAAAAAGGCTCAGGGATGTTATGTTACAATGGTGGAAAATGAATGAAGCCGAGATGTCAGACCTGCACCAATAACATTGCAGATTTTTCTTTGTATTTTATCAAGAAACTCTAAATATATAGCAGAAGCACCAGACCAGATGTGACAGTAATATACAAAGTACAGATGAATAGTAAACTTATAAATGTGTAAGATAGATTCTGTCAAGAAAAATTGTTTAGCATGACACCAAGAACCAACTTTTCTAGCAATTAGTAATTGATTCAATAAAACATATTCTGGATTGTAAGAATACTTTTTTTTAAAGTGAATATTTCATTAACAATTCTTTTTTGAAAATAATATTTTTTTTTCAGATGCAAGCCCTACTATTTAACCCATAGTTGTGGGGGGGTAGAAGAGATGGACTTATAATTTTCTCAATGTTATTTGCACTTAAATGAATGTCAACATTCCTGGAAAGTTACCAATTAAAGCATATGGCTGAGGACCAGAGGCTACAATGGTTGAAACATGATGAAAACAGCAAAGATGTGAATATTTGTTCAAGCAAATTAGAGCATAATATTGTATCAAAATGTTCTAAATTATCATCAAAATAGGCAATTATCACTGAAAATATTAAGCTGGTTATATTATTGGAAAAGATTTCATTATCTTATGAAAATCAACCCTCAAATTAAATATTTGTATTTTTCACTTTTGATGACTTCAAATCTACTCTACTAAAACAATTCAATTTCTACTATATTTTTTGGCCATGTTTAACTTGCATACCTGCAAAAAACAGTGTGTCAAAAGGACAGTAATTAAAAATATTTATTAAAAAATTACAAAACTATCAAAATATGTAAATCAATTACAATGCAATATTTATTATTTACTATTTTATAAATAACTATGAAAACAAATCTTTTTTTTTTCAATCTAGTAAACAGTGTTTAACATCTTTGTTAATTCTAAAGAATAAAGAAAATGCATAAATCCACTTTCATATGTTTGGGATTCATTAAAATTCTAATCGCTTTTTAAAACAAATGTTGCCGAGGTAGTCAAAAGTGTATATAGTGGTAGTGGAGTCAAGGGAATAACCATTCTTTCATGGGCATGAAGGTTAGACATTGCCCATTTTTTGTTATTTATTTACATAATTATAAGTTCAGTCCTTGGGTCGAATAGTACAAACTCAAGCACAGTAGAAACTGGGTAAGAAGTAAATGAGCAGTAGTACAATAAGAATAAGGCAAAATATTCCGAGACATGGACAGCGGAATGATAATAATCTACTCTTGTAAATCAAATAAAGGGTTACTGTTGAAACTGGCAGATACCTGAAGAAGGTTAGAGGGCATAATAGTTGAAACATGATTATAACACCCAAGATGTGGACATTAGTCCAAAGGTAAATAAGGATAAATATTGTATTTTCTTGTAGTTGCAAATGTACCATAAATAAAATTGTCATCAAAACTTTCTTTAATAATTTAAAAAAAAAAAAAAAAAAAAAAAAAAAAAAAAGAAAAAGTTCCTATAACACTATGTGATAATGCTGGTGAACTCTTAATACACCAGTCAGCCATTTTCTGTCATAGTAGTAGTAGTGTTAGAAAAACACAACTTAAAGCTTTATGGTTGATAGCAGCCCTCACTTTATTTGTAAATAGAACAAAGAGAAAGAAAGTGAGATTGAACGAAACTTCCTTATTTCAAATCATTTGTCTGCTTCTAACTGGACAAAGGAACATTGAAGAAACACTAACCCAAATCTTTACTGGTCACTTTTATATCTACATTCTGTGGAGTGAGTAGCCATGGTCAAATACAAATAAGTAACAGAACTGTCCAACAAAGAAAATTGACATAGTTTGCAATAAGAAAAAGAAAAGAACATGGCAAAAAATTATATTTTTTGCCATGTTCTTTTCTTTTTCTTATTGCAAACTTTGTCAAGGAAAATTAACAGTAATATGGTAAAAAGTTCACAAGCTAAGAATTGGCATTGACACACAAAAGCAAATTCACACAAGTGAATGTAGCATTCTGACTTCAAGACAGATCAGAATGGAGTCAGATGAAAGTGTGAACTGGCTTATTTTATTGGCTAGGAAAAAATCCCAGCATACATTTTTGTGCTTCTGCCTATAAAAGGAGAGAGGAAATTGTTTTGCAATCATTCCTAACAGATTGAAACCAACACATTCCTTGACCAAATGCACATTATCAATAGTATCTTCCTCTGATCATGCTATGCTACCAAATTTGGGAGGCATGGCCTTAGTAACTTACTTCCATGACGTTTTCTCCTTCAATCATATCATCCATTACCTGTTTTGAAATTTTGAAATTAAACAAATTTTAAAAAGGAACACAGATGTTACTTAAAATTGGTAACATTTGAAAATATAACTTACCCCTTACTGTTATCCAAAGCAACATTTTTACTTTCACCGGGGTTGGGCAAATACGAGATGATGGCATCTAATAAAGTTTGAACTCCTTTGTTTTTCAAAGCTGTTCCCATCAGGACTGGAGTGAACAAACGTTTACAACAGGTCCTTTTTATCGCAGCCTTTAAAAGACAAAATAAAACAAATGTTTAGTAATTTATTGAATTATCAAATGAGAAAAAAAAATGGAATTAATGAGCTTTTTCAAAGATTAATATTATTCTTTTTAGTTTGAAAGACATAGACTGTTATAGCAATTCTGCATATATGACCTTTCCAATGGCATCAGCTCACAACTTGGTATCTATGCTGATGATGCAACCATTTATTCCTGTCTCAATAGTAAGGTTGATCAGTCCGACAAGGTCAAAATGACAGCCAATGTCCAAAACGACCTCAAGTTCATTGTTAACTGGGGCAACAAATGACTTGTTAATTTTTAACACCTCCAAAACTGAACTTCTCTCCATTAATCATCTGAGAGACCCCTTTCTGCCTTCCATCAGCATGGCTGATGCTAACCTCCAGAAAAGTGACTCATTGCAGCCTCTCTTCAACAAATTTTTCAAAGTGAAACAAATAGTTAAATTTATTTATAAATAGATGTTTTAAATATATTGGTATTGGTTGATTTTATAATTTTTCTCATATTTCTCTAGTAGCCATTAATTGTTATCCTGAACTGCATGCCTGGATTTGAAATTCCCCCTCTGCCATATTATATATATATATATATATATATATATATATATATATATGGCATATACCTGCATGCACAGACACACAGAGAGTGTCCCATAATGATGGGACACATTTTAAATGCAAGTATCTTAAATTATGAAAATAACAGAATACCAAATATATTTATTACATAACTGATATACAAGATTTCAACATATTAAGATTTTGCTATTTCTTACAGGTATCTAATATCTCTTTTACTGACAGTGAATCCTCATAATGTTATAGACTCCAAAGTATATTGCATATGTAGTGGAAGCATACATCACCAGTCAAAGATCTATTGTTACAGACTTATGCACGTTGTTTATTTTTTTGTCAACTGCACAGTATAGTAGGGTCAGTTGGGCACCGTCTGTGACAAAAAGAGCATCATGAGGCAATTCACTCTGCCAGAAATTTGGAAATGGCATGCTGTACTGCTTGGTATTTGCTTCAGAAGATCCAATACAAATATTTCAGAGTGTTTGGGTGTTAATCTGAGAACAGTACAGAGGATTTGGAAGGAGTATCTTGGATTATAAAAATGATATAGAGTGCCAAATATCTTTATTACATAACTGATGGACAAAGGAAATTCTGAAAGCATTTTGGAAAGCAAACTCTTATCTATGAGTATTGTAATGAAAGATATTTGGTACTCTATGTCATTTTTATAATCCAAGATATTTGCATTTAAAATACATCCTTTGTGTGTGTGTGTGTGTGTGTGTGTATATATATATATATATATATATATATATATATATATATATATATATATAGTGTGAAACAGGTAAACTGTCAGCATTTTATATTTTTAATTTCGTGCATGCATGTTGTTTATTTTTTTAACTGCACAAACGGCATGCAGTACTGTTGGCATTCACTTCAGACAGTGCAGAGGATTTGGAAAGAGTTGGATGAGTCTAATAGTGATTACAAAGGTGTTTGGAGTGATGGTGACCTTATGCCTCCATTCACCTTCCTACAGGGCCTCAGACTTAATACGGAGGCCTACATCAAGTGCCTTGAGGAGGTAGTGCTGTCCCAGGTCAAGAGGATGGCTGCTGGAAGACCCTATGTCTAGCAACAGGACTCTGCACCATGCCATACAAACAGGAGAACCCAGTCATAGCTGTCAGACAATTCCTATGACCACGTCACTCCTTACATCTAGCCATCTAACTCTCCAGACTGCCAACCGCCTTGATTATTATGTATGTTAAAATAATAAACTGTTATCTCTATATAATATTTGACTCTGCCAATATTGTGGTAGCCAGATACTTTTATCAAAATTTAAATTATGTAATGGCCAGTCTATGCTCAGCACCTGAAGATTGCATCATGCATGAAACTCTGAGCCATGCTATTAGTAAAGGATAATATATATGTGTGTGTGTGTGCAATGAGTGTGCTGAAAAGCTCTCAGACTGAAAAGTGGCACAGGTACAATAGATTCTGGTGGCCATGAAAAAAAAGAAAGAAATAGAAGCAGATTGTATATTAGCACTAACTGCATTTGAACTTGGTACATAGAGTCTAGCAACTCCATCCTGTAGAAACCTACTTCCTACAGAAACCACAGGATTAGTGCCTAATAAGAGTTGTGGCTCCATATCCTCAGTAGAGATTTGAATGAGTGATAAGAGCACATGCATCTTTATCCCAGTAGAAATATTGAAGCCAGTTTTGTTCTATATTATGAAAAACTGAAATTATGAAAATACAGATAACTAGTTTGGTACTTCTGCTATCTATTTAGGGATTCTTGATAAAAATCCAAAGAATCTGCAATGTTCTTGGTACTGACCCGGCATCTTGGCTTCAGTCACTTTCCCGTCGCCATAATGTCACTTCTCCCATGCTTTTTTTATAAATATTTTTTATGGCAATTGGTTTGATGAGCTTTCCTCTTTGGTACTTCAATTTTATGAATTTAAGTGCAGTACAAAATTGGCAGCTAGGTTTCATTTTACAGCTGAAATGGCTAGAGATATCCATGAGTTCTATGCTAACAGTTTCTTCTCTTGCATGTCTCAATTGTAGAACTCTCTTCTGGCCTCTTGCTTACCAGCCAACTTTGTCAATCTTCAAAAATGTAAATGCAATATGAATTCTCATCTTCTCTCCTTAATTCCTCTTCTTTTATTGCCTTCTCGCTTTAATAATGTTTTTTCTTATATTCTGTCCCACTCAGTAATTCCTTGCACCTTAGTGGCTTTGTAGCCTTGTTTGGGGTGAAATAATTAAAAAAATATATAAAGCTCTATTATACATTTACAGGCTATCTCATTGAAACATGGGATCTTGTTTGATAACCAACATGAACCTGTCAGTATCTCAATAGGTGACCGCTTTGAAATATTAGGTGCTGTAAGCTTGGTGTGTGGGAGGTGCAATGAATAGCAACTTAGAATGAGAAATTGGAGAGCTGAGTTCAAATTCCAGATGAGTTTGTTACATTCACTTATGCACAAATACCCTTGGGAAACCTATGAATCTATGCTGCCTTGATGTTAAGTTTGGTGATTGTGTGAGAACCAGTGTTTCAATGTAATATGGCTGTTAAGTCGTATAGCTTTGGTTGGCAACCAGTCTACCACAGAAAGTAACAGCAACCCACTGCAGGAATGCTTCTGCTAAGTCAATCATGAATCAAAAAGAGACATGGTTGCCTAAGTGTATATCATGCATGGAATGTAAGGAAGGATTATATGTTTAAAAGATCATGAAATAAGGAACAAGATCATTTTTTTTTAAATGAAAATATAACCAAAATAGGCAACAAATTATTTTACCATTATTTCTTTTTCTGTTGGTTGTCTTTCTTCCAGGAAAATTTCCCCTAAGTTCTCGTCAACATTAGCCAGGCATTCTGAATAAAGAAAAATCAAATAATTGCTAAAAAAATTTGAATGTAGAATATTAATATCTTTTTAGTGGGAACAGAATAGCAGAATAACAGAAACATTTAAACCTTAAATCCATAATTATTCTAAGAAAAGCAAAGCATGAGCAAAAAACAGGCTGTAATCACATTGCAAGTTTGACGTTTTAAAATCTAAAGAGAAAAAGTTTAGTATAGTTGTAAATATAGAAAAAATCTTATTTTGTTTTTTACTGAGATAACTGGAAGATATGAAATTGGAAAAAAAAAATAGTCACCAATTAGTTCAGCTCTTTTTTCTTCTACTTCTGTTCGTCTGTCAACTGGAACTTCATCTTCAATAATGTTGAGACTTAAAAAAAACAACAAAAAAAACACATGAAACAAAAATAGTTAAAAACAATATTTGTTAAACCAAGTAGCTTAAATGCTTAAAAGATCAAGTAGACATTATTATAAAAGAGGAACAATGGAGACTAAAACTGCAAAATATTACAAGTATTGGAACTACAGATGTATGTGAAAGTGATGGCACTGACCAGCATAAGGTGACTTAATACAGACAGAAGAGAGTTAAAAAGGGTGATTATAAATTAATTGATTTAAAATATATTTTTTTCGCTACACAGTTCTAACCATGTTTCAAAAATGGAAGCTGAAAACTCCGAATTTAAGTACTATTTTGTAAAAATAAAAATATCTATAAGAACACCAGATTATATATCTTACTGTTCTTTCTTTTTATTTATATATATATACATACATACACACACACGTATATATATATTATATATATATATATATATATATATGTGAGGATGAATACAAATATAAAATTTGTCACTTAGCTGAATAATATTATATTCAGCATGTCTACTCCAGTTTCATAGATAAACGTTTGCGTAATTATTCAGTTTATACATCAGGAGGAATCGGCAAATGTCTGTCAATTTTCTCATTTTCGTTATTTTAAGTAAAAAAAATATTTTATGTGCTTTTTACTGGTGTTAGATTGATTTTACTTCTTTGTGCATGTGTGTATACTGATACGGCTCTCCTTTTACCCTCTCATTATGCCTTTTCTTTATCTTTCAGTTCTGAGTGTCAAAAGATTATGCAACAATGTTATATCCAGTGTCAGAGATGACTTATACTTAGGTTAAATTTCAAGAATATTCTGGGCTTTTCTAAAGTTTTTAAAAAAATAGTTTTTTTTTCTGTTTTTTTTTAAATTTATTTCTTGTTTAAATAATTAATTTTTTTTAAGTTAATGCTTGAAGTATTACACTGAGTGCTGATGGTAATAAAACAGTGTTTGATGTATGATAAAAGAGCTAAAATTTATATTAATAATAAATATTTTGTTTCTCACTAGTAACAAAACTCTTGAATTTCATGCATGTCAGGTGCAGATTGAAACTAAATTATATATATATATATATATATATATATATATATATATATAAACTTGTATAATATATATATATATATATATATATATGATAAAAATATAGTTTTAAAGTATGCATTGGTTAAAGTGTTCAATATCAAGGATAGAGCGTATGTAAATATAAAAGTGGACATTGAGCTCAAACGTAATATTCTGGCCATGAATATTGTGTGTGTGTGTGTGTGTGTGTGTGACCCTATTTAAACTTGTAAAAAAATTCAATAGATTTAAGTAAATATCACTAAAAATCTCAATTCTGTGTGAAAAAAAGATCACACAGAAACAGACTCATTTTTGTGCAAAACCTAGGTTCCAAATTCAAATTTTCACATTATCATTTATTAACTAATCAGTGACATTATCCCAAATGTAAATGCCAGCTTTGAAAAAGCAGATGACAATATTCTTTGTTGTTCTCTACAATTGAAAGCTCACCCTAGAAAATGATTAGCAATATTTTCCCTCCTAAAAATAGATATTAAAAAATTGGGAAATATATTTATTAACCAATAAACTTCTGAGTTTAGTAAATTTAACTTTTAGCTTCTTGATCCTATTTTTACTTATAAATATTGTTGCATAAACATAAATTCACAAAATCAGTTTTCAGTAAACCTTTGACCAGGGGTTTGTGCGTAATGCTGATTACTCACACCTTTCATATAATTATTAAGTATATTCTTGCAAATAGCTTCTCGTTTTTAAAATATATTATTCAACATGAAAACATATGAAAGAGAAGATATGTAAACAAACAAATATTAACAGTTGTAACAGTGCTTACTGCTGAAAAAATATATGCATACATAAAACAACGCAAATATGTAACTTTCTTGTTATGTAGTTGCATACAGCTTTTCAATCATACTAACGCAATTAATTTCTGTTGTATTGAAAAAGTAAAAACAAAATAATTTTTGTTGAACTTTGCAGTGAACTTTGTAACTTGTTTCTTTCAACTTGAAAGAAAACAAAGATTGCTTTTATACTCAGTAATAAAAATCATTTAAATTTGTAGAGCTGTTTTTGAAGATTATTTCTTCTTTTTTATTCTCTACAAATATTGATGACTGCTGACCTATTGAACACATTTGTAAAGGCATTCCTCTACATATATATAAATAAAAAGAGATATGTCCGGAAAGTATCCAGCTATATATATATATATATATATATATATATATATATATATTATTGACCACCCTTTCTTTTTTCTTTCTTGATTCAAGATTTGTATTTTAAAATATACAATTTCTAGCTGACATAAAATGTGAATTATATTTGTATAATATTGTACAATTTCGACAGTATATTGATCAGCCATTAATAAATTCTTATTATTCTCTTTTATAAACAGTGTCAATCTTGTCATTCCAGGAATCTCCCTTGCTTGAAGAGGACAGAATTATATTCAGGATGTCAGTGACACTTGCTTTAATTTCTTCCTTCATGATTTTCAATGTACAACATACAGATCAAGTACTAAAATATGTGCAAACAAATGTTCTGGGATGAGGAGTTATTTACATTCAAAGTATTGCCCTCATCTTTGTTGTTATTATCCCAACATTTTGGCAGTTGTGCCTCAGGCCTTCCTCAGGTGTCTGTCAATTTGGGCAACCTTTAGGCAATTTTGGACTGAACCCCTTATTTAATCTATAGGGAGATATTGTTCTTGTTTTTCAGTCCATGCCTAGAGAAATCTTGTTTTTTTTTTTAACTTAGTACTGTTCAGTTATTGCTAGCCCTGTTTCCACAGGATCTATGTCTGTACTACCCAGCCCAGAGATTGAACTCCCAATTACCATGTTGCCAAATTCACAAACCAATGCTTTAATCCACTAGTCTATTATCTGAAAGAAGGTTGGAAGGCACAATGGCTGAAATGTGATAACAAAGATGAGGATAATAGTCCAAATGTAAGATAAAAGAAGTTTTAAATTCTGTGTTTCATTATCCCAAATCTTTCTTATCAGTGGTTATTTACCTTTATTACAAAAAAATAATTAAAACTATTCAAGAGAGTAATGGTAAAGTCAGTGGATATCAAAAAGCAAAACCAAGACCTAGTATTACTGGAATGAAATGTAGTTCACACGAAGATACTTATATACATCTTGTTATTGTTTTATCTTTTTTCTTTCTATAACCAGAATTTGCTGGCTATATATATATATATATATATATATATATATATATATATATATATATATATATATATATATATATAAAAAATGGAAGTGGTGTCGGTGTAACGGTTACTAATCCCAGAATAAGAAATCAATGAGCCAAGTTCAAATTCCAGTAGAGTTCATTAAATTAACTTTTGAGTAAATAACCTTGGGAAAGCAATGAATCCATCTGTTCTATCCCACTCCAGCTATAGCTTAAATGGTAGGGAAGATTGGGCGCTTCAGCCTGGGTTAGCAATCAATCTAGAAGTACAACTTGGAATTTAAAAGCAGTTGAACATGGGGCTAGCAGCTATCCTGTGCAAAAAAACCTAATGTCCACATCAACAACACCTAGAAAAGAACACCTGTATTTAGAATTAGAAAGAGTTGAAATTAATAGGGCATATAATGAGGAAAGAAGGTTTTGAAAATTTGACACTCACAGAACATAGTGAAAGCAAAGACAGGGAAACAGTGAGTAACCTGCCTGATAAGCTTTTGTAAATGGATGCTAGAACAGAGATTGGGAGGAATAGTAAAAAGATCAACATTGTTAAGAGCTATGAAGAATACATAGTTGTGGGTAACCATGATTGCCCACATAAATAAGTCTAATCTGTTTACTATGGTCAAATTGGCAGCTGATCTCAAAAATGACTTACAGTCTGTTGTTAACTGGGTCAAGAAATGACTTGTTAATTTTAACACTTCCAAAACCAAATTGGTCTCTTTTAATTATCTTAGAGAACCACTTTTGCCTTCTATTAGCGTGGTTGATATTAACCTGCAGGAGAGTGACTCTTGTGTCTTCTCTGGCTAATGTTTACCACTGACATGAAGTGGAAAGATTTATATTGAATCAACTGCTAGGTCTACAGCTAGGAAAGTTGGTTCACTGTGTTGTGCTAGACAATTTTTCTCGCTGGATTCTATCTTACATATTTATAAGTCTACCATTTACCCATGCATTGAATATTTCTGCCACATCTGATATGGTGCTTCTGCTATGTATTTAGAGATTCTTGATAAAATCCAAAAAAGAATCTGCAATGTTATTGGCCCCAACTTCACATCTTGGCTTCAGTCACTTTCCCACTGCTGTAACAGCTTCTCTGTGCCTTTTCTATAAATACCTTCATCATAATTGTTCTGATGAGCTTTCCTTTATGGTACCTAGACTTTAAGCGCAGTACTAGACTGGCAGCAAGGTCTCATCATTTACAGTTGAAATAGCTAGATGTAACTGCAAGTTCTATCCTAATAGTTTCTTCTATCAAACTTCTCACTTCCAAAATTCTCTTCCAGTTTCTTGCTTTCAAGTCAACTTTGATCTTTAAAATTTTAAATGAAATGTGAATCGATATCTTCTCTCTTCTTAATTCCTGTTCTTTTATCGTTCTCTCTTCTTAATAAGGTTTTTCTAAGGCAGTTAGGAAAGTCTACCAAGAAAAAATGCCCAGGAAAACTGACAAAAGGGAACTTGTTTCATCAGGACAATGCACCAGCAATGAAGTCCTTGGTTTTAATGGCTGCTGTGCATGATTGTGGCTTTGAACTGGTTGATCATGCTCTCTATTCTCTAATCTCCAAATATCATCTGTTCCCCAATATATATAATCACTTGGCTAACAACCAGTATTGCAGTGATGATGACATGATGAACAGTCTTCTTTTGAACAGTCAGATGTCAGTTTACCTGGAAATAAATAATGCAGTTATTAATAAGAAGAGTGGAAATTAATGCATGGCAGATTTCACGGCTCCTTCATAGTCAGTCAATTAACTTGTCAACCTACTCTCGTACAAAAGGAACCATATAATTTTGTGAGCGCAATAAGGTATTAAAAATTAATATCCTGCTTACCCCATTGGTTCATGAAAGTAAATGGCTTTCCTGTGAATCAAATCAATGATACCTTCAGTTTTTGATTCATGTCCGATAGGCAACTGTAAAAAGGCGGCATTATGAGACAGCTTGGACCTGAAGAAAAGATCATAAAATGGACTTTTGATAACAAGACAGAAAAATGGAAACCTCACACACGTCTCATGGCAAGTCTTACTTCATTTGATAAAGGGAAGGTAATAACTGAAATATATCTCTTAGGATTATGTGCTCATAATGTCCTCATTATCAGTGTGGAAAGTGGGATCAACGAGTCATGTTTAAATTTCAGCCAAGAAAGCTGTACTTGCTTTCACATAAATTCCATGAGGAAAACTATGATTGCATTTATTCTCCCACCAGCTATTGGTTAAATAGCAGGTTCTCTAGTCTTGGTTGGCAACCAGTCTAAGAGTAGAACAACTGTTAATTTAAAGCCTCTATTGCTTTGCAGCTATACTCACTCATGAGAAAGACTACATTGATACAAGACAGAAGTTTTGATTCATAAACAATCCAGTCATTTTTATGGGCTCTGTATGGATTTATGTAGTTAAAACAATATGGGAAATTTCTAATAACAATATAGACCTTTTGATGACATTATTATATTAATACAAGTTTCTATCTTGGGCATAAAATGGGGGATCAGCTTTCCATTGTTATTAACTAATAAACTGATCTCTTTGAATTAATACATATTAATATAATAAATGGAAAAATATACTGAATGATTCACATGCAAAAGCCTAATAACAATACAGACTTAACAAAATATGCAACCACTTTTGACAACATTATTATATTAATACAAATGTCTATCTTGTGCATGTGGATGATCAGAGGAGGAGGATGATTATCATCATTATCATGTAATAAATTGATCCCTTTGAATTAATACATATTAATATAATAAATAGAAAAAAATATATTGAAAGAAACAAAATATGTAGCCATTTTTTCTGGTATAGGTAAACCAGTATACAAATATTACATTATAATAATGCTTAGGAGAAAATATATTAAATTTTATATACCATGTCAATATTAGGAAAATTGATGACAAAATGGAAAAAAATTAACTAAGAAAATTATATGAACATGAAAGGGATCTTTTACAAAATACAATGCAATAATTGCTCACAGTAATGAGTTTGACCATAATTCCAATTTAAACACTCTACTTTAATTAACAGAGAAAGTAATTTACTAAGATGAAAGTGTATAGAAAGTGCTTTAATTGCTAGATCATCCACAGTAAATTGTGTTAGGGTTCTTACAACATTTCACCTTATTTGGCAAATCTTTTATTATCACAATGCTGGATATTTAATAACAAAAGTGATATTTAGTAAGCAAAAAAAAAAAAAAAAAAAAAGAAGTTAAATGAAATTGGTTAGACTATCTACCCAAGCACATATTAAAAAAAAAAATTTTAAAGTTTAAAATTTTTGGGTCCCCTCCCCTTTGTGTGCATGTGCAGTTACATCAATGGAAACATCACTTGAGTCCAATGAAGTTGACAAGGACAAAATGGGTGACACAAAAATTTTCCCCACTTTGTCATTAATTTTCCTAACATTGTTTTGGTATGAAGATATTTTATTTATGTATAATAATAGCTGGCCACTCATATTTGAGGATACCCATCTACTAGGGTGGCTAGCCAATCCCTAATTCAGACACTCACTCAGGCACATTTGTTTGTGCAACACCCACAGAGCCTACTTATGGTTTATACTGCAACTATGCTGAGCAGACCTTAGTTACAGTTTCTGGGAGAGAGCATGTTACCTAGAATGATCAACAATCTGAACAAGGCCAGCACACTTAAACCCTCAGTCACGATGACTTATGACTTTGTGTTAACACTGCTGTTGACGGTCCCCCAAATGTTCTGTTTACCCAGTTTCACTCATAAGGCTTCCGTCAACTTGTGGTATGGTTTTCAGGCACTTTTCAAAGGTGGCGCACACTGGGATTATCCCCCTCCAGACCGATAACACCAGGAAGTCTCCTTCCTGACAAATCAACTGTGGTGAGATTCGAACGCAGGTCTCATGGTCAGAAAGCGAATGTTCTAACCACGCGGCCATGAGCCCATATATATATATATATATATATATATATATATATAGAGAGAGAGAGAGAGATAATATTTTTATACCGGTTATGTAAAATAGAGATATATTAAAAAGATATATCTTAACTATTAATGTGTGGAGGGCCACAATTGTGACCAGATGATAAAATACTGGATAGAGGCTTCAATAGCTGCAGTCTAACACTTGAGAATAGTTTTAATTTTATCAATTCTTGATATTCTTGTTAATTCAAAAGTAAGTTTATTAACAATTAGTAAAAGTAAACAGGCTTAAAGTGCTATTAGGCACATTGGTTTGTTTCTTTATGTAATAAGGAGCATTTTAAGTACCTCATTTGTGAGAGAACTCTGTAAGGATTAGATCCCATCCGATCTAATTTGTTGATGAATGTCACACAGGGGACCATATAGCGTTTCATTTGTCTATCTACAGTGAACGTCTGGCTCTGCACACCTCCCACAGCACACAAGACAAGGACGGCTCCATCAAGGACACGCAGAGCTCTCTCTACCTCTACTGTGAAGTCAACATGGCCTGAACAAATAAAGAAAAACAAGAAAAACATTGAAAACTATGCAAAGTTGGTTACATTTTATTTAAAAAGTGCATGGGATTGGGAATGTTATAGAGATTTAAAGATTGCATAATTCATAAGCATAGAAAAAAAATTAATTACAAGACTTAAAGGATTTAAATGGTTCAGGTCACCATAATTTATCAATCCATAGTGCATTGTAACACAATTTTTGCCCTTGGATAGCAACTATTATTTCCTATTTGTTTATGCCTAGAAAGTATGAAAAATGGCAAATATTTCCTTCAAACTTTGCTTTAGTGATTAGGATAATGATATTTCTGATATTGACTTATTCCCATTAGGAGAACTGGTGAATGTCAACATTCTCGTTCACACAAAGTAGGAACCAAAATGACATATGATTTAAAAGTAGCATTTATTTTTTCTAGGATTATACAAGAGAGACCATAAAAAATTTAGAAGTGAATAATTTTTCGCAGTTTATGTTTATACTGTAAATTAGCAGATGCTTACAATCTCTTGATGCCATCTATGATGAATGCATCTATTGATGTCTGCACTTAGACAGAAGTAAACTGAATTGTTGAGCTTATGTTCCCTGTAATTTATACTGTCGTCTATGTTGCCAGAACATTCTAGAAATTCTTGAAACTTGTAGAAAGTTCTAGAAAATTCCCTTTCAGCAACTCTGTGCTGAATCTGTCTGGAATATAATGGAAAATAGGTTAGTTTCAAAACGGTGATGTCCAGGACCCAAATGCAAAATTTGAAGGGAATAATAGTCATTTCCTTTGCTTTCTAGCAATTAGGAAATAACACTTACTGAGCAAAAGAAAAAAAAAGCCAAAATTTTCTTATACAGTGTTATTGGCAACTTAGAAATGATGAGCTTTATAGAAACAGATTGCAAGGGACAATAATTTAAGGTCTTAATTTCTTTTTTTTTTTTAACTCTTGTTCACCCAGTTATAAGGGCTAAGTGCCACTCAAGGTAGAGGGTTACAATTAAGGAGGTTTTAAGAATGTGTTGGGGGGGGAGTGAGGGTTGCATATTATGAGGATATGTAGGATAGATAATGGTTAACCCCTGGCTTGAAGAGGTTAAGATTGTAGCAATCAGGGAAGCATCCCCTCGGGAGTTTGTTCCACATTGCAACAGTTCTGAGGAAGCTGTCAGAGTGGAACTTATTCCTTAACAATGGAATATGAAGGCAATGAGGATGAGTTGACAGTGTACATGGTTGCGGTCCTAGCTGTGAAGGTCTGAACTGGTGGGATCAAGGAATGTCGTTCTCCCAGATATCTGTCATGAAAATAGTGATAGTGTAGTGAGAGCCTAGCACCATTTGTAAGTTTGGCTCTTTGGACAGGGTGTGAAGACTTGCAATTGTAAAGACATGGACAATGTCAGGTTAACTCAGGCCTTATAACTAGTGACATGCAACTTGCAATGATACACACACAAACAAAAACAAAAAAGCAAACATTTGCAATTCCTGAATAAAATGAGTTTTCTTCAAGAGAACATCTTGTCTACTTCTAATAATTCTCTTCTTGTTACTTCAAAAGGTTGCCCTGGATTAATTGATTTGTTTAACAGTATATCAACTCCTTCATGGGTTACTGGATGCCGAAATTTCATTTTCTTAGGAGCTTTGAAGTAATAAAAATATGATATATGTTATTCTGCTTTCACAATTGAATACATGGTAGATGATACTCGGCTTTTGTGCATATACATGTTTGTGTGGACATGATTACTAGAGGCGGTGATACGTGTTTCTCATGTTGTAGTTTTGTTGAAGTTATGTTTTGGAATATAGTTTGGTTTCTTTAAGCAATTGTAGGATATTATATGGATTAATATCATGAAAGTTCTTTCCTGTTGGTTGGTTGATTTTATTTAGTGGCAAATGGGTTATTTAATGCCGAAATCTAAATATTTTATATGTAATTTTATGCTTTCAATACAAATATTTTGTACATAATTTTATACTTTCAGAGTAAAGTTATATTTTTTAGATATTTTGTAGATCATAAAATGTATTGTTGGTAATTTTTACAGTATTTTTATATTTTTTTTAGTGTTATAGTGTCATTTTTCTATAAAAATGTATTGTTGGTCATTTTATTATAAAAATGTACTGTTGATTTTTGTTTGGGTATACACTATTTGCTCATAGCTGGGACCCTAACAGGTACTACCACCCTATGTCAGGGTGGACCTGGGAACAACAGCAATTAAGAGGAAGTTCCATGCTCCTCAAAACCTCCAATCTCCTGATCAGAGTGCTTGCTGCTGGATGTAGTTGGCTGTCCTGGAAATCAGTTTCTTAAAACCATAGCACAACAAATATGTCTTTCTTCTAAAATTCATAGTACAATGATCAATGTGATAATAATACATAAAAACAAAATCTCTAACCAAACCAAGTAGTCATATAGGCCAGTCCATGTTCTAACGGCCTTGAAGGTAAGAAATTTTTTCAAAATCATTTCCAAATGCAAAAACAAATTACTTCTGCTCTACCTACAACCACATCAAAAAGACTAAATAAAACACCATAACCTAATTCTAAAACTTTATTAAGATGAAAAGATTGCATAGCAGACCATTTAAGAGAGGAGAAGACTAAATCAAAGAGGACACTAGAATGTCACTTTTGACCCTTGAAAGGATTGCTTTGGACAGAAGTTTGCAAGGATCTCTTTGAGATTATGCAACTAACTGGTTGGGTTCATGGAATTTACAACTGTTCCACATAACAGAAATAACATTATCTAGATTATTACTACATGAAACATTGTCATACAGTATTAATTTTTAAGTATTTTCTTCATTGTAATCTAACTTGCTTTTCATTGCAACTCCCCAGAGACTCATTCTGTGGTCATTGCTAAACAGCCTGAATCAGGAAAAAAAAAAAAAATAAAGCTCTTTGTGAGACTTGAACTCTCATCCAATCCTTATTATTTGGAAACTATTGAAAAAAAATTAGTTATATTCATTGTGTATAAATATTAATAGAATATTCTGCACAAAGTAAATTGTCATATCCCAGTGAAGTACCTGGAGTGTCAATGATGTTGATATTGATGTCCTTCCACATAGTGTAAGTGGCAGCAGACTGGATTGTGATTCCTCTTTGTCGCTCAAGTTCCATGAAATCCATTTTGGCACCAACTTGATCTTTTCCTTTTACCTAAATGCGGCAAGAAATAAAAGAAAAATCAACTTAGAACAACATTAATTCCATTAAATATCAAAGATACACAAGTGGCTACTGGAAAATGGAATCGGTAAGAAAAGTTCAAATTCCATACTAGTCTGTCACATTCACTTTTACACTAACGCCCTTGTGAAAGGCATGGATTAATCTCTTCTTTCCCTAGCTATGGATTAAATAGTGTGGCAGACTGGGCTCTCTAAAAGAAGGAGAACTGAATTCCAAAATGTGGTGAAGACAATGGGAAAACACTTTACTTATCTTTCCAAAGAATGCATGGCAATTCATATATAATAAAGACAAGTAATGTGTGAAAAGCTATGATCGCCTATGTTCTGTAGAGACATGGTATTTAAAAGAAATTCTATGTTCTGTGGAGACATGGTATTTAAAAGAAATTCTATGTTCTGTAGAGACATGGTATTTAAAAGAAATTCTATGTTCTGTGGAGACATGGTATTTAAAAGAAATTCTATGTTCTGTGGAGACATGGTATTTAAAAGAAATTCTATGTTCTGTAGAGACATGGTATTTAAAAGAAATTCTAGCCAAGTTTGTTCCATTAATTTTCACACAAATGCCCTTGGAAAAAGCATGAAACCATCTCTTGTAGCTATGGGTTAAATAGCAGAGTAAACTGGGACATGACATTACAAAAAAGTCTTAAAATATTAAAAGAACACAGAGAGACGCCTAAGAAAATCTAAGAAATGGTTACATTGTTCAAAGAAGTAACACCTAACAAATATTAGGTTAATGCAAAAGTTCACAGCATTTTTCAATAAAATTATTTATTCATATAACATTACCAACTAAGTCAAAATGCTGCTGTGTGTTGAATTTGATCCTGCTGTCACTTCTACTGGTATTAAACATTGAATCTTCATAAGACAACTTTTAGGGGTACAGGTACAGGAACAGTCAAGAAAAAAAGAGAGGGGTAACATTGTTAAACCTTATTTTATAACTCTCCCCACTTACTGCAACAACAAGATGAAGATGATGTATAAAAATTATCTTGTTTATTCATTGTATTGATAGAGAGAGACGTCTTATTTCTAAAACATGAAACAATAACGGGGCTAACAGCAGGAAGATTACAAGTTTAATCCTGGGTAGATATACCTATATCCCTCTCAATTGAAACTGTTTCCCTCTGTGCAGGTTTGCCCAAATAAATAGGGTTCCTTTATCTTTTTTCAGTCAGTCTTAATTCAGCCTCCCATTGATCAAAGGCTATGACAAGAAGAAAGTCTTCAACATTATCATTGCATCCAATGAACAGTATTTTCCCTGGCTTTCTATGATCATAATATACCTTTCAGTTAAATTGTCAATTGAACCATAAAAGAATGATTAAACTTTTAATTAATTCTTTACAGAATTTTATTATATCTAGCCACTGACCAGACAAAGAGCATTGCATAGAGAAAAACAGGTGATAGCCTGAAAGTGACAGGTTTGAAGAATATGCTGCATGTAGAAGAATTTCCCATCCAAGTTTGCAGCTGTGATCATTTGTTGCATTGCACTTCTAGCCTTTAAATGTTGTAGTAAAGAAAAGAAAAAAAAAGACTGTAAATTTATAGTAGCAATAAATGCCTGCAATAGGTTTCTTGTCTCTCGTCCACAACACTTGTAGCCAAATCACAGTTCAAATGATAGTCCATTGTAACAGTACAACAGGCAACGTAGAAATGACAAAATGGGCTCACAAATCCAACCTTTGTTTATCACCATCATGTTTGTCCACCAAGCTCAAAAAAATCCTACACTCATAACCGAAAAACAATGGCTTTTATTCACCATGCCATTCAGGGGAGGAAAGAACATTAGCATAGATTCTGATACTTAAAGTAGCAGATTTTTGCTAACTAATTTCAGTAATTTTTCTTTGGCAGATTGCACACAAAACATGAACTCTTTTTTCGATGTTGGTGATTATCTCTTTCACTACATTAAAAAAAACAAAAAAACAAAACAGATATTGTTGTGCAACAAATTCCTCAATTAACATCCTTACCAAGAAAAAAGGTTTTGGCTTTGCCAGTGCATAATTCAAACAAGACTCATAGAGTTTTACAGTAAATTTGTCAAGTCTTCAGTAAGTCATAATGAAGAATTGCCTTGAAATCCCACCAATCACAGAAAATTTTTTTTCCTCATTAGATTCCATTTAGGTCGAGATGCTGAAGACTATCTTGGATCTAGACACACCATTTTCTCCATTTTGGAATCTTGCAATACAGTTTTCATTGACATTGACTATCTAATCACAAAATGAATTTTTTACTGTGTTAAGCACAAAAAAAAACATTTAAATGCTGACCAATGTTTCTTCCCATATATTTACGTGGGACCAATTTTTCAATTTGACTGATTGCACAATCAAAAAGAGCTGCAATCTCTATCTACTGTCCTACTGATTACTCTTTTCATTTCCTGCTCATTAGCAATGTTTCTGTTCCTAATTCTTCCACATCCAGTAACCACTTGTGCCTTAGTGGCTTTACTGCCTTGCTTGGAGTGAAATTGATTAAGAAAAAAAAAAAAACACAAAAAAAACCTTCAGACCCTTTTAATATTTCCCTAACATTAAGCATTATTGTTGGGAACTTTTAAAATAATCTCAAATACAAGGGGGGGGGGAAAATCAACAAATAATGATAAACTTGAAAGCAATTTTTTTTTTTTTATACCTCTTTAAAAAAAAGTTTTGTGGTAAAGATAAAATATAATAAATGCTTTTGCCTCTTACCTCATGCATCTCTGCAAGCTTCCCAGTGTAGAACAAAATTCTTTCGGTCAGCGTTGTCTTGCCAGAGTCAATATGTGCAGAGATGCCAATATTACGAATGTTTTTCAAATCTACTATTTCTTGCTATTAAACGATGAAGAGAAAAGAAAACATGAATAAAATATCCAGAATACCATGATATAAATAAGTTCCTTTTAGCAAACCTGAAGCTTTGTGCTCGCAACAAAAATGAAGTATCAAAAGGATGGTTTTTCCATTGACGCCGCTATTATTATTTTAACTACCTTCACTCCTTAGCAATGCTTATTGTTTTAAAAAGCAATTATTAGAATTGTCATTGTTGGAACTCGTTGCTGAGTATTGGGGATGCTCATCAACATTTCCTTCTGTGTGAAATTAGTCTTATGTTGAATCTGAAGAGACACCCGCAGTCACCTTATGGTAGGGTAAGAGGGTTCAGGAGATGGAGAGAGTGCTGACTTTTTTTGGGCACTCTTCTATTTGTCTTTTGGTATTTTTGAAGGATGTTGTTTTTTGTGGACTTCTCTTCTCCAATTGCTTCTTTAGATGTGAGAAGAAGAAAAGTCTTTGTGCATGAAAACCTTGGCTGTGAATTGTTTGAAGTGGTCCATGGGTCGCCACTCTATAGCACACACATTTCAGCTGACACCATACACTGTGGCTTGCCAGGCAGGTTCATGATGACAGCTTGCATTGGGTTGTTGACTTGTTCCCATATGTAGAATGTTTCCTTGACATTAGAATTGTAGTAAAACCTAAACATATGATGAAAGTGAATTTATACATTTTTTTTTGTCCTTGAGAATTTACAACAAAAATATTAAACACTATTTATTTATTAGATTGTTTATTTACAAGAATAATTTTATATTTATAACATTCTAAAAACTATTACAATGCAATATTTATCATTTATCAATTTATGAAGAAATAAATATGAAAACGATTTTTATTCATAAATTTATAAACATTTACTAAATTATTAAAATATATGAACCAATGCTGAGGAAATCCTCATTATTTACCATTTTATAAAGTTCAAATCAATTGACAATTAGCCAATGTTTTACCAACCATTCAAATAAACAATATAAATAGTATAGATAAATGATCTAATAAATAAATAGTGTTTATTATTTTTCTTGTAAATTCTCAAAAACAAAGAAAATGTATAAATTCTCTTTCATGTGTTTGGGTTTTAAACATTGCCAAGAAGTGAAGGTAGTTAAAATAATAGCAATGTCAAGGGAAAAAGAATCTTTTTGACACTCTGTTTTTTTTTTTTTGTTGAAGGTTCAAGTTTCCAAGTTTTTTTTATAATGTATTTTTTAAAATAATTTAATGATTAAATCAGTTTTACTATCAAATAAGGTTATGAACTGACTCTTTAACTATATTATATATTGTACCTATGAACAATAATGGGTATATCCCAATCCTCATAAATATGTCGGACACTGTTGTAAGTGGGGGTAATATGCTCTCGAAGGAGTCCAGCACTAGCAGTGGTTTACCTACTTCACGCCATTGGCAAGTATTGTATTTTGTTGATGTTATAAAGATTACCATTTCATTTCCAACCTCCGTTTTGGTTACTCCTCATTCAGTAACCCTTTCTAGGTTAAAACAAACTAATAAAAATTTTCTTGCCAAGATCATGTTCCAGATGACTGCCAATGAAAGAAATCAAAATAGATATCAGGATCTATTATTTTAAAAAGACATTAATGTGTAATTGAATGACAAAAATGGAAAAAAAATTTCTAACATGTTTTGCCCCTCTAAAAGGGCTGTAAACTGAAGTAAAATTCTTATTAATGGAACTATATATACGTAAGGGGAGCAATATAAATACCAATGTCGGATATAATTATGTACTGACATTAATAATGTTATGCAAAAACATTAATATGAAAATAACATAAAAAATCTATGAACTCCGTCTGCTCATTTCAGTTTCTTTTGGCCATTATCAACTATTATTTTGCACTTGCATAAATACATCAATTTTATTTCAATCAGAAAAAAGTACTATTATTTTGTCCTTTAATTATCAACTCACGACATCATCAGATGCATGAAAAGTTGACAATTAAAATCATATCTATCTAGCTACTTGATTTTTTTCAGCTGCTATGAAAGTTGGTTCACTGTGTCATGTGAGACAATCTTTCTCTCCAGAATCTATCCTACATATCTATTTGCCCATGCTTAGAATATTGTTGTCACATATGGGCCAGTGCTCCTGTTATTTATCTAGAGCTCCTTGATAAAATCCAAAGAATCAGCAATATTATTGGTCCTGATCTGGCATCTTGACTTCAGTCACTTTCTCATCGCCATAAAGTTGCCTCCCTGTGCCTTTTCTATAAATACTTTCAATTGTTCAGATGAGCTCTTTTGCTATGGTACCTAAACTTTTTGAATTTAAGTGCAGTACTAAACTGGCAATGAGTTCTCATCAATTTATAGTTGAGTAGGCTAGATGTAACTGTAAGTTCTACGCTAATAGTTTCTTTTCTTGCACTTCTCGCTTGTGGAACCCTCTTCTGGCTCCATGCTTTCTGGATAACTCTGATCTTCAAAAATTTAAATGCAATATCAATCACTATCTTCTGTCCGCCTGATTACTCTTTTTGTTCTCACTCATTAGTAATGTTTCTGTTTCTTATTCTTCCACACCTAGTAACCCCTTGTGTCTAAGTAGCTTTTTAAGTGTGTAAATTACTATAAAGTAGTTTTTAACACATTTATTTATCATCTCTCAGTTGTGTGTCTGTCTTTGGACAGAGTGTGCTCAAGGGCGGCTCTATTGCTGAGTCGCAAATGAGGAAAATTATACTGAGAGGTGCCCAGCCCTGAGAACAGCTGCCTGGGGCCACACCCTCTCATTGCACCAGAGAGGGATCAGTGCTCACACAGAGGCCAGTGCAACAGACAGTTTGGGGATGGGGAATGTCATGGAATTTTTGTTTCTAGTCCGGGTGTATGTGCTTGGGCTCCCCACATTAAACCGACCTTCTGTCACAACGTGACTTCGTGGAGGGTGGGGGGTCGAATAAATACCAAGTAGCTTTACTGCCATCATGGGGTGAACTTGATTAATAAAAAGAAAAATAAGCAACTAAGGATTTTGACCAATATTTAGCTTGCTTAGTTTGTACACAAGAATTAGTACTCAAGTTGCTTAAATCTTTTCATATTTGAGTCTAATAAATAGAAAAGAAAGCCTTTTCAATGTAACTAAATTAGTAAAATTGATACAAATCTTGAATGCAGTATAAAATAATGTATTTAATTATTAATAATTTTTGTTTCATTTTCTTTTCAGTTGCTTAAGCGACAAAGACATCAGTAGTCGAGTTGCTTAAGATTTAGTCATATTTGAGTAAAGATGCTTATCAAAAAATTATTAAAATATCTATCTATATATCTAGCTTTAGTTTTTGAGAATTATTTTAAAAATTAAACTCACATTTAAAATGGATTTGGTGGAATAGTTTGAAGTGACTGCATATGACGTAGGCCATACCTGAAAGAAATAAAAGCATGTATTAGTCAAGTCACATAATTTAACCCAGTGTCAGTTTAAACTGACATCCTATTTTTTCAATCTATCTAAATTACAAACTATAATTTTGGAAAGTAAGACTTTCACTGAAATATGTTGGAAAATTTCAAAGTCTTCACCTGAAATCAAGAACCTGTAAACTTTAAGCAAAATGCTTACAATATATGTAAAAAGGAAGGTGTCAGTGGATTCAAGTTAAAAGAATCATGTTTGCTTGATAAGGTCAGAGAGAAAGCTTAATCATAGTGACAAAGAAGTAATATTTTTAAAAGGTAGTTTTATTAAAATCAAGAGCTTTTCATGTTTGTTGTGTTTTTTCTTTGTTATTTTCTAAAGTTTGGAGAATAGTTTTTATTTCAAACATTCTTCAGATGACTGAAATCCAGAATTGGCAAACTGGTCTACTTTTGAGAGACCAGTAATATAATTTTTAAAAATTTCAGTATGTGTCATTTAGGGGTTTATTTTTAAAATAAGCTGGGCTAATTTGGGCAGCTAATGAAAAGGTAGTCAATTAAAAAAAACAACACAGTTCCTAGAACAGATTGAATCTATCTGTTCTAGAGATGTGAGGTTTAACCAACATGCCGACTTTTTCATTTTCCTCTTCATACCGTGAAACCGAACGATTTCAATTTCATTTTTCACTACTGAGTGACCATATCCAAAGAAATACTATGGAAAAAGACTTTCAGATGTTAATAAAATTAAATTTTATCAATATTTATGCCATTGTAATAGAAAAAGATTGAACAAAAATATGTTAAACATTTAATTGACTAGTTTTAAGAAATAAATGTGAAATCTTATTGTTTACAAAAGAAATGAAGAAGAAAAGGAAATACGACATGATATCTGAAAGTAAAATCAATTTGTTTCAGTTTTCAAAAAAAAAAAAAACAAATTTATTTAGGGGAAAATTATTATTTTTCAAATTTTTTACTCCTTTCTAGCACGTTGAAAATTTTGGTTAAAATCTTATTTTTTTCTTTTTACAACAGCGTTGGAAAAGAGAAAAAAGGTTGGTTTTATTTTGCGCTTTTCCTGAGGAAAAAACACGTTGATTTGGAAATTCTTGCAAAATTCAAATAATTGTTGGATTTTAATGAAACTTTCAGGAAATATTCAGAAATGAATGAAATTATTTTTGAAATTTTTTTTTTAAGAAAATCTTGGTAAAAAATATTTTTTTTATATGTTTCCACCCCCTTACATATTTTCATGAAATTTCGAGAAATTAAATTTTTAAGAGTGGGATTTTTTTTTATTAGTTAAAAACAGGACTCTTTAGAGTGTGAGAAATTCTGCAATTAAAGCTAAGCTCCTATTGGCTAATTTATGCCACACCGTATTTTTGTACCGACCAAGCTCTTTGGTTGAATTTTCCTTTGCTTTTCACGGGCATTTTCAACTGCCCGTGCCTTTTGCAAAGACGAAATAAAATTTGTATTGAATTTTAAGGTAGGCTTTGTTTGAATTGTATGTCTTTTCTTGTCTCTGCCGGGGTTAAACCGTGTGAGAAGAAATTCTCATATGGTTTAATTGCAAAAAAGATTATGCCCTTTTAATGAAAAAATTTCAGGAAATATTCAAAATGAATGAAGTTATTTTTGAAGAAGTTTTAGTATTTTTCTTCTTTTTAGGACTCAACTGGTCTCTATGCAGAATTTTAAAATTGGGTTTTTAAGGTCGATTTTTTAGGAGCATTAAAAACAGGTTGCTGAAATAAAAACATTTTTTTTGGTTTTTTGTTTGCAAAAGGTTCTTCCATTAAAATTTTTTTTTTGGTAAGTGAGTTTTTTTATAAAAAAACAAATTAAATAATTTTTTTTCCCTTTAGAATATGAAAAGAAAAAAAATTACATTTCTTCATTTTGGTAGGGCTTTTTTCTGCAAAGACCCTGCAAAAGTGTAAAATATAAATCCTGTCATCTTTTTGCAGCAACAGTAAAAAAAAACATGGCAGTTGAAAATGCCCGACGAAAAGTTCAACCAAAGAGCTTGGTTTGATAATTCGAAAATACAGTGTAAATAAATTAGCCAATTTTTTAATTAACAAATTGATAGAATTTCTCACAAAAAAAAAACAAAAACCAAGTTACCAGTTTCATCGAAAACCTGCTCTAAATTGTAAAAAAAATGCAAAAAACATTATTTAATTAGAAAAAGTTTTTTACTTACTTTTTTGAAAATAAACTATAAAACATTATTGTCTGAAGAAATAAAACTTTTGATGAATAATGTATTTTTACAAAATTTTTTCACTTTTAAAAATTTATTTTAATAAATACTTCTTTATTAAAATTTTTCTTTGCTTTTAAACATACAATTTGGTGATATGGTCAAGTGAAAAGTAAATTTATGAATCGAAATTTGTAAAGCTCATAACAGTCATTTGTACCCGAATATTTAAAAAAAATTTTTAGTGAAAAAAACGTTCCTAATTTCTATCTATGGGGATCTATGACATAATCCTTAAAAAGGTCACGTGATTTGATTGTCGGCTGAGGCACTGCAATTATTTCCTTTCAATATCCAGTTCTGTTTCAAATCGTTCGGTTAAACGTGTTTGCAAAGTCCTTTCAAAATATCTAAGTTATTTTTAATTTTTGTTAACTAGTTTTTACTAAATATTTTATTTTTTAATTTATTTTTGGTTTTTCATATTTTTTTTGAAGAATTTTTGATAAGAAAATTAAGAACAAAGAAAAGACTAAAAAAAAAATAAAATAAAAATAAATATTACATAATTGATGAAAAAATGTTAATATTTTAAAAATGACTAGTTAAAAAATATTTTGTAAAAATTATATAAATTTTGGTTATCCATAGTAGCTGTCATCATCATAACTTTCAATAACATCGATAACGTGAATAAAGTCATGAGAAAATTCCGACACATCGTTAAGAAATGTTAGGATACAATTTTTTTATGCCATAAGTAAGTAATGTTTGTTTCAAATCAGATTTAAATTTTTTCTAATTTTACTCAAATAACATGTCAAAAATATATAATTTATTTTAGGAAAAAATTGAAAATTTTTTTTGTTTACAAATTTCTTAAAGAAAAATTTGCTTTAAAAATTAAAAAAAAAAATCAAGTATATATATTTGACATTCAATCTATAAATTTCATCTGAAATAGTTACTGGAAATAATATTATAAATTTAATCCCTTTAGCTTTCAATTAAAGCTAAAATAAAATCTTTAAAACGCAGGTGGCAAAAATTGAATGGAGGTACAAATTATCCTGGAGCTAAATTGGGTGTTCGTAACCTGGTTGATCAAAATTGTTGATAGATTTTTTTTTTTGTAAAACCAGTTTTTTTAAAACAGTTACCAGTTTTGTTAGGCGAAAAAACTGCTCTAAATTGTAAGAAAATGCAAAAACATTATTTAATTTTTGAAAAATTTTACTTGTCCCCGACTTTTGGGAAAAATAAACTATATTAAGGACAACCACTCAGTTGGTAGAAAAAAACTGGATGAAAAGCACTTAATTTTCAGTCATTGTAAACGAAGAAATGAAACTTTTTGATGAATAATGATTTTGATTTACAAAATTTTTTGGCTGGATGCTTTGTTACTTTTTAAAAATTTATTTATAATATTAATACTTCCAAAGTCATTTATTAAAATTTTTGAGCGCTACTTTGCATTTTAAACAATAAGTCATTTGGTGATATTCTGGTCAATACATTCATGAAAAATTTATGAATGATTGACCAATGATGTGTGGGGCATTTCAGTGGCATTTTGAGAGCTTGTTTACCTCATAACAGTTTTGAAGCTATTTGGTTGACTTTCCTTGGCTTTTACCAACTGATATTTAAAAAATTTTATGGTTTGTCCTATGAATTGTACTTTGGGCTGTCACGTTCTAATTTCTGTTGTCAACAAATGGTTCCGGGGATCACCAGGGGTGTGATCATGATTTGAATCCCCATAACTCTGTTTAAAAGTTAAAAGATTTTGGCAAGATCTTGAGGTGTGTTTTGATTGTCCAGGGCCAAACAATTCAGGCACTGCAATTAAGCCGTTCTGATCAATTTGGATCCTCCATCAATATGTGGCTGTTCCTGCAGGCTGCTGGATCATTAATTATGCACTTTTGCTGATGGGGCTGAGCAGTTTGGCTGTAGTGGAATCAGGGTTTCTGCATACGTCGATGGCATATCTATTTTTGTGTTGTGTCACAGTGACATTGAGGAGGTACAGAAGGTGCCGGAATGGTACAAAAAGGTCATGTGGGCCAAGATTAACTGCAAAAAGTCTTCTGACTTGCAGTTAGGTGCCTGAAGGGGGTCACTCTTCTGGGGCCCTTTGGTTGGACAGTGTGGTTTGGACCTGACCTCTAGCTGCAGAAAAATTGGTCAGAAGTACAGGCAATGGTTGGAGTGTCAGTCAGGACTTGGCTCCAAAGGAAGTTTTCCTTGAAGGGTAGAGCTGAGGTATGTGCCATTTATGTCTTTCCTCTCATCCTTTACCGCTTGGCTGTACTTCCTCTTTGCAAGGATTGTAGGAAGGCGATTGAGTGCTTGTTGTCCACCCTCTTGTGGGGTGGTCACAAGCAGAAGGTCCACAATAAATGCTGTGTCCATTATGGAGGGCTGGGATTGGCACACTTGGTGAATCATCAACACATCTTGAGGTTGGCTTTCCTACACTGCGTTTTGACTGAGGATTTGATTTTGGTGGGGAGTGTTAGGGACGCCTTCCCTAGCCTTACCATCACTCCTCCTATTTCCTGGGCTAAGTGCTGTTGTAGGTCTGGGAAAGGTGTCGAGCATTTTTGAGGGTCGTTCCTCAGTCCACTGACCTTTTATGGCCTCTGAGCATCTTGTATTGTGAATGAATGGAGAGTCACAAAGAATCCATTCTGTGGGTGGCTTGGCTTGTCAGTGGCCAAGTTGTACTCTTTCTGGCCTTGGGTACCAGCAGCAAATTACCTCAAAACCCTGAGTTTGTGTTTATCTGCCGATTGATTTGGAATGTGCTATCACTCAATGACAGGATCTTCAGATGGGGCTAGGCGGATTTGCCCAACTGTCATCAGAGTGATCTTGGGTTAGAAGAAACAGTTTCACACGCCTTCTACCATTCTCCTCAGGTGTGCCCTTTCTGAGACTATGTTGGTGAGTTGACGTCTTGTATCACTCCCGATTGGCTCATGCTCATCGATCTCACATACATCTGTGATAATGTGTTGCCCCTGTATTCTGGGGAGAAATGAATGATGTTTCTGATGCTGCTAGCCATGGCAAGAATGGTGATCTGGACGTCACGAATGGAGGGAATCTTGAAACACAAATGCTATTGTATCAGGCTCTGGTTGGATTCTTTCAGCATCAGCTGAAGGTGAAGATCAGAACTGATAGAAAGCGCTTGATGTCGACAGATTTCAGCAAAAGGTGGGTGAAAATAGCGAGCTTGGTTTGTGTGAAAGGGGCTATCCTTAAGTTGCTTTTTTAAGCCCTCTTAGTCACAACAGGACAATTTCCTGTAATCCCCCCCTCCCCTTGGTTAAGCTAGATACTATTTGTTTTCCTAGTTAATGTGAATAAGTGTTGCCCCTGGCCTGTTCCTGGCATTCTCTTTTGTTATGATTCATGTCAAGATTCCCAACCTCCCCAGTTTGTTTTTTGTCTCCTTTTTCTCATCTCAGCTGGGTAAGACTTTGATTTTCCCCATTTCATCATTTATTTTTACCCTTCTCTCTCCATTAGTGAGTGTGCTACTTGATTCTGTCTACCAACAGAATACAGCAGCCACTCTTATTTTGAGGGGTGGATGGGTCCTACTAACATTTGTTTTGTTTTAGTTTGTTAAAATCTTTTGTTAGTTTTCTGGGTTCATGCCCTCTCTCTCATTTCATGATTCATGAAATTTTTATATATTTTTGTGGAGAAAAAAATACACTACAAACTTTCATGAGATTTTTATATCATGGGGTGTTTTATAGCTCCCCAGTGAATATGTGATATTGTGGTATATGCAGGATTGAATGGTGATGGGTGAGTTCTTGTTTTAATTGGATAAATTGTATTGGATGAATGGGTTGTGATTGCGATTAACTAAGACTAAGATAGATAGCAAAGACCAGTTTTTCCCCAACTCCCCTTCGGCTTTGTGCCACAATTATTGGGCTTTTTACAATAAATACTTCACTATATATTCGTCACAAGATTACAGTTGAGTTTCTTCATTTCTCCCCTTCCACTGAGTTTTGCTAAGCTAAGTGCACAAAGTTTCTACAATATTTGTAATGACTTTTTGCTGTACTGAAGTTACCACACTTGCATTGACAATACCAGGTGGCTGTGTGTTATGATACTAGCAAAATATTTAAAAATTAGTAAAGCCAGGAGGTGAAAAAACTGACTCCATGATAGAGTTGGTTGCACTAATAATAAATTAATTTGAAAATATACATTTAACTTAATTGATTTAACGAATCATGTGAAAATTCTTTTAATAACTTAACATATGCCACCACTTTTTATTACTTCTTCTATGTGCCATGTCCCTTGAGGAAATAGTCGTTTATCGTTCTCCACAACTTCTTATCTCTTGTTCCACCATACTGTCATATATTCACACAAATTGGTCAGGTAGGTGGCCTGCTGCCCCCACTATTTATCCCTTTTATGAGTAAACTGGTAAAATAACAAAAAGATATACATTTTTTTTTAGCTTTATTTTATGCGAAAATAAATCACTTTTAAAAAGTTTTATGTAATTGTAATAGAATTTTAAAAAATCTCTTTCAAAAGCACGATATGAGTTGAAAAAGTTAAATTAATATTTTTATTTTAGGGTTCTTTTCTTAAGAAATATTAATTTTTGTAAGAATTTCCAAATTAATATCTTTTGTAGTGGCCGCTCCCTGAAGCGAAAGAGAACAGGGCATTTCAACCTTGACCTTTCGATTGTGTTCCCTACACGCTGGTAATTTCATTTTAGGGATGAGCTAATTACCTTTTAATTCGTTGGAATTACGAACCTAGTTGTAGTACACCTCTTAGCATTTTTAGACCTTAGTTTTTGCATAGCAAATCTCAACTTGTTTTTTAGAGAGACTTTTTAGCATTTTAGCGAGACCATGTCTATTGTTGGTCTCCCTTAGCATAACACTGGTCGCTGCCTGAACAGTTGGTATGCAGGCTCCTGGCCTTTGTGGCCAGAATGCCGACCCAGGTTGCGTATTAAGTTATGCTCCCATTTTTTTTTTCTGCCAACTGGACCAGTTGGATCTACCTTTCTTTCTCTCTTTACTTCGCCTTCTTACTTCTGGCTCCTTGCCCATATTCAACTCTCAGCATTCCATCCCTGCTGGCTGCCCACACGTCGTCCATAACCTTTCCCGTACACTATGGTTATGATCATTACCGGAGGTTTCGAGATCAGACTCAACCAGCAGACACGCAATGCCAGCACCGGACATTCGATATGCCTAACAACATCGCAACGCAAGCTCCCTGTTCCTTCCGAGATGTCCAGTCCGAAACCAGAACAGCAGTAATCATCTGTGATGACCAGCAGCGATCACCTGCGATGACCAACCAACCTTTCCTGTATACTCTCGGTAGTAATTACTACAGGAGGTTTCGACACCGACCTCGACCAGCAATGCCTGTACTGCAACTTCCAACTGTTGACATGACCAGAACGAATGCACCTCAGCATCCCGTTGTCAACCTCAACGTGCAACCGTCGACACGACTGGAACGTCTGCATCTCAACTCCAACTGACGACATAACCAGTCCGACCAACATTACCACGACTGCCAGACCAACCTAATCCACGACTTCTCCTTACTTAGCATTACATATCCTCGTTCTGTTGTCCAATTTGTTTCACCTTGTCAGAGTTCACGTCTTTAATACGAAAAACGTTAGCGGGCCTCTTGTACTCTAATCACCTACGATATGGGACGCTCGGGCCGTGGTTTCATATCGCGCCCGCCTCCAGGGGGTCCGCTACACTTTCACCGGAAAAAGAGGCTAAAATTTGCTATGCCAATTTATAGGCTCCATCCACTGACGCAAGAAAAGCAAAATTTTTAACACTTTGATTTTCTTAATAACAATGATTTTTGACGATAAAACTATTGTTTTCATTAAGTTCGGGGCATTCTTATCACGATATACTATTTTTTAGAGAATTCGTAGAGGTAATTAAATTACAATAAAACTATTTTTTATTTTTCTTAAATGTAGTTCACAGTTTCGAAATTATTAAATGTTTTTAATTTTAAGAAAAGGTCTTTATTTTCAGTTCCAGAATTAACGATTGGGCAAAGACACGCAGAAAAAAAGATTCTTATCTTTTAGAATTTTTTTTTAACTTAAATGAATTTAAGAAAAAAAATAGTAGATAGGGATAAAGGCTAATCTACAAAAATAGTAGGATTTATTTTAAATATTAATAAAATTATTTTAAAAAGCCGGTTTGTTGGGCCTGAGAAAAGAAAATTGCGCAGGTGAAAAGACAGTGTCAAATTAAACAAGAGCAGGTATAAAAAAAGACTTACATTGCCGATAGTTTTAAAAAAGTTGATACCATTTCGCCGGAGAAGGCAACCGGGGGTCCTAAGGATCAACATGATGTCTTCAAAAACTGCGTGATCCTTTTCGCAGCTTTAGAGGAAAAAACAGGATCCCGATTCCATATAACCTCAAAAAAAGCTTGCGCGTAACCTTCACAAAGATTCAACACATGGGCCGTAAATGGAAACACTGTCGTTGAAAATCATAGCCGCCTAATACTAAGTAAAAAATATTGATAAATACTTTATTTTTGCATTTTTAAAAAAATACATATGCCTAAATTAATTGTTTGATTGTATGTCGATGGGATTATAATATATAACGATATACCATAAAGCGGTTTTACAAGCGATATTTCCAAACGCCTACTCGAACAGGATGTGGCACAAGTACGAATTTAAAGTGGGAGAGTCTGCGTACATAAGACCAAAAAAACATCTCGGTACTTCCTCTTTCAGTGGGTAAATGACCGTAGGGAGAGGTATTGATAGGACAGTCAAGTCCATGTAGAACTGGACTGAAATAAATTAAATAGTTTTAAAAGTTTAGTTAGCATGTTCACAGGCCATGAGGCCTTAAGTTAAAAGTCAAAACTCAGTAACTTATTCTCTAAAAAAACATTATGCTATGCATGAAGTACTGTTTGGGTGTCGAATCAGTGGATGTGGAACTTTAATTTTCGTTTTCTGTCATGAATAGTTTCAACTTTCAAATCTTTAAAAATTAAATGTTTTTTGTTTGACTAAGTTACTGAGTCAACATGAGATAACTTATTTCCGTTTTACTTTTAATTTATAAATTGTCAATAGTAGTGGGTAGCCAGAACGGAAGAATAATGATAATGTGTAATTCAACAATCAATTGTTGCATAAAATTAAACAAAAATCAAATTAAATCAAATAAAAAAAAAAATACTAAAGAAACGCAATATTTAAAAATAGACTGCGTTACTCGTAAAAAAATAGGGAAACATTTTGGAAATAATTTAAATTATTTGAGGATCAAATCAAATTCATTTTCTTTCCATACGATACTTCCAAAAAAAATAAAAAACAATTGTAGTAATTTTATTTAAATTAATATAATAAATCGTATGTTCTGTTTTACGTTTCTTATTTGAAAAGTAGTAATGTTTTTCTTTTATTGAAAAACTACAGCTGATGTATTTTACATGAAATAAAATGATAAATAAAACATTTTAATCGAAAACTAAACAGTGTGTGTGTGTCGGAAGTTGTCGAAAATATTCGGTAATGATCGGCGTCATGCGCATTGCTTTCGTAACTCAAGTCCAAGGGAGACAACTGGAAAAATAATACGGATGATAATGTCGGGTTTGCAGACGGCTCTCTTCTGCTGCTGTACAACTCTTCCAATTATCACATCTTCCTTGGAAGTGTAGTCACCAGCATCCTACTTTCAGTTTGAAAAGCTGCTGGAATAGTTAGGGGCTACCAACCCCTTGAGGGAGTTAAGCAAGAGGTAAACGGAGGAACGGATTATTAACATTTTAAAAAGCAAGCAACTCGGAATCCGGGATTCAACTGTCAAAGACGGTGTTTTTGTATAACTTTGAAGTTTTATAATCACTTAGAGATTAAAAAAACAAACTGATATTTGGGCGATTAAAAAAAACAGCTGGAAGGAAGATTAATTCTAAAAAAGAAAGGTACTTGGATTATTGGACAAAAAGTTAAAGCAACTAACGGAGGTTCTGTCGCCACCAAAGTGTTCTTTGAGACCAGAAATTAAGACTAAAGAAAAAAAAATTCATCAAGTCAGTTGGTGCATTTATTAATTATTTAATAATGAGGTATTTTCCAAATAGATACAAAGATGTTGCGAGCGGTTCAGCTGTTCAGGTGGACAGGACAAAATGGATACAGGCGATCGAATCGACGGTAAATACGATAACCAGCAACATGGCGCCTTCATCAGTTGAGAACTGCGACGGTGGCTTGTACGTCGGTAATGCCGGCATTGCCTACATGTTGTACCGACTGTCTCGCTCGGAATTGCTTAGGCCCGAACTGCGACAGACCTACACCAAATTGTGCGGTCAATATCTGGCCACGGCCCTTGCTTACTCTGAGAGCAGCAATGACAGAGACCCCCCAACATCGTTCCTCCTCGGTAAGGCCGGGGTCTATGCTCTTGGGACGGTTATCGCCTCGCATGTCGGTGACGGTGCCCAGGCTGAGAAACTTGCCCAAAAATATAGTTCGATAGGCGAGCTTTGCAAACCTATTAAGATTTTTCCGTATGGTTCAGATGAGTTTTTCGTCGGCAGGGCTGGTTATCTTGCAGGGTCCTTGTTTATAAACGAGAGCTTAGGAAAACAGGTAAAAAAAAAAAAAAATTATATATTTTTGTTTAATTTTTATTTTTTTTCTTCAGTGTTGAGAATTTATTTATTTCAGGTTATTAAAAGAAGTCTTTTTTTTATTTAAATGAAATCTCTTTGTCACTAGAAGACAGTGTCTCACACACACACTTTGTCGAAACGTTAAAGTTTATCAATTCAAAAAAATAAAAAAATCACTGAGAAATAATTTTATTCAGTTATTATATATGGCTTAAGAATTATTACAATAAATAAACAAATTTTGTTTTATTTTGAAGAAGATTACCAGAAAATGCCAACTCTTTTTTTCTTTCTTCTAGTTGTTTCGGTTTGAAAATATTTTTAAAACATCAATCTTCACGTTTTTGTTTTTTTATTTAAACTTATGTTTTTTTCTGTTTTTTGTTTTTTATTTAAAAAATCTTTCCTATGTTTTTTGAAGAACTGTTTTTCTTAAATTTAATTGTTTTTTTATCGTCAAAATGCTTATGTTATTATTTAGATGAAAGAAAAAGTATTTTTTTAATTATTTTTGAAATTTTTAATATTTTCTAACACGTCGTTTTGGTTTTGTTTAATAAAAATAACATAGTTTTTTTTTTTTTTTTACATATTGATTTGCCGACAAAATCGAAAATGAATGAAATTATTTTTGAAATATTTTTTTTAGAAAATTTTGCCCATTCCTAATGAAAAAAAAAAAAAAAAGGTAAATTCTTCTAAAACTGAAAAACTGAAGAGAACCCTCTTTTAAATGGTTAAAAATACAATTTTCTTTATAAAATAATGTTTTTATTGTTTATCTCGAATATTCTAAAATGAAAGATATGAAAAAGATTTCCATTTCATTAATAATTTATTTTTCTTTATAAAATTCGGATTTTAAATCATAAATGTGTTTTTTGTCCCTTTCAAAACATGTTTCTGTTGACAAAAGTCTTTTTAAAATTTTTTTTTTTTTTTCATTTACAACTTAAAATTTAAAACTAATTTTTTTTAAAAACTTAAAAATTATGTCAGGTGGGTTTCGGCTCGTCAATCATTTATTTTTTTTTATTTTATTTTTTCAGTTTAAATTTTTTATCCGATGTTTTTTAAATGAAAAAAATTTGTGTTTGTTTATTCATTAAAAAATAAATTAAAAAAGATAATAAATTATGTATTTACTTTTTTTTTTTTAAAGCTAAAATGAAATAAATTTTTTTTGTAAAAATTTTTATTCGAATAAAATTTATGCAAAAGTATCCAATATTGTTTTCATTTATTGTTTATCTCGAATATTCTAAAATGAAAGATATGAAAAAGATTTCATTTCATATTGAATTTTTTAAATCAATTTGGCTTCTTTAAAACAACTTAAAATTTTAATTTTATTACTTTTCTCATTTTTATTACTTTTATCCTGATTAAAAAAAAAAAAAGCTCTTAACGGCTGTTTATGCATTTAGTCATGATCTCATTGACAATCACGTGAAGATCCTAAACTTTTTAGAGAAGTCTTAAAAGATAACAATCATGCAATTAAGATCAATGTATTTCCTATTTCCAGATGTCAATTTCATGAAAGATTCTGTGAATGATATTTTTTTAATTAATACGTCACTTTTGTTAAGTTTTCACTTTCCAGCCTCAATAGGCCAATAAAACTAGTGTACTATCGATAGCATACTCAGAAGTAGAATTGACACACCCTTGGACCTTGAGTTGTTTTTTGTTTTTTTTTAACTTTTAAATTGTTTATGCGACTGCTGTGCTTGTATTTATTTCTTCAATAAAATGCTGATTTATTTCTGTTTGACATAAAATTCCAGCCAATTTAAAAAAAAAAAAACAAAAAAAACTAGAAGTTAAATAATTTTTTTTTATTCATGCAACTTAACGTAAATAGTTCAATTTAGTTTGTTGTTAGGCTAGTTTTTTTTTTTTTTTTTTTAACTACTTTGAAATGTTTTTTCTGATCACCATTAGGCAAAAGCCGTAAAAAATGATAATCACCGTTAAAATAAAAAATGTCCCCCATTATCCCTATAATTACCAATTCGTCTCATAAGTCTGATAAGGCTAAGAGGAAGTAAAGGTAAAAACAAAAAAGTCGTCATGGATGAGTAAATAGAGAAAATAAATTGGAATCAATTGAATAAGGAAAAATGAAAAGCCCATCATCAGCTAAAACTAAATAGGAGTCTAAAAGTGATGGGGTGGGGCAGTAATTGTGCATTTTTTCTAAGAGTTGAGTCAGATCTCTAAATTATTAACGAACGTGATTAAAAATTGATTTCCTGTTGTCTGAGAGTGTAGAGCTCCGATATCATTTCTAAGTGATACGCATTGAATAATTAAAATTTTTAAACTAAAGAATCTTTTTCCTGTGTGAGATGATACTTTGAATGAATAAATCTTTTTTTTTTTTTTTTCATAGATGATTATTTTCCTTATGTATAGTTCATGACCCGGTACCTTTCCTGACGCCAGTCTATTAAGTGCAAAAAACGGCGCTTAGGAAGGAGACTGATGATAAATCTCTCAGCTATAGCCACGCTTATTTAGTGATATAGACTGTACTGATACTTTTTTTAGAACTCTTGATAACCGTAGAGAAATCTGGCTGCTTAAGTCACCTTGCAATGGAGGAGTTTTCCTTTTGAATTCTGTTGTCTCATTTTAAAACATAATTTATCCCAACTGGGATCATCAACATTTTGTATAAATGTTGTTACTTATACTAGCTTTATTGCCGCATGCACCAAAAAGTAACCCTCACCTGGATAATAAATGTTTTTTTTTTCTTTAGCTTTTTAATGAATGAAACAACATAATTGCTATTTGAATTTGCATATTTCTGAATATTGCTTATTCATCATTCAATGCAACAACTGCTATCAAATTGCTTAGTTGGGCATCATTGTGTCTGTATTGGTCTAACTGGTGGCCGAGATAGTTGCATATTATTACCCAGCAGTCAGTGTTTGAGTCCAGGATATTATTACATATTGATTTTTAAGGCCCTCCACCACTTGGAAGGCAAACAAATCTTTTTTTTTTACCTCTGTTTTTCTTGAGCTAAAAACTTAAACCATACCATTATGGCAGAAGCTTTCTTGACAATAAATGTAAATAACTAATTCTTTTTATTTTAAGCAGGTTTTAGACTAGATTTTGAGGGGAAAAAAATCTACTCATTCCTCATAATGAACAATGGTAGGTAATTAGAGGTGCTCTTACCCCCTTCCCTATGCTGAAGAAACCTTTGAGAAAATCTGTCTTTATTTTAATCCTTTACTCTGTGTTTCATAATGCAGATCATGCAGTTGATAAACTTTGTCATGTGTGAGTGAGTGGGTGGGTAGCTAGGTTTATTATTACTAAGTAGTAATAAACCTAGACAGCCAGGTAAGCAGTGCATATATGGCTTACAATGCTGAACCTCTTGTTAATGATTCATTTCACTATAATTATTTCCATGTCTCCTTTTCACTCCACACTTTTTTAAATGTCCAAATTACTAACTTTATACATGGTTTAGTACCTAATATGTTAAGTATTTACTGAATACACTAGTTAAAAGATGCAGAAAATAAACCAAAGGCTTCACTAATTCCTGTAATACTGAATCAAATTTTGAAGTTGAGGATTGAAGAAGCTATCTTAATTCAACTTTGATCTCATGGAATTGCTAAAATTATTAATAATGGCATTCTATTTTCAATAAAGTATTTTTTTCTATTGTATTTGAGGTAATCTCTAATCATGAAGGAATTGTTATTAAGCTTTCTTGATACTTCATTACAGGAATGCCTTTGCTATTTAATATTCTATTTCATGGTGTTTTTTAACAGTTCTTATTGCAGAAAAGCACTTAAATTTAGCTTTGGTTTCATTAAACTGATATTGCATTATGAAATTATTTTCTTTTAGAATTTAATATTTTTAGGTCATTTATATAAATCCTTCATTTTTTTTATTTCTTTACTAAGTTTAATTTCCATATAAAAAAATTAGATTTAGTTTTTCATTCGCTTTTTTTTCTCATTATTTCTGTGTTTTCTAGGAAAGAACAATTGACAAAAATGTTTTAGACAATTTATAGTTTCCATCTTTCTTCTAGTGAATTCGTCTAGTATAGCCTGGTTGTTTTTCATTTTGTTTATAATCAAGTCTGTGATGTGACATTATTTTCTGCTGACTCATTCAATTTCATTGAAATATAGAAAAAATGTAATGAAGATGTAGATATTCAAAAATAGAAATGAAAAAAAATTTTTATAAGTTTAAAAATCATTGTTATTGTTTCTAATGTAATTGTTTATTCTACTTCTCTTCAGGATTGGAATTATTTAAATATCCTAACTGAATGTGTATTTAATGTGCAGGTTTTGTCTTGAGATCAATATATAAATATTTTTCATTAACCAAATTTGTGTTCAATTTCGTTTTATACAAATTTACATTTTAACATCTATGAAATGAAAAATTGTTGCAATTTGAGTTCATTCAGAATAACTTTTTTTATGCACTTAACATTTTCTTAACTGTTATAGTAACAAAATGTTGGTCTCGTTGAACTCAGTATTTTATTTTACTATTAGACATCTGAAGTCTAGATACCATTTTGTAGGCTTGAACCATTCTTCTCTCTTTTTACTAATGTTTTTATCATGTGAGATATGATACTCATATCTGAATTTACAGATGGCAATTATTGATGTATTGCTTTCAGAGCCTCTTGCTTACTATGCTTGAGTTAAAGCTGCATGCAAATTACTATAAAGCAGACTTTGTGTAATAAAACCATAAAATTTATTAAAAAAAAGGGGGGGGTAATAAAAACTATATGGTAATATTGAAATACATGATTTTTACTAAATGAAAAAGCCCCAAACTTGATGAAAACAATGTTTATTAAAAATGTTTAAGAGGAAAGATCAAAGTATTTTTGCTTATTTTATTAATCATTTCTAGTATGTTCAAAAATTTGTTAAAAATCTTTTTTTTTTTTTTTTTTTTTTTGTAAGCGGCTGGGCCAAAGATTACTATGGGAATTTTACCATCTTTTTGGCAGTAAAAAATACGTTGTTTTAGAAATTCTTGCAAAAATTAAATAATTGTCACATTTTAATGAAATTTTCAGGACTTATTCACAAATTATGAAAATTTTTTCTTTTTAGAAAATTGTGGTAAATTTTTTTTTTTTTTCATTTTTTTTTTTTTTCTGCAACTGTTACCCCCATTTAATTATTAAATTTTGGGAAATTTCAGCCTCTTCATATTTATATTAGTTAAAAGCAGGAGTTCTTGTAGAATTTAAATCATCAATTTGTTTTTGTCATACAAAAGCATCATTTACTGAAAATCTGCTCTGAATCATAAAATAAAAACTGCAATAGAACTATATAATTATTTAATTAGAAAAGCTTTTAATTGCTTTTATAAATAAGATATAATAAGGACACTATCATCTTAAGAAAAAAAGTTTTTTGATGAATAATGAATTTTTACAAGAATTTTTCATTTTTTAAATTTTAATTATAATAATTTGTAAAGTTTCAGATCTTTTAAAATTCTTTATTTTCACCTTTAAATGATATTGTTATGTGAAAACTATATTTACTAATTATAAATGGAAAAGCTTAATACAAATTATGCACCAAGATTTTTAAAAGAATTTTGAATTTGTTTTTTTTTATGTATAAGCATGATCATTTCTGTAAGTATTGTCGACCATACATGACATTATCAGAAAATAAGAGCAATGACTATAGTAAATTTAAAGTCAACTTTCCAAAAATTAGATTAGAGAATATTTTTCAAAATTTTAAAGATCACTGAGTACTTCAAAATTATATATAAAGTCTCCGTAGAACATTAGATCTGTCATCACCTTGTCAAACACATAAACACTGCTTGTAGCAGTTAAAAACACAGCTACTGTTGGGTTTAAAAAAATGTTTTCTGCAATCTTTTAAACTTAAAGTAAATGATATTTGTTTCAATTCAGATTAATTATACTTTAACTCGGCTAATATTTCTTAAAGTTTCAGAAAAGTATATTTTATTTTTGCAGGATTTTTAAAAGTAAAATAAACTTGTGTTTACAAATGTCTCAGAAATGGTCACTTTGTTGATGTTACTGAAAAAAAAAAATGTAAATCAATTTCAATGTAATTTCTGTTTGAAATACATCAGAATATTTTGCTTACTGGAAATAGTAAATTTAATCCTTTACCTTTCAATTAAAGCTAAAAAGAAAGCTTTTCTATTTTTTTTTTTAATTTAAACCTTAGGTATCGCAATTTTAGTTGAGGTACCCATGATTAACAAAAATAGACAGCCAAACTGTTTTTATCAGTCCTCTCATCAGAGCTAAAGTTGAGGATGAAAATGTGCACAGTGACTAAAATGATAATTCAAGACACGTTATATGAAAGAAAATATAACATAGGTAAATTACAGTTAAGCATACTTTTGTAATGCCTGTTTGTAGGAGAGATTTTGTAAATAGTAATGCCTTTGAACAATACTCACTCAGACAATGCTAATTCTCATATATATAAATAAAAAGAAAGAACAGTAAGATATATAATCTGGTGTTCTTATAGATATTTTTATTTTTACAAAATAGTGCTCAATGTAAATTTACAGAGCATTTAATATCATAAATTAATTGATTTAAAATGTTTTTTTTCACTACACAGTTCTAACCATGTTTCAGAAATGGAAGCTAAAAGCCCAAATTTAATTTTGTAATTAAATTAAAGGCATTAGTTCCATTTCATCCTCAAGCGAATTTTGGAGTAACTTTTAAAATTACTGGGTTTTAAAGACACAGCTAAAATCATAATTCATGTTTCCAAGGTTACAGATGAATTCATTTTACTAGACGAGGGGTGTCTGGGTGTCCATTATGTCTGTATTTTAATGTATCAGTTATTAGGTACGTCTTGGTAGGGGTAGGGATGTATTTTTCAATGAAATCTAACATCCATTAAAAGCATGTCGTCTGGATTTTTTTTCTTTTTTAAATTTTTATTGTTAACGGCAAAAATTCTTGGCATTTTTTTTTCCTATTTGTATATTTAAAGACTTTTGGGGGGTGTTTAGGTTAGAATACTTTTTTATTTAACTACGATTTGAAATATTTTTTTAATATTTTAAATTTTTAATATACTATATTTCTTTTAAGAACAATTAAATGTAATTAGAATCCCTTACAGTATGTAGAATTATTATCACATCAAGTATAAGTATGTAAATTATTAGGTTACAAATTTACAATATAAAAAGACCAATGAGATCAGGTCTTTTTATATTATACAACCTTACAGTGCACTGTGATATGAATATAACTGACATTGGTTTGTACAGAGACGATGGCCTTATGGTTATTAGAAACTCAACCAACTTCAAAATAGATAGAATTAGAAAGGTTTTATATAAAGAATTTAAAAGTATGGGCTTAAAAATTACGGTTAGCACTAAATTAAAAAAAGTGAACTTCCTAGATATAACATTAGATCTAAATAAAAATACATACACACCTTATAAAAAAAACCAACACCAATCTTTTATATATACACCCTAAATCAAATCACCCCCCATCTATAATTAAACATATACCGTTATCTATCAGTAAACGAATTAGTACAAATTCAGCAAATGACAAGATTTTCGATGAGCATATCAATTCCTGTAATAAGGCTCTAAAAGATAGTGGCTACAAAAACCCAAGACTAACTTATATAAAAAATGAAAATGGAATGCATAGGAAAAACAGATGTAGAAAAATAATTTGGTATATGCCCCCATACAACCAAATGGTAAAGAACAAATTAGGACAAAAATTCCTCACTTTAATAGTCAAGCATTTTCCTAGTGAAAGTAAACTAAGTACTATTTTCAATAAAAACACACTAAAATTGAGTTACAGCTGTACAGAAAACTTAGAAAAAATTATTAAGAACCATAATGCTAATATCTTAAACACTTATACCAAAACCAAAAAAATTTAGACAATGGAAAAATAAAAACTGATGAAAATAAACAAAAATTATGAAACTGTAGAAACCCTCATACAAAATAAATGTCACACTGAATCATTAGTATACCAATGCAATATCTCTTCGATTGAAAGTCCTGGAAACAAAAATATATATAGGTTGCACTAGCCGTGAGTTCAAAAAAAGATTCAACCAACATCAAAGTTCATTTAGGATAAATAAATATAAAAATCAAACGTCTCTATCGAAATACTTCTGGCACCTAAAAGAATCATTGTCAAAAATTTTCCTTAAATAATGTTTAAAAATAAATTTTAAAAAGTGCGATCAGGTAATGTACATACTTATATTTAACAGGAAAAATAATTTTATATACTGTAAGTAATTCTATTACATTTACTTGTTTTTTTCATTAAAAAAAAATAGTCTATTAAAATAACAGTGAAAATATTTTAAAGTTGTATTTAAAATTGTAGTTAATACGAATTCTAACCTAAACATCTTTTAAAATTGTAGTTAAATAAAACGTATTCTAACCTAAACACCTCTCAAAAAGTACTACCGGCACTCAAATGAATCCAATAAAACATCTACTGAAAAATGAAATTATGACAAAAAGCTAGAAGATGTAGGCCATTGAATGACCCATGTTCTTTGTACATACATGTGAAACTATATATTACTAAGTTTTTTTGTTTTTATATATATATATATATATATATATATATATAAAGTTTACTAAATCAGAGAAATGAATTAGCTATTTTTGCCATAAGTGCCAAAAATTTTACTTAAATAATATTTAAATATAAAATTTTAAAAATTGTAATATACATATACTTGATATGGAAAAATAATTTTACTTACTGGAAGTAATTCTAATACATTTACTTCTATTAAAAGAAATATAGTCTATTAAAACTAACAATGAAAATATTTTAAAGTTGTAATTAAAATTGTAGTTAAATAAAATGAATTCTAACCTAAACTTCTTTTAACTTGTAATTAAATAAAACGTTTCCATACCTAAAGACCTCCCTCTTAGTACTGCACGCAATTAAAAGAACCCAATAAAACACATACAGTAAAATGAAATTAATATGTAATATTGCTAGGAGATGTAAGCTTTTGAATGACCCATGTCCTTTGTACTTACATGAGAAACAATATATTACTAGGTTTATATAAAAAATAAAAGTTTACTAAATCAGTGAAATTAAGTAGCTAATTTTGTCGTCATTGTCATAAATATTACTTAAATAATATTTAGATATAAAAAAAATTTGTAACCTAATAATTTACATACTTATGTATGTGATAATTATTCTACATACTGTAAGGGATTCTAATTACATTTAATTGTTCTTAAAAGAAATATAGTATATTAAAAATTAAAAATATTAAAAAAATATTTCAAATCGTAGTTAAATAAAAAGTATTCTAACCTAAACACCCCCCAAAAATCTTTAAATATACAAATAGGAAAAAAATGCCGTAAGAACTTTTGCCGTTAACAATAAAATTTTAAAAAAAGAAAAAAAAATCCAGACGACGTGCTTTTAACGGATGTTAGATTTCATTGAAAAATACATCCCTACCCCCTACCAAAACGGAGCTAATAACTGATACATTAAAATATAGGCATAATGAACACTGTAATGATTTATCTGTAATCTTGGAAACATGAATTATGATTTTAGCTGTGTCTTTAAAACCCAGTAATTTTAAAAGTTACTCTAAAATTCGCTTGAGGATGAAATGGAACTAATGCCTTTAATTTAATTACAAAATTATATTTGGGGCTTTTAGCTTCCATTTCTGAAACATGGTTAGAACTGTGTAGCGAAAAAAAAAACATATTTTAAATCAATTAATTTACATATCTTTCTTTCTTTTACCTGTCAAGTGAGCTAATAATTATTTCAAGATGAGGTCAACTGTGCCTACTTTCTGGCAAGTCGTGTTCAGACCAGAGTGCTGGCAGCGACACCATTCCTATATGACAACCACCCCCCTTTTGGGAAGACTTCCTCTGGAAACTATATTTTTTCAACTGCAGTTCAATATTTAGAAATTCTGTTGCTATTTTTTTCTCTTACTATAAAACCTTAGTTCAACAATTTCTGATGGCATAGGTACCTCAAACACGTCGTACAAAATTTCCATAGGTACCTCTTTTCAGTGACTTTTTAAATCCATGAATCTATACTTTAACTGATTAAGGTGTCATTTATATTCTCACATTTTGTTACTGTACCATGTATGTTATTTTGCTGATCAGTTTTTTTTATAATGCCATCTTTCCAGAATTCTTTTCCATGTTGATACATTTTTAAAAAAAAATACCTATTTCCAGATTTGAAGTATTTAATTATATTGTTATTTCTTGATTCTCTTGCCTTATGTTCTGGTAATAATTTATTAAAAATGGACTTAATCTTCCTATCGAACATCATCTCTTCATGTGACATTTGCTGTATTAGCACCGGAGGTAACAATATTTTGTTGCAAAAAGAGTTAATTGGAAGGTCCCATAATAGATCAAATAATGCAATCCAGTCTGTTCCAAATAAATTAGCAGTATTCTCTAATACAAACACCACCGCTTTCTTGGTTTTTCCAAGAAAAGAAATGGTACAGGTGAATTCACCCAAAAAGTTCAATCACTTTCCTGAAATTCCATGCGCAACTTTATTAGAAGTCAATAAACTGGGTTTACCCATTTTTCTCCATGTCTGTCCCTTTAGGATAGTGATATCAGATACTGTATCCAGTTGTAATTTTATTTTTACATTAATTTCCACAAAAACAAATTTTCTCTTTGGAGATGTTTCTAACTCGGTTAAAGACACATTCAAAGTTTTGTTAATTTTCCTTTTATGCTTCTTATCTTTACTCGATGTATTTATCATATTCACAAACGTTTTATTTTTCCTCATTTTTTTTTTTTTTGTATCTGCAACAAGTACTTTTGTGTCTTACCCTCCCATATTTGTAGCATATTTTGTTCTTGAAAAAACAAATGCTTACCTCCACAACTGTGGCAAGTATTAGGTATTAAGGGTGGTTTTCATTTTTTTTTTTTTTTTTTTTTTTTTTTTACTGTGAGGAGTTGAAAACCATCTACAGTTTTTTTTCTCTTACATGGTCACTATGAAATGTCTCTTTCCTCAGTCCTTTCTGTATCCGGTTTTTAGATTTACAATACATTGACACTCTTCTATTTTCTGGAGAGTTAATTTGGGATCCATTTCTAATTTAGCAAGTATCCTGGATCTTATTTCTGCGTCCTTATTAGTAGTTAAACCCTGTACGAACATTAAGCATTTAAATAAATCCGGAGTCAATTTAACTTAAACTTCTTACATTCTCAATTCATTGTTGCACTTTACTAAGTTATGACATTGCCATCATGTATTAAATAATGAGCTCCTATCACCAAAAATTTTTGATGGTATTACAACAGTTTCATCAAAATTTATCTCACCTGTTTTTTTTGGCAAAATATAATTCACATATTTTTCATGTTCAGCAGGGGGACAATTTCCTTAATAATAAATGAACTTTCTTTTCATCATTCCAATGTGAACAATCCCTTTTGAAGATCCTTTTGTATCTTCTGGAAAAGTTATCCCGTCGTCTGGATTGTATACAAATTTGGTGATTGAATTAGCAACAGCATCTGGACTGAATGGATCTGAAGTCTTCTCTGTAGTTTTAGTAAACAATTCAAAAAAACTTCTGTTGTAATTGTAATTGATGTTCATGTTGTCTTTGCTACTGCAATTGTTGCTTTTGTTGCTGCAATTGTTGTTCTTGTTGCTGTTTTTGTAGCGCCAACATTTGAATCATGATAGCTTTTAGTTCTTCCATTTTGCTGTACTCCACTGAATATTTTGTAGATTAATTTTTGAATAACTATGTCTGGTTATTTCTCTGTGGTCCTGCAAATATGATGTCTCTTTGTTGAAGTGGTAAATATTACGGAATATTCTATTACAACCTATTGGATACATATATTTTATTTTTTCCTTGTGTAAGTTCAATGAATACTTGTCACCACTTTTGTAATGCCCATTTGTAGGAGAGACTAAGTAAATCACAGATACAATAATAGTAACACCTACAAACAATACTCTGTCAGACACCACTGATTACCATATATATATATATATATATATATATATATATATATATATATATATTTTCTTTACCTGTCGCATGATCTAATTATTTCAAGACTAGGTTGACTGTGTTTGCTCTCTGGTGATCCGTGTTCAAACCCAAGTGTCTGCAGCAACACTTTATTCCTATATGACACATTCTGCTGACAGATAGCGGATAGGATTTAATGTCAACTGTCTCAACACTTGAAACTAGAAATTAGCCTTGCTCAGCACTGAGAACGTTTTTCCCTATAAGACTGCACATATTGCTGGGTTTTTTTTTGTTTTGTTTTTTATAAAATATTCAGCTACTGCTGAACCTGTTATATTTATGCAAATTGTCCCCTTTGCCATTGTGAATTTTGGCTGATCCATGCTTCCAACTTTTGGTTTATTTCTACCTACATAGTATCATATGGACATGTCACATTGTATGTTATTGAACTTGTAATTAAATTTGATATTCTTCCAGTCTGCTGTCAGTGTATTTGATTTGGCTATATTTGTTTATATTTTTTTATCATTTAATCCTGAGCAAGACAAAAAAAGCCACTAGGAGTTAATGAGTGTTTAAGAATATGAGAAAAAGTACTATTGAAGAGAACGGACAATAAAAGAACAAGAATTAAGTAGACAGAAGATAACGATTGACATTGCATTTAAATTTTTGAAGATCAAAGTTGACTAGGATGCAAGAAATCGGAAGAGTTCCACAAGTGAGAAGTGTGATAGAAAACCTGTTAGCATAGGACTTACTGTTATGTCTAGCCATTTCAACTGTAAAATGATGAGACCTTGCTACCAATCTAGTACTGCGCTTAAATTCATAGTGGAAAGTTAATCAGAACAATTATGATGAAAGAAGCTAGAAGAGTTCTACAAACAAGATGTGTGAGAGAAGAAACTGTTAGTATAGAACCTACAACTATATCTAGCCATTTCGACTGTAAAATGATAAGGCCTTGCTGCCAGTCTAGTGCTGCACTTAAATTCATAAAGTCTAAGTACCAAAGAGGAAAGATCATCAAAACAATTACCATTAAAATATTTATAGAAATGGCACAGGGAAGCCATGTTGTCTCATTTTTTGCACATTGACAGAATATTGTACAGGTAATTGATAGTAATATTTGATTTACATATACAATCTTTTATGTTAAGATATTAAAAATGAAAGATGTAATAAGATTGAACTCTGTGCTTCTATTAATGAGCAAGCTATTTTTATATGGAAAAAAGGCAGTAAATGAAAATCTTTTTTTCCTAATAAACCAAAAAATAAGTTAATGTCATGAAAGTCAAATATAACAATATACTAAAAACTTATCATTTTTCTGATTCTTTAGTTATTGGCTGGTTTGTGAATTCCCAATAAATGCATTTTTTTTAAATGCGTCCCTTCAGTATCACCAGTTCATGAAATTTTTTTTCTTTTTGATAAAAATATAATTAAACTGTTTTATCTTTGTGTCTTTGTAGTCTGGTGATTGTCATTTTAGAGATTAGACTGTTGGAATACAGATTAGGGAGTGTTAATTTTTTGGTTGTTGAGTTTTCATTTTATTTAGAATATTGTTTAGGGAGAGACTGATATGAGGAATGAGATTTTTTCCTTCAGTAAAATCATCTGATTGAGCATATGGTTTGTATATAACCCAAGTGAAATCAGACCATCACTTTTCTGCTGTTGGAGCAACAAAAAACACGTATACAATATCCTATTCAAAACAAGATCAAGCAGAGACTAATGCTTTGGGGAATAGCCTTTGACAGCTTCCAAATACTTTCTATAAGTAGCTGTTAGCCTTGAACACTCTTTTTCTGGTATTTTAAACCACTCTTTATAGCAGATCTTCATTTAAATTATTAGACTGATAATTATAGTAACAAATGTAGCTGATTGGGCCACTTCAATAAGTTGATGTTTTGTTTTCAAACTGGTCTTTGGTGGTAGTATGTTTAGGATCATTGTTCTGTGGAACACTTACAGTTCATTTTTAACACTTTAACTGATGTAAGGTACTTGTTCAATATATCTCAATACATCTCCCCACTCATTCTTTCTTTGATTATATGAAATGGTTCTGCACCATGTAATAAAAAACCCCCCAAAAAACAGCCCCAATACTATTATATTGGGGTCTTGGTGCTTCACATTTGGGACAGTGTTTTCTAGCTTCAAGGCTTCATTCTTTCTCCAGAACTGACCATGTGAACTGTGGTCTAATAATTCTATTTTGGTTTCATCAGATTAAAAAATATTATTTCTGTAGGTATCTAGCTTACATAAATGCTCCTTAAACTCTGTGTGATTTCTTCAGATGTGGTACTCTTCATGCTCTACAAGATTGTAAGCTGGCTTTTTGTGAGTAAACCTCGGCCGCTGCTTTACCATTCTTGAATCTTTCTTGCATTATAGTGGGAAATCTTTTAAGGGATACCAGATCATAGACAATCCACTGTTGAGCCATGTTCCTTTCATTTGCAAACCATTGAACTAATGATTTATGGCTGAAGTTTAACTCTTTATTGACAATTCTATAACATTTACCTTTAGGATAAAAACACTAACTACAGTATTTCTGAGATCTGCAAAATATTTGTCTTTGATGTTGGGCTTGCTACTGCTATAATATTTAGCAGTCAACTAATAACAGTTGTACTATTGTGCCAAGAATAGTAACTACTACTTAGAACATTAACTTCCTGCTGTTTAGAACCAGCCACTTACAAATTTACATATTAGGTTACTTATTTTGATTCATCTTTTCAAAATGTCTTTTTATATTAGTGTACATGTTGAAATGTTCTCTCATATTTACTAACATAAAGATTCAAACTTATGTGGTGTCATTTTGAGATAAATACTTACCATACATGGAGGTGAATAATGCAATAAAACTGAGTTTTGTGGTATGTATTGAGTACTTATTTTCCATCATTGTAAATGAAACTAAAAATATACGCGATCATTCAAATTACACAAAGAAAATTGACAGAAGAGCAGGTAATTTGAATTAAAATGACAAGCATGTATTGAAAAAGATTAGTCTTGCATCTTAAAACTTCTTAAATTAAAAATAAATGCTTGTTCATTTTATATCTTGCGTAATGAATGACAAGATGAAAAAGCTTGTTAGTAGCACATTTTGTTCTGAGAAGGAACTTCTTCACTCATAAATTTTTTTGATGAAATCGATCCTTTATATAAAACTGGTTAAAAATACAGATTACATTTTGTCTTCCGTAACTCATTTTTTTTTTTTTTATTTCAAATTTAAGAAAAGGTAAAAAATAAAGAATTTTGATATAAGAAAATGCTTCATGTATTTTTTTTAATTTTTTAAATTTTTTTTTGATAATCATCAATATGTATTTATTTATTGATTTCCTTTGTATTTATATATTTCCTGTCCCATCTATAGTGGGAAGGGAGGTAAATCAATTCAAGTTAGAAAATTTGAGTTATTAGTCATTTTCTCTTAGGCATTTTAATCTATACAAATTTTTTATTTGCATTTAGACAAAATTAGTTTCTGAGCAAAATGAACTGTTTAATTAATCAGTTCCTTTATTCCTTAGTTTCTTAGATTGCAGTCTTATTTGTTTGAGCCCTTCATGTGAGGCACTCTGATATCTTTGTCTATTCAGTGACTGTCTTGCTTCAACTTTGAAATAGGCTTTTTTTGTTTTGTTACTAATCTTTTTCTGAGATATTTCCATTTTACTGATATATTAAGCAAATTTTTTTAACATGAAAAGATCTTTAGCAAAAAGTGATTTATGTATTATCAGAAGTAATCGATGAATCATAGATACCATTAAACATAAAAAAAAAGTATATAAAAGGAATGGATTAATTAAATGATTCATTGGCCTGTTTTTTTTAGTTGTGAATTTTTTATCTCCATTTTATTGAATCTCAATACATTGTTTCATCGCATGTCACTATTAAAACATGCTAACAGTAGCTGTCATTTTTGACAGTACAGGTACACTAGTTTCTTTTATAAATCGTAAGATTTAAATCTGTTGTGGGGGTTAAGTAAACCTTTCTTTCTTTCATAGACTATATCTAACAAGTGCTGATTAATGGATTCCCTGAAATGTTTTATTAACAGTAAATATGGAAAGATTTTCTGTTTGAATAATATTGAACTAATCTGAAAATGATGCACCAAACATAAGACTAATTATTGCTGCTATACATTGATATCTTTTTTTTCTCCTCTTAGATCATTACGCACAATATCAGCATATGCCAGTCAATAATACAATCAGGAAAAGAATATGCTGCTAAACACAAATCTTTTTCACCATTAATGTATGCCTACCACGGAACAGAATATCTTGGTAAGTATACCGCCAGAATTGGCACACACTCTCTCTCTCTCTCTCTCGGACCCAATCATTCTTGCTCTTAAAATTGTGCTCTTAAATTAAAATTCTTTTAAAATTATTAGTTTTTAACTTTCAAAATTTGTATAATTTCTACTTTAACTCTTTAGCATTCAGCATGCCCAAACCCACCCTGTAAATATTAGCTCTCAAAATCTCACTGTTTATAGCCAAAGTCTCTCTGCTTGACTTCCTGCATTATTTGTGATGAAGTTGCCATATGTTATGGCAGAATATATATGGGGTGGATTACAGTGGATTGAATATTGAAAGCCAATATTTATGGGGTGGGTTGAATGCTAAAAGGTTAAAACTATATGAAGATCTTAATTTTCATTTATGATTTGAGAATGGTTTTCTTATTTCAAAACAGAATAAGTCAATATTTTAAAGTATATCAATAAGTTTATAGCCTCGGATGAAAAAAAAATATTTACATAAATTGTTAATTCACTTGACCCAATGCTTCTTCATTAATAACAGATTGAAAATTATACATTGAACATTCCAGAACAATATTCTGCTCATAACATATTAGCTAATATACTTGTTGATCATTCTTTGCCTGAACATAATACAATTTTACTCTTGAAAGCCATTTCTTTCTTTCTAATTAATTTCACTAAAAGAAATAATGCGAAAATATTATTCTGTCATTTATTTCTTTGAGTGTTTGGCATTTTGGCATTTTTGTACAGGTGCTGCACATGGTCTCTCTTCGATCTTATTGTTTTTGCTATGCATTCCTGAATTCTTCAAAGCCCATCCAAGTGCTGAAGAGGATGTCCGTGCCGCTGTTGATTTCATGCTAAGCATTGAACAACCAAACTGTAACTATGCACCTGCTATGGATGAAGTAAATATGGGGCAGAAACGACCAGCTTCAGAGGAATTGGTTCATTGGTGCCATGGTGCTCCTGGTAAGTTTTAATATGGTTAAAGCTTGGGAACAGCTCTTGGCATTTTATTTGAATTGGACAGTTACAGGGCAAAAATGTTGTTTTGTCTGGTTAGTGTTTATGGATTTCTTTTTTTTTTTTCTCATCTATTCTGTAACATGGAACAGAATGTAACTTTATTTATTGATCATACAATCTGGGTTTTTTTTTTTTTTTTAAATGAGATATCCAGTTGTTATGGCAACAAACATTACTTGATACCAATAAAAGAAATTACTTTGCATAACCATTACACAGAAATCATCATTAGTCCCTTGAGTGCTTCAGTTGTTGTGGGGAGCTAAGGACAGAAGAAACAAACTTCTCCAGGAGGAGCTGTTGGTAGTGGCTCTCAGGAGTTCTAGCATTGTCATGTACATCCACTCTTTGGTGTCTGACCAGCTTTTGTGTTGCCATCTCCACTTGCATTCACATTCAACAGTGTCTTGAATAATCGTCTTGCAGTAGGAATATCTCATTATTAAAAATGAAAAGGAATACTTTTATCTTTTCACCCAAAGCAAGGCGATAAAGACACAAGTGGTTACTGAGGATGAAAGACAATGAAAGGAACTGAGAAAATATTACTGAGGAGAAAGGACAATAAAAAAAAACAGGAAACAAGATGATTACTGCCATTGCATTTAAATTTTTGGTAGATTGTAATTGACAGGAAAGCAAAAAGCTGGAAGAGAACTCTAGGTGAGAATTGTGAGTGGGGAAGATATTAGATTATGGTAGTGATTAGCTATACATTAATATTTGGAAGTGCAAATGGTTGAAGTTTTTTTTTTTTTTACTTGATTATTGTTTTGTTTTGATGTTTTTACATCAAAACTGTTTTGATTGGAGATGAATTAATTGTAATTAAACTTTGAAAAAAATACAGTGTTAAATATATTGTTTTTTTTTTTTTTTTTTTTTGACAAAACATATTTTTACCTTGTCGATATTCAAGTTTGCATAAACTAAACAAGATTGTAAGAAAGTGAATCATTTCATTATGAAATTAAAATTCCATCTGCTGTTTGAGATTTTATTGATAAGCTTAACCAATATTAGATCTTTTTAATTTATTGTTGATAAAATTGTTAGCAAAAATTGTACATTCAGATTATATAAGCTTTCTCTATGATATTTTATAACACTTCAATAGTATTACAAAAAAATGTTGTTAGTAAATTTGTATATTTGACAATAACAAATCCACAAAAAACCTACTTTGTATATTATCCAATGTTATTTTTCAGGTGTTATCTACACATTTGCACGTGCCTACAGACTCTGGAAGGATGAGAAATATCTTAAGGCTTGTATCCGGTGTGGTGATCTCACATGGCAGGCTGGTTTACTGAAAAAAGGCCCTGGGATTTGTCACGGAGTTGCTGGCAGTGGCTATGCCTTTCTGTTGTTATACCGCCTTACCAATGACAGCAAGTACCTTCACAGAGCCCAGTGTTTTGCCGAATTTATGTTTACCCCTGAGTTTCAACATGGAGCCCGGACCCCTGACTCCCCATTCAGTTTGTATGAAGGCTGGGCTGGATCTGTACTCTTTTTGCTTGATCTCCTCCAGCCGGAAACTACCGAATTTCCCTTTTTCTCGGTTTTCTCCTGAGTCCTCATTGCAGCCTTGTGTTGCTGCTGCTGCTCTTCTTTTTGTGCCACGCCCCTTTCCTGTCCAATCAAGTTAGGTCAAAGTAGATGTCATACGTATGTTTGTCATGGCAATTTATATAATGCTTTATGTTTAAATGAAAATAATAAAAAGGAATATCATCTTTTTTTTGTTTTTTTTTCTTTACTTAATATTTTTGTTAATATTTTCTTTATCAACACAGTATAAAAATGTCTTTCTTCTCTTTTTTTTTTTTTTATTTGTCAGCATTAATACTTTTTCAAATGAATATATACAAGGTCTGATCAAAAAGTATTGGGACTGGTGCTATAAAAAGAAAACAAACATATATCAATTTGGCTTTTAATCTCCTTCAAAGTAGTCCCGTTCTGAAGCTACACACTTTATCCAGTATCATTTCCATTGATGGTAGCATTCCTGGAACTCCCTTTTTGGGGGGGGGGGAATACAAACAGCTACCTTGTTGCATTCCTATGGTTTTTCTTGAATCTTGAAATCTTGTTTCCTTTCAAGTGTTATTTGATTTTTGGAAAAAGAGAAAGGTTGCAAGAGGGTGAGATCTGGGAAATATGGTAGTTGTCGGACCTGGGGGGAATGTGTTTGGCCAAAAACTGCTGCACAAGTCATTGTTACCTATGGAACTTCTGTGGTGTAGTGAGACAACCACACTCTACACACTTTCCTTCCAAGACAATAGAAGTGAGCAAGAACATTATAACATGTGATAGATTTCAATGTCAATCTGTGCTGAGTGGCTTCACTATGCATAGTTCATCTCTGTTACTATAGCAACAGTCCCAATATTTTTTTTATCAAACCTTGTATGTATTTGTACATGTGTTGGTCATTCTGAAAGTAATGTCTCCTATTTTATTACTGATGTCAAAGATGGATGTTGGTTGACTGGTTGTAGAGGTTAACCATCCCTTCAGTCACCCATCATTTTTTTTATCTTACAAATAGCATCTGACATGAATATGTTGGAAGCAAAAGTCTGCCATTTTAAATTTTTCTATGTGAATAAACTAGCACTCTTGATATTCATTGATACTTGATGAATGTTTACAAAGACAAAACAGTGGATATGAACACTGTTAGGAAATGTAATGTGTTTCAGCTGTGGCAACAATGATTGGTGTTCCTACTGGTGGAGATTTTTATGAGCACATCATACAGTTCATTGCAAATAATGAGGAAGGAGGGCTTAGAAAATCAGATACTCACAGTATAGATTAAGGGTCAAATGGATAGAAAATGGTGCATAACATTTGATGAACTTGAGTAAATGGATGGTGGAACAGAGTTTAGGAGAAATGACAAAATTTATTAAAAGCTAGAAGGGACAGAAAGTTGTGGAGAGCCATGATTGCCTATGTCTTGAGGGGACATGGCACATAAATAAGAATTTGCTATTGATAATCCTGTCTATACCACCATATTCTCAGATGATGGTTAACATTCTAAGTGTTTCACTTAAGGATTTTAGCGTCTCTTTATTTCTAGACGTCAACTGTCTTTATGTACACAAAAAGGGCTTGTGGCCATATCATGTTCAAACATTGGTTCCTGTCTGACTGCTGACGGTACCTAGATGGGTGACTGCGTAGGAAAATTTGGTGCTGTAAGCTTGGATGTGCGCTTGTGTAATGGATAATGGCTCAAGATGAGAAATCAGAGCTGAGTTCAGTTTGAATTACAGTCAGGCTTGTTACATTCAATCTTGTGCAAATACCCTAGGGAAAGGTATGAATCCATCTGTTTTCCAGCTCTTATATAGTGGAACTTGTATTTTGTAAATCATTAGTGTCTACAAATACTGTTAGTATGATAGTCAACTGCAAAAAAAAAATTTCTTAATTCAAAAATGTTTTGTCTTTAAATAAACAACAGGTTGATAAGCCATATATAAAAAAAATCTATCAATCAAGATGTAAGCAAAAAGAATCTATATTCCTTGAAAATCTATCTAGGTATTATTTTTCTCTTGTGAGATAACTGATAAAGACTATATTTTTTTAAAACTGTTTTGCTTGGTTTTATATCAGTTTTTCTGTTTATTTGGACTAATTTTGAAAAAGATTTATCAACAATACTCTGAAGTTTAACCAAAAAGCTGTTGACATTAGAGGAATCATAACACAATGTCTCTTTTGAAAGGTAATTTCAATGTTTCTACTTTTTCAAGCTGTATTTAGGTACTGCACCTCTTAAAGAACTGTTCAAAGAGGTAATGGTTATTGTTTTTATTCTTAAATGTTATATTAAAGAATAAGAATGGAATGCACAATGGTTAAATACCAAGGGAGAATCCCAAAGACTAAGTGAGTGATATATATTGTCATGTACGGGGGGTCAAACTTCTGTCACAGTCTTGGACATAAATTTATATTTAAGCCAGAATATGATATTTGACTCGGGATATGATTTCCTGGAATCATACAAAGAAATGATGTCTACAGGTTAGGAACAAGGCATGCAAAATACAATAATCAGTGAAAGAACGACAGTGAACATGTGGAGTCAATTTAATATAAACAGTTTAATTGAATAACACAAAAACATGAAAACAGAAAGAGTTTGTTTAGATGGGTATGTAGTGTATGTGGCATTTAATACAGGAATTTCAATCATGTCAATAGAAATCATATATTAATTTATCTGTGCTTCAGAGTCAATATGTTTATATAAGATGACTGGATCTGAATGTCTGAATTCATGGATAATTTCAATGTTCATTATCTGTTAAGCTAAATGCTTACAGTCATTGAAGTTGGTGTTTGAGATATATCTGTAGTTCATTGATAAAACTGGTTAAATCCAGTTTCCTTTGGTTATTGCCTTTACTGCTCCACTGGACAGATAAAGTTCAAGTGTTGATATGTCTTTTTCGGCCACTATCTTCCAACTAGTGATTCTTTAATTTTGGTGTAGTTAGTTATAATGAAGGATAAAGAAAGAAGAAAAACAATCTTCCTAACTATAAGATTAGTAGTTCTTCCACTTTAATATGTGAATTGTAGTATCACGTCTCTATATATAATTTAAATGTTTTTAGTCGATACTCATATTTGAGTAGATGCTCTGTAAATTTATTAAACAGTACACTTATTTATTTTTGTCTACCATTCTGAATGTTTGAGAAATTTATTTATTTTTTTTTTTTTTTTTTTTTTTTAAAAAAAACATATATAGGATTAGTACAAATAAAATTTGTCATTTGCTGATAAATGTTATATTCAGCACCTCAACTCCGGAGTTTCATAGTTAAACTTTTTTGTAATTGTTCAGTCCACTTGTCAGGAGGTTTCAAATCAAAGGCAAACAACATCCGGACCAAAAACCCACTCCTTTTGCTTACAGAGGGAAGGCTGCAGAGACTTGATATATATTGATTCTGGGATTTTCAAACAGAACTCTGCATGTTACTTAAAACAGAGAACACATCTTTGTTGTAAGACAAAGCACACTTAGGATTATTTAATAGATGTTCAGACATTGCAAGCTGAAATGTATTGATGGAAGAAATAAGTCATTGCCAAAATATAGTGATATGAAATATACAATGTTTGTTCAGGTCCGTTTAAACCAAATATTTTGCAATAATCAAAATTTTTGAAAAGTTATGAAATGTGTTATATTTAAAATAAAAAATACAAGATTTATTTAGATGTACATTTAATCTAAAAAAACACCCATTAAAATGTGAATATTGTCTAAAGGCACATGAGCTTAGTATGTGGCTCAATGGGTCCTCTGCTTGATTAGGCTGGATACCCATATAATGAAGTGAACTTTAAATGATTTTATCTGGGCCTGAAGCAGTTTTATGACAACTAACTGCATCGCTAGTAAAATCAAGATGTGAGAGTTTCAAGGAACCCAACAACTGTCCAAAGGTAGGGAAAAGGAAATGTCTAAATAAATTAAGATTTTTGAGATATTGTGACACTTAACAGGAAGGTAGAGAATTCTGGTCAGGGGTTGTATAGTTAGGCTGCACTCTAGGTAAGAGCAGAGTCACAGGGTAAGAAGATATGTAGTGAGAGAGTTCTTTCTGGCTGAAGAGAAGATCTTATCCATTAGTTTGTCATGAGAAAAGACCAAACATTTTTGAGCTGATCCAACAATATATAAGCTACCATCAATTCAACCCTGTAGCAGAAGGCTCAGTCAACCTACCATAGCTATTTGTCTTTCTCTTGTTTATTTTGGACAGGCAAGATTCCTACAAACTGAAACCTGATTCTGATAACTGAAGACTGCCACAGAGTTGTTAGCTAGGAATGTCTTATTAGTAACAGTAGCTGAGGCTACTGTGCAGTAAAAACTCTATTCATACTATGCAATAAAACTCGTGTATTATTTTGTCATGTGATCTTTCTCTACAACTATATTGTAATACCAACTTTTCAATGCTGCAGCTTCATTGTTATCTCCCATTCCACTTTTGTTCATGTAAATTATGGTAGCCTAGATGACACACTTGAACAAGGCTTCTTTCATACTTATTGGTACTGTAGCTCCCACAAGAATATGAAAGAATTTAAAACTGGCTAATATTAGGAAAAGTGTTCTACATTTTATTTTTTTTCTATCTAGTATCTAAATTTGATTTTGTAAGTAATCTTTTCCAATCCCTCTTTTCTCAATATGTGCCCTAGAAATTTCAACGGTCTCTTCCTGATGTTAAGTATAAGTATCCTTTTTGTTTCCATTTTCTCTAAAACTTGCTAGGTAGGTTATGGATTGTTTTCCTCTCTCCCTCTTTGCCTTCAATCTGTCCTGTGAGTATCAAATTTTCCAAGCCCTCTTTCCTCATTATGTGCCCTAGAAATTTCAACGGTCTCTTCCTGATGTTAAGTATAAGTGTCCTTTTTGTTTCCATTTTCTCTAAAACTTGCTAGGTAGGTTATGGATTGTTTTCCTCTATCCCTCTTTACCTTCAATCTGTCCTGTGAGTATCAAATTTTCCAATCCCTCTTTCCTCATTATGTGCCCTAGAAATTTCAACTCTCTCTTCCTGATGTTAAGTATAAGTATCCTTTTTGTTTCCATTTTCTCTAAAACTTGCTAGGTAGGTTATGTGTTGTTTTCCTCTATCCCTCTTTACCTTCAATCTGTCCTGTGAGTATCAAATTTTCCAAGCCCTCTTGTTTTCATTTTCTCTAAAACTTTTGTTGCTGACATGTTTGGTTCATAGTATCCTCAGCATATTTCTGTAGAACCACATTTCTGTTGCTTCAAGTCTCTCCTTCATCTTTGAGGAGATTGTCCAGCATTCACTGCCATATTGAAGGCAAAAAGAACAGAGTAAAATCACTTGTAGTGAGCTTGAGTAAATCGATCACAGAACAAGGTTTCTGAGAATTAACAAAAAGACAAAATTTATTAAGAGCTTTGAAGGACAGGAAATTGTGCAGAGCCATGATCGCTCATGTCATGAGGAGACGCAATACATAAAGAAGAATTTAGTAATCTTAGTATAGATTCTGGATTTATGAAAACAGTTTATAAAATGTACAATAAACAAATAGATTTTACAAAAACTCAATGTACTGGTTACTGGGAAGCAAATATTAGAAGCCATAAGAATATTATAATTTGTACAAAATATATCCAATTTTGAGTTTATCTTTTAACTGATTACTGAAATAAATTTATAGATTTTACATGAGTTTACTGTTTAGTTGTGCAGAAGTTTCAATGGAAAGGGGTTACCAATTGTAATAGTTGTAATTGACTGAATGTCTTAACATTTCCAAAATTCATCACATGGATTTTATATAAATACTAGACCACCTGTGACCCATTGGGTCAACCTTGTGTTTACTGTTTACATTTAGTTTCATGAAGAGTTTGTGAAAATAGGGATATTTTAAAAATATGTTTATTTGCAGTTATTGAAGTTGCGTTCAACATTAAAAAAAATTTTCTGTTTGAAGAAAGTTGAGCAATAAAAGCTTGGAATGTCAAAATTCGAATTGGTTGGGATTCGATACGATAACATAAAATATTGTTGCGGGGCTGCACGTAATTCGTCCGTTTAGAATAATCAAATGATTTTCAATGAAAGAATAAAATTCAGTAGAAAAGACAACGTAGTTTCAACAAATGAATATATAACAAATATAATGAATATAACATACAATATAACGACAAGAATACAAGCAATTGTTCATAGATTGGAAAGTAATGTCTTTTTGTTTGGGGTAATAAAGTTCTGAAATAAAATATAAATTCTCTTTGTGTATATATGTGAAAAACAAATGTTATATGTGTGTTTGTGTGAAAAAATCAACACGTGTGTGGTTCATAGTAAAGAGGATACAAAAGATAGAATTTTTTTCTTACTGTGGACAGCGTTACTGTAGTCAGAATCTGTCTCTTTGAAATTTGTCAGCGATGTCACTTTTAGCATGAGGTTGTGAAGTTCACAATCGAGAGTGGTGTGGACCTTGATGACAGCTGTGTGTATCCTGTTTGGGGACAGATTTTGTGTGTTTTATAGACTTTCTTGTAAGAAAATCGGCTCCATCCCTCGCTTACTACATGATAATAAATTTACATCTTTCTTTTCCAAACTCACTATATATGCTTATAACCTTCTTTTCCCCACTTTCAATATATGACTTCTGGCAAAGATACAAGACACAAAGTTCACAGAGTTTTATATAGTAATAAGATTGATATGAGTTAAAGATCAAATGAAGTTCAAATATGAATCAGAATCTGATAGGATGATAAAATAAAGAACAAATAGGAAACATATATCAATCTAACATGTTTCACTTTTATTAAAGCTTCATCAGATATTAGAGAAAACAGAAAAAACTGTTTTCTCTCAATCTTCTTGGCAGTATCTGTTCACAAGGCTAAAATCAAGAATAAGCAATTAATGTTTATATGTTATATATGAAAATAAAGAATAAACAATTTGTATTTAATTTATACAATGTTTTTATGTTATTGCTTTATTTTATTTATAATTTTCATTGTTATTATTATTTTATATTTTATTTTTACTTATTTGTAATAATAATGTCCCTACAGACTCGCCATTGGTCCGTTCATGAGGAACTTCTTGGCAGTGTCTGTTCACAAGGCTGAGTTTACAGAGGTATTGATTGATGATGCTTTGTGAAGGACCAAGTTCTGCCAACAATGTATATGTGCTTGTGCTTCACTGCTGTTCAACCATTTCAAGCAGGGCCTCATCTTCCACAACAGAAGGTCACCCTAACATTGGTTTACCTTTGAGGTTGATGTTATCTTCCTTGAAATGTCTGAACCAGTTTTGTGCCACATGTTTGTTGACAGTTCCTGGGTCTTCCACATCATTAATTTCTTATTTCGCTCTCATTGCACTCAAACCTCTTTTCCATGGCTCTAATTGCAATTTTTTCACCACTCATTATCAAAGCTGTAAAATCAAGAATAAAAAATTAATGTTTATATGTTATTTATGAAAATAAAAAATAAACAATTCAGCAATGATTAGATAAAAAATTGTATCAAATTACTGATACAATATGGAGATGCAAATAGCCAAAAATCATCAGTGAAAATTTTTGACTCATCTTGATAAATGTGTCTCATGTGGTTCTTTTGACTCAGCCTGGTACATATGTCTCATGAATAATTATTAATGAAAATCACGATAAATTAAAATTTGATAAAACAAATAATTTTTGTACTCTTAAATTATAACACACATTAAAACATATTTTATAATGTGATCAACTTTTTAGTCAGATTATCATTTACATGCAAAAGTAAACATTTTAAACTTAGGATTAAGATTGGTTTTCTGGTTCCTTCAAAAGTCTAGTTTAATTCTATACTTCTAATGTCTCCGCCTAAACTCTGAAATTTTATTTACTATTTATTTTTTCCTCAATTGGAGTAGATAGATTCATCTATCGTTCGGTTCACACTCCTCCTCATTCTTTTGAACAGGAGAAGAGGTTTCCTATTTAGGATTGGATTTCCGGTTCCTTCTAAAGTCTTATCATTCTCTATCACTCCCAGCAGCCCCTTGTGTATTAGTGGCATTATCACGTTGCTTGGGGAAAATTAATTTAAAAAAAAAATTACGTTGCATAGTTTCATCTTTGTAACACCTAATTATTTAAGATATTTATTTATTTAAAAATTAAAATTAAATACTCTACACGTTTTTTATCCAACCATAAATCCATTTGTAGTCTTGTTTGAATTAGGAAGACAGAAAGATCACGCAATCATATCAAAACCTCTTAAATTATATCTTTCTGTTAGTTAAGGTTTCATGTTTTTAGCACTTTATTTAGAAATTCCAACTTTGATTATCTCCCTTACTCCCGAATTTTCCTAATTAAGAAGTAAAAAAAAGAAAAAAAAAAAAACGTGGAAGACGGTATCATGTCGATTGCGGCAACACCGGCCCTTGTTAGGCCATTTTGCTATGATAAAAGTTTTAAAGGTCAGTTCAGTTCTTTATTTTAAATATATTTTGAAATATACAAATATTATATATCACATATTTTATTATATCACCTTCACCTTAGATATAGCTATTGTAATATTATTGTATTTTCCCTGTTTCATGATCGAATTTTTAGTCTCTACGATAAACAAAGAAAAAAAACATCTGATGATTACGATCAATGAATGAAGATGTTTTTTTTCGAAGCGGAGAATTTAAATTTTGTTGTAATTAAAAAAAAGTTTAATATTGAGCTTTGAAAAAAAATTCAATTAAGTTTTATTAATTTGTGATGTTTATACTAAAAAAAAATACTTTTTTTGCGGTGTTATAGATCGATTGATCTTTTCTTTAACCAGACAAAAAACGACAAAACTAAAAAAAGAGTCAGTAAACTAAAGTTTTTCTGACGAAAACAGTAAATTAAAGTTTTTCTGACGAAAACATTCCATTTAAAGTCATTTAGCGACTCATGATGTGATTTATTATGATTTCTTAATTACTTTTCCTTATCAAAAAACAACAAAAGCTGACGAGGGAGAAAAAAGTTTTGAATAAGAAGAGTTACTAAGACGAAAAATACCGTTAAAAATAAATAATTAATTAATTACCTAGGAAAGATAAATTTTTGTCTTCATTGCATCCCTAGGTAATAATCACACGATTTATTTATGCTTTTTTCTTACACATACCAATGTTAATTGTTATTTGTATTTTTTCATTTTCTTGATAGTATGATTAGCTAGAGAGAGAATATATTTTTGGCACCTAAATAAATAAATATTGATTAATGTATCGGAAGAAATTAAAAAAGATATAGTCCTCCTAGCCTAGAGAGAGAGAGCATTTCTTTTACTGTAGTAGTGTACATCGTCCATAAAAGCAGTTTAATTTTTCTTTCTTTCTTTTCTCTTGTTTTATTTTCAGATTTAAAAAAAAAAATCGTGCATGCAAATTGAAAATAATTGTGGCATAATCTGTTCATTCCCATATTTTTTTCCTCTTGAAGCTTTACAATGTACGAGGGGTGATGGAAAATTCTCAGCCTGACCCACTTCCCAAAATTTGATCAACTATCAGAATTTTTTTTTTTTTAAGTCGAACCAACAAATTAGTTCAGTAGCAGCGAAATCTTTAAAATTGAAAGATTTCACTGGTAAATTGTTAATTCAGTAAGGACAAGGTTGTTAATTCCTTAGTGACTTCACTTATATTTTAAAAAGGTTTACTATAGTAACAATACATACAACAAATCATGCTTTCGATGTTCGTGTTTAAAATATTTAAAAATTTAAATTGATAATACGAAAACAAAATTTAGTAGAGAGAAAAGTAAAATAATTGTTTTGTTAGTATTTATTTCATAATTCTTTGTAAATGCAATAGCTTCTTAAAACCTTGACATCCGTGTATTATTTTTTCGTTTAGTTTTTTTTTTTTGTTTTTACTTTCTTTTTAGTTTATTAAAATAAATGCTAAAAACATTTTTCTGCTTTATGGAAAGCTTTTTTGAATTTCTTAACTACTGTTATTTTGAGAGTTATTCAATTTTTCATTATCCGTAAAGTTTAATTTAGACTTATAGTGATTTTTATTACAGCAACTAAAATTAATTATTGATTATATTGAAAATAAACAGTTGTGTGTAATTGTACGTGAAGTAAGTCTGTGTCCTATTGATTATTTACGAGTTCATTTTCTGAAGCAGCAACCCATTTTCACACAAATACCATTAAGTTGGTAAATAGTCTCTCTATGATTGTGTGAAGTGAAATCATCAATAATTACTTTTAGCCCGAGGAGGAAAAAAAAAAAAAATAAACACATGCTGAACATTTTGTTTGTGTGCATGAGTGGGGGATTTTTTTGTTTTTGTTTCGTTTTTAGTCTCCTCACTGTGTAAGTTAAGTGTACTATTATTACTGTGTGGTTTGTCGATTTATGTCCCGAAAATTCCGTAAAATCGCCAAATTAACATCAACATAATCATTATATTGGAAAACAGAGTTGGTTGTTTTTGTCCGTGAAAATTTCTGCCTATTTTTTACCGCACGGACTTTAAAAATCTCAAAAAAATCTATTTTAAAATTTAATACTTCTTTTTAACGTTAAATTTTTGGCTCTATTTGAAAGAAAGCAAACTAAAGCTAATCCGGATTTAAAAAAATAAGGAAAAACTAATTTCCTTATGTAAAGTTTTAGACATTTTTATAACATTGGTTAGTTTACTCGTCACTCCTCGAACCACCATTATATAGATGAAAAATGTAAACAGCGAATTTCAAAATCCAGTATTTTCTCTCTAGAGACATGTTTCGAAATCAGTTATTACATTTAAGGATTAATTAACTGGATTTTGTAAACTTAATGCATACTCTTTGCTTTAAAACATAATGAAAACAACGTTTATTTGCATACGGTGGGAAAACTGTGATGTTATAGGACAAACTAAAAAGTCTCATATTACCCCTCTCTTAAAAAGCGCGCGAAAATATTAAGAATTACGAAACACAAACCGTACAATAATCAAGAAATTGGTAATTATTTTCAAAATAATTTATCTTTAACATCATATAACCAATACAGTGTAACCCGGATATAAGAGAGTTGTCGGGACCGGAGAAGTCGTCTCTTATATCCGGGTTTGGTCTATACATTATAACACAAGCTCTAATTTGGGACCAGAGAAAATCTCTCTTATATCCGGATTACACTAAGTAGTTTAAGAATATACTTTTTTGTGCTATATGCTTTTATGAAACTTAGTATAATTAATTTTATTTTTATACTCGGTAGTTTTTTTTTAGTTAAATGATAGTTTTACTGGACTCCTTAGGGAATGTAAATCATCTTTTTTTTTTTTTTTTTTTTTTTTCAAACAGTTACTCAGTTCTCAAAAATCTGCTTCAAATTGTAAAATAAAAACTGCAATAAAACTATGACATTATTTAATTAGATAAGATTTTAATTGCTTTTATAAATAATATATATTAAGGACATTATAGTCTGAAGGAAAAAAATTTTGATGAATAATGAATTTTTACAAGAATTGTTTTCATTTTTTTATTAAAGGTTCAAAAATCTTTAAAATTTTTTCAAAACTTTCTCCTCATTAGGTTGTTAAGTGAAGACTATATTAAGCAAAAATTGAATAGCTTAATACAAATCATCATGCACCAAGGTTTTTAAAATAATTAAAAATATTTTGTGTATAAACATACTCATTTTGAAAGTATGGGTGACCTTACATGACATTATCAGAAAATAAGATCGATGACATAGTGAATTTAAAGTCAACATTCCTAAAATTAGATTACAGAGAATATTTCCAACATTTTTAAGATTGCTGAGTACTTAAAAATTATAAAAAAGCATTCACCTGTCATTTTCCTATGTTTTACAGATAAAGTCTCTGTAGAACAACAATAATCTGTCAACACTTTATCAATGCTTGTTAAGTGACTAATGAGCAATGAAAAGCATGTAAATCACTACTACTGTTTGTTTTAAAAATCCATTTTTCTGTTATTTTTAACTAAAAGTAAATAATATTTTTTCAAATCAGATTAATTATACTTTAAATCAGCTAATATTACTCAAATAAACTTTCAGAAAAGTATGTTTTATTTTTGGATGATTTTTTAATACAGAGAATTACATAGTGATGAAAGATGACTAAAAAAGGGTGCTAATCAGCAATTTTAGAAAAAAAAACAAAAAAAAAAAAAAACACTGATTGCAATAAATATAATCTCTGTTTGAATTACACCAGAGTATTTTGCTTAATGGAAATAATAAATTTAATCCTTTAACTTTCAATTAAAGCTAAAATGAAAGCTTCAAGAAAGGTTTTTCATTTACAAAAATTCATTTTAAACTTTAGGTATGATGATTTTAGTGGAGGTACCTATTTTTAATTATTTTGAATTTAAATTTTATTGAATTATCATCATGAGCATTCAATCAAATCAGTAATTTAGAATTATTTCCTTTTTGAACATCTATACAAAAATAATCTAACAGTTTTTAAAATTAACAAAAAATTAAATTTTAAAAATGATTTAACAGTAAAAACATTTTATCATCAAAATGTCTGTGTTATTAGTAATGGTAAAAATCCAAAAAATTTTTGATCCTTTTTAGAACCGTAGAAATTTTGATTAAAAATCTTTTTTTTTTTTTTTTTTTTGCCAATGTCAAACCTTAAATTTGTATGGGAAATTTCAACATTTTTTTGTGGTGAAAAACACATTGATTTGGAAATTCTTGCAAAAATCCGATAATTGTTGGATTATATCATTAATTATTTTTGGAGCCTTTCTTTTTTAGAAAAATATTTTTTTTCTTATATATTACTCACCTACTCTTTTAATTTTTATGAAATTTTGAGAAATTCTTTTTTGTATTGCTTAATATTTATAATTGTTATAAGGATAAGTCTTCAGAGAATTTAAATCATCACTTTTATTTGGGTCATGCAGGACCACCACTTAAGAATATCTGAATTGTAAAATAAAAAATGCAATAAGACTTTTAAAATTAGAAAAGCTTTTAATTGCTTTTATAAATTAAATATTATGAATAATGAATTTTTACAAGAATCGCTTTCATTATTTGAAAATTTTAATTTGAATAATTTATAAATTTGAAATTGATATGTCCCGGAAAGGGATATATTTGATCGAAGTAGCTAAGTGGGTTTGGCTACTGTAACCAAGTAGTACACGGTAGCAGTAATTGACTGGTACTCGTCGCAGGTAATAGGTGTAGACCAATAGAATAGCCAATGGTGTAGTCCAATGGGTGTTGTCATAGACTTAAACTCTGTCGTACCTACACGTCCGTCTGTATTTATGATGGACACCAGCCAATCATATTCCAGTGAGGGGGAACACAGGTGTATACATATTCCATTATATCAGAAATTTTAAAAAATTCTGTGTTAATTTGTAGTGGCCAAGTGATATTATTAAATTAAAACTCTATTTACTAATTAAAAATGGAAATGCTCACTACAATTCAGCAACTCCTATTATTTTAAATACTATTAATAATAGTTAGTACCTAAAATTCAATGAAATATTAGATTGCTTAAAATATTTTTTTCAATTTTTAAGATTACTGGGTAGTTAAAAAAATTATGCAAAAAGATATTCATGTTTTATTTGTCAAGTAATTTCTTTCTGTTTTGTCTCCCCTTACTTAAATTTTCAAGCAGCCAATAAATTACTCTCCATGTTAAATGTTTTTCTGTGATATTTTAAACTGAAAGTAAGTAATTTTTATTTCAAATCAGATTAATTAAACTTTAAATCTGATAATCTTCCTTAAATAATGTTTCAGAAAATTATATTTTATTTTTGAAAGTTTTTTTTAATAAAGAGATTTATATTGTGTTGACAGATCTATTAAAATGGACAAATTTATAGATTTTACTGATAAAGATAGAAAACAAAAAATTTCATTGAGTTTAAATTTGGTTTGAAATATACCAAATTATTTTGTTTATTGAAATATTAAATTTAATTTGTTAGAATTAAAACTAAAATTAAAGCTTTAAGAAAGATTTATGTTTTGAAATGCATTTTAAACATAAACTTAGATTTTTTTTTTTTTTTTTTTTTTTTTTTTGGACCAAAATGCTTATTTTTATATATTTAAAAATTTTTCTTTCAGTTGATGTTCAACTGGGGGAACCTCTGCTCTGCCCATCTCACTCTGAAAATGCAATCCAACTGGATTTAATTGCTCTCTGTGCAGAACTAGATCTCCTGTGTCAAAAGGAACTTGCTGAGGTAATAACTTTAAATTTTGTCTTCTTTGCAAGTTGACTAACAATGACTAAACAATAAATTTGATGAACACAACTATTTTTCTTGCAACTGTCTTCCAAAGACTTATTGTATTACAGATTTTGCTTGATTTGGTTCTGTATAAATTCAATAATGCATCTGTTCATAATTTAGTAAACCGATGTTAGTATGTCACAGGCCTAAAGGAAGGGGGAGTTAACAGAAGAAAGATAGTGTCACCTCCAAATTCCAGGTAGTGAAGATAGTGTCACCTCCAAATTCCAGGTAGTGAAGATAGTGTCACCTCCAAATTCCAGGTAGTGAAGATAGTGTCACCTCCAAATTCCAGGTAGTGAAGATAGTGTCACCCCCAAATTCCAGGTAGGGAAGATAGTGTCACACCAATTTTCCATGTCGTATCTATCTAGCAAACAAAATAATGCTGCTGTATTTCTGCAATGTTAGATAAAGGTTGCAAAAAACATATTTTTATAGACTCTCCACAATGTGCCAACAATATTACCTTGTAATATTACATTGACAAAAAATGGATAATAAAGCCCAGGAAGATATTAGAACATACATTTATTATCTTAATTAGGGATTCTTAATTTTAAAAGAACTATGAAAAAAAAATTATGACTTCTATGCATGTTGTTAAGTGAAGAAAAAATATTCTGATGTTATTTGGCCAGTGTGGAATTTTTCAGCTGCTGAACATTACAACATTACCATAACATTATGACAATAATGAGGATGGTGTATAGTCATTTTAGTGTCAGGAAAATAGTTAATTGTAGCATTACAGTAACGGTGTTACAACATCATACATCCCCAAAATATGATGTGTTTGCAACATTGCAAGAATGTTACATGTTAGTTGGGTAAAAAATAAGCAATTAAAATTCTGGATTTTTATTTCAGTTCAAACACAGCCTGCTATGACTATTTTATTCACAAGGCTGAAAAATATCTCTAGACTAACCTTTGTGGCTGATCATGGTCCTTCTTTTATGTTCCTTCAAGAGGTGGTTGATTATAGCTCTCCACAACTTCTTACCCTTTGTAGCTCTTAAGTAAAATTTGTCTTTTTTTTCACTATATTTTCTATTCCTTGTTCTGCTATCCATTTACACAAACTTGTTACCCTCTGCCACAACTGCCTTCAATGTCCTGTGAGTGTCAAATTTGCTGAGCCCTCTTTCCCCATGTTGAAGAAATTGGAACTATTTCTTTCTAAGTATGTCCATTATCTTTACATTTTCCTTTAAACTTCTTCATTGCACACATGTTCTGTCCATGGTATTCTCAGCTTCTGTCTTCTGTTGCTTCAAGTCTCCTCTTCAGCTGTGAAGAGAGTGGTCAGCATTGACTGCCATATAGGAGATTAGATGTTACATAGCTGTCCAGCACTCTTTTCTTTGTTTCCAAGAACACTCATTAGTAGGACCACATTTCTGTCGCTTCAAGTCTCTTCTTCATCTGTGAAGAGAGTGACTGGTGCAACTTTGGTTTCTTAGCTACATGTCCTGAATCTACTTTGGTATGTGATCTACACTTATATCAGGGGCCCAAAAAAGTTTTTGCCAATTTTTATAAAGGAAATTAAAGATGCATGTTTAAAATCTTAAATGTATTTATTCATCAAAATATGAACCATCATATTCTATGACCTCTCCCAATGGTTCAACAACTGAATAATGCCATTTTTGTAAAAGTCCTTAGTTTTACTTTGGAAAAAAGTTATGCACTTCTGTTTTCAAATTATTAAATGTCCTGTTCTTCATATGATCTAAGCCCCAAAACAAGTGAAAATCTGTTGGGGAGAGGTCTGGTGAATATGGTGGATGAAGCATAATCTTCCACTTTAGTTCTGCTATCTTGGCAAGGGTCATTTTTGCAATGTGTGGGCGAGCATTGTCCTGGAGAAACAAAACTTGTTTTCTGTTGACTAATGCAGGCTGTTTCTTCAACAAATTTTCCTGAACTTGTTCAAGTTGCTCGCAATATTTGTTAGCAATAATGGTTTCACCCATTTTTAAAAACTCATAGTGAATTATTCCTTGACATGTCCACCAAACACACAGCAAAAGATTTTTTTTTTTTTTTTTAGTGGTGCCTTTTTGAAGTTTGTGGCAAAGGATCATTTGGTGATAACCAATGATGTTTCCTCTTTGTATACATGATCCACTTTTCATCACATGTCATAATTTGATTAAAAATGGGTTCTTTTGTTAGTCTACTGCTATGAGAAGAGCATATGGTAAGCCTTTGTAGTTTGTTTGCTGGTGTTAAGTCATATGATACCCATTTGCTTAATTTTCATTTCTTCACCAGCTGGTGCAAATACAGTCTTATAGTTTCATCACTTACATTAAACCTTGAAGCTAGTTCATGACTACAACTATAAAATGGTGGTTGCAAATTGTACATTTTCGCAATTTTACAACTCCATTCTTTAAGAAATTATCTTTCTCAGTAAAAACCGGCTGTCTGTATCTTTTGCAGTCTTTTTGGGAATTTCCTTTTTCTTTTTAAAAAAATTCTGCTAAAGACTAGAATGATAATTTAAAGGAACAATATTGGGCAAATATGGTGTCCAAGTCGGTCAAAATGTAACAATATTTGCATGCCCACCAAAGCAGCATATGAATAGTTTGTTAAAGCTACTTGGAAAATAAATGTAGATTTATTTTTATTTAAATGTGGACTATTGGGTAAAAGAGCTCAGTGTCAGGGATAGAGTGTATGTAAATATAAAAGATGACACTGAGTGGAGACAGGCCAGGACACAATTTTCAGATATAGCCTGAAGATTGTGTTCCAGCATGAAACAGACTATTGTCACTCGGACAGAGTAAGAATTGCTAAAGATTCAAATGAGTTCTTTTTCTTTTTTTTTTTTGCAGCATCCTCAGCATAAAATTGAAAAAGGCAATGTTAGCCGCTCTTTCAAACATAAAAGTAAGTCTGTAAAACAGGTAGTATTTTACTTTGCTTATTTAAAAATTAAATTAAATTTTATTTTTATAAAACTTTGTTATCTAGTGAGGTTATCTGGGCTTTGAGAAGAACAACTTTTGAGAATACAAAACTGGTTGGTGACTAACCAGATAATTGGAAGCCCAGCAGCTCAAAAAACACAAACTGTTAAAGAGTGGATCAACTTCTTTGAATCAACAGCCATCCATGCTAGCTATGGGTTAAATAGTTTCACTTGTCAGCAACTGGTGAAGTGTGGTGAGTATGGCTACATCTCAGAAGATGTGGTCAATCAGGGTGGGTTCCCCTTCAACAGGAGTGAGAAGGCTCCGGATTTGGAAGTGTTTAATAGATAATTAACCTACTTGCAGTTTATTCAGTGTTGTATAAAAAGATGTCCTTGGATGTTATTAGTTTAGACCATAAATTGGCCTGTAGTAACATCAGGTGACCTCGGAGGGTGACACCACCTTTCCTATGTTCATCTTTAGTTAAGCTTCACTTGTGGACCAATTTTCAGTCTCTCCAGTCTAGCTGTTTGGCCAACAAGCCAAAAATTTGCCACATTTAGAATAATGTAATCAAATAAGACAGAGTTATGCTCCTTTAATATACTTTTGCTAGTAGAAACACACTGATTAGGTTTTGGGATATTTTTTTATTTATTTAACCAGCCTCTTCTATTTTTGATTAATATTTCTTATTTTTTAAACCAAATAGTAACTGTTATTCTTATGATTTCTTGTGTTCATAATATTTAAGAATATCAAAGATGACTGTATTTTTCATCATTTATATGACATTTTTCTTATAAGTAACTGTATTCAAATTTGACTAAATCTTAAGCAATTACACTACTGATGACAATCTGGCTTAAACAACTTGAAAAAGAAAAAAATGAAAAATGAAATAAAAACAAAAACTGTTAATACATATTCTATTTTATACTCTCTTCAATAATTCTTCCAATTCTGGGCTTAAGCTATTTCACGTTGAAACACTGGTTCTGATATGATCACTGAAGTTAAGCAATGTTGTACCTGGTTAGTACCTTGATGAGTGATTAGGTTCTATAAGCTTGGATGTGCAGGTGGTGTAATGGGTAATGGCTTGGAATTGAAAATTGGACAGCCAAGTTCCAATTAAAGTTTTGTTACTTTCACTTGCACACAATTACTATTAGGGAAGTTATGAATCCACCTCTTCTCACCCCATCTATGGGTTAATTAGTAGAACTTGTATCAGTAAAAATGATTATAATACAATCTAAAAATATTTTCTGGCTTTAAATAGCCTGCAAAAGGTTGATAAGACATAAAAAAATCAATTAATCAATTCTGCTAGTTTATTTAATTGAAATGTCTTGCTTTTATATTTATCAGATCCAAGCATAAAAATTTAACCATTTAAGCAACTTGAGACTAATTCATGTTAAAAAGTTAAGCAACCCAACTACTGGTCAGTATTCTAAGCTGCTTATTGTTATGACATTGTTGTCAATCTGTTATGGAATGTGAATTAATCCTTAACTCAAATAAAGTGTTACCCATGTGTTATGCGAAAATGACCCTTCATTGCCAAATAATGTTGCTTAATATAGTTAGTAATTATTTTAAGACATTTTTATGTTTATACATTCTTTTTTATAGATACAAATATTTAAGTAAATGCTCTGTTTATAATAAACAGTATTAATAACATTTACTGGCCTGAATGTCCGAGAAATTCTTAAAATAATTGTCGGACTTTGTCCATTTCATAATGTGTGACGTCATTTGTTTACATTTGGATACGCATTGAACAGATATGAATGTACATGAGAGAATCATTGAAGATTGTCGTTTAAAAACAGTAAAATCGACCTTTCTAACCGAACGATTCTCTGTGGCTCAATCGGTTAAGGCACGTCAGGCTATATGACGGTTCCATATAGGATACATGTTCGATTCCTGTCGGAGGACGTATATTCTCTATGACAATTTCTCGGACATTCAGGTTGGTAAATGTTATTAATACTGTTTATTATACTACTTATTTACTTAAATATTTGTATCTATAAAAAAGAATGTGTAAACATAAAAATGTCTTAAAATAATTGTCGGACTTTGTCCATTTCATAATGTGTGACAGTAATGTAAAAACTGAAATGATAGCAATATAGAGGTACTTACTCCACATAACAATTAAATTTATTAAGAATACATACAGATGGATGTTGACTTAGTTAGATTCAGTGTAGATTGAAATTACACACATAACAGAGGAGGAAAATGCTGTTGTATTTTTTTCACTATAAACTTATCCTTTTTGCAACAAAAAATCATTTGAAACTCTTTCTTTGTTAATCATTTCACCCCAAACAAAGCAATAAAGTCACTAAGATGCAAGGGGTTACTGAATATGAAAGAATATGAGAAAAAGAAAAGCATTATTAAGGAATGAGAACAATAAAAGAACAGGAATTTCATTTAAATTTTTGAAGAGGTTGATTGGAAAGCAAGAGGCCAGAAGAGAGTTCCTCAAGTGAGACATGTGAGTGAAGAAACTGTTAGTGTAAAACTCACAGATATGTCTTGCTATTTCAACTGTAAAATGATGAGACCAAGCTGCCAATCTAGTACTGTACTTGAATCCATAAAGTCGAAGTACTAAAGAGGAACACTCATCAAAACAATTACTGTGAAAATATTTGTAGAAAAGTCGCAGGGAAGCTATGGCAGTAGGAAAGTAACTGAAGCTCAGATGTCAGGTCCAGGACTAATAACATTGTAGATTCTTCCTTATATTTTATCAAGAATCTCTAAATACATAGCAGAAGCACCAGACGAGATGTGACAGCAATATTCTACATATGGATGAATAGTAGATTTATAATGTGTAATGTGCAGCAGATCTTTTCACTTCATGTCAGCAGAAAACGTTAGCACGAGAAGTCAGTCTCCTGGAGTGTATATAATATAACATATCTGCCAAAATAAAATTTGTTATATATTTATTTATTAATTCTTCTCATGCTTCATTTTTGTTTTTTGGCTTTTTTATTTCAGCCGCTGTGATAATGGATCAGATGGAATATTTTTTAAGGTGCCTTCCTCTTTCATCTCCTTGTCAGGTAAGGATTAACAGTCTGGAAATAAGGTTTAGAATTTTTCAAAGGGCTTAATTATCCTATCCCTATTTTTTTCCAAAATGAGTATATATTTCTGTAAATGACTTGCCTAAATAAAGCTTGATAGTTTAATTGGGACAGATTTTTGGCTTCAGATGAATTTGATATTTATTTATAATGATTAAAATTATTTAAAATGTTGTACTTTTCTACTTTACGATGAAAGAATGTTTGAATAATGGCAGAAGAATTTTACTGGGGGGGGTGTCAAAGAAATTATTTTATTATTATTGTTACTTTTCTTGCTAATGTAATTATTTTTCCAATCAATTCTATGTTTGTTTATAAATGTGGGGAATACCTCAGTTCATTTTAACACCCACCAAATTACATTGTTATATTTTAGCAGACAAGGTGAAATGATTATTGTATTTGAAATGCAAATTTTTGTGAGACAATCAATTTATTTTCCTTGAACCTCTGATTATTATTTGGCCTGACTACCATTACGAGGCACATGGTCCTGGATGAGCACAACAACTTCCATAAAACTATTGACTAAAGGGAATTGATAAACACACATTCAGTCAATACGAGGGGAAATAGAAAAATCAGGCATAGCTGACCACATATAGAGGGAAAAGGGAGATCACAGAGATAATAAGTTTATAAATTCCCAAAATTCATAAACTGATGTCCTCAAGGACATATGGCCCAGTGGATAAGTGTTGGTTGGATCCAGTTCAATATCTGGCTACTGCAGTGGTGAAAAAATCTTGAGTTAAAGGGAGATAACTGAGGAATCAGGAAGAGGCATGGTATGTGGAACAAGAAACAAAGGGTTCAGTTCAAAATTCCAATCACCTGAAGAAGACCAGAGCATACAATGGCCGAATCATTGGGAATATGGCAAAAAAGATGAGGGCAACAGCCCAAACAATGTAAATAGTGTAAATAATTACAGTATCTCATCTTAGAAATATAGACACACATTCAGTGTTGATAATTATGTTGGCAAATAATGAATTCAAAGAAAACCTAAGAATAACAAGTAATAATTTAAATAAGATAACTGCACCTATTATTGTGCTAGGAACACCTTCAATAAATATATATAATGACGTAGTAACAATAGTTCAGTTATGATGATCTGATTGTTCAATGAAATATGAGGTGTATTTGTCAAAATATTGTGATGAGATTACATCAATAATTTTAGTCAGTTAAGCTTATTCCATTTCAAGCTCCTGGATACATCTTGCTTAATAAAAATTAATATGGTAGCTCTTAATTGATAAAAAAAGATCTTTTTTTTTTCTTGTTGGTATTTGATCAAGACATTCTGAATTTATATTTTATGTCTTTTTTTGTGTCTGAATTTGCTTTTCTTTGTTCATTTTAAATGATCTTAACCTCATGTTCTGTTTAACAAACCTCATGTTTTTCCCTAATCCATTTTATTTAACTCTTTTCTTTCTGTAAGAAATAAATGATACTGCCGTTCTTTCAAAAATTTAAAGAAGAAAGCAATTAAAATAATTGTGGTTGTGTGAAATTAGGATTCAAATAATCAAATTTGGAACACTGCAATTCTCTGCTTTGCCAATACCAGTGTTTCCCAAATATTTTTGAATACGGAATGTTTTGGTCTAATGATCCTGAAGGCAGAAACACAATTTCATTGTTTCTTTTAATTTTATTCATTAAATTTTATTGAATTTTACTTTAATTAAATAAGATTGTCTATTTCTTGTGTTGATCGAAGAAAATATAAAACAGTTTCATGTAAATTTTACATGTATATCATAGCATATAAAATGATGTGTATCATAGCATATTGGTCATGTTTTGATGAAATAATGTGTATCATAGCATATTGGTCATGTTTTCACAAAATGACCTGTGTCATAGCGTATCGGTCATGTTTTCACAAAATGACCTGTGTCATAGCGTATCGGTCATGTTTCCACGAAATGACCTGTGTCATAGTGTAATTGGTCATGTTTCCGTGAAGTGACCTGTGTCATAGTGTAATCAGTCATATTTCCATGAAATGACCTGTGTCATAGCGTATCAGTCATGTTTCCACGAAATGACCTGTGTCATAGTGTAATTGGTCATATTCCATGAAATGACCTGTGTCATAATGTATCGGTCGTGTTTTGATAAAATAATAAAAATGTTTTCCTCTGTATATAAATGCTTTATTATTTGTATTTATTTTCCTCTTCCAGAATTTCAATAATATTTTATATTCTAAAAATGTGATGTAAATATATTTGAACTATTTTAACATCCTTCATTATTTTTTTTATTATTATTGGGTGTGAGAGAGCAGCATGGCAACAAAATGACATTGGGGTACAAATATAGAAAGCCCAATATACCCATTACAACACCCAATGATAAGGGTATACTGTACACATGCATCGCAATCAGATGTATGAAATAGTGACAGGTTTTATTAAAAGCAGTGCATAAGTTAGAAATTTCTTCAGATTGAGTAACCCTGTCTGTTCAGATGTTTTCCAGTTGAAGATTCTCCCTAGCATTTAGATGTGATACATCCTGGCTACCTTATCCTTCAAACTTAAAAAAAAAAAACAATGACCCTTGACACCCAGCCATGGTATTCCCCCACTATACTTGTTCATGAACTGAGATTCACCATTCATTGGCCATTAGGAGACATGATCAACTGGTTAAAGTCTGGAAACCGACAAGCAAATATGTTGCACTGAACAAGATATTTACTATTATTTACTCCAGTGCTTCTTAAATTATGGGTTGCTACCCTACTTTGGGTCTTGAAAATTAAATTCAAACACTTGAATTTCAATTTATATGTTATTTCACAAATGCACAATATTTAATGTGATGTGCCACATAAGCGATGCGGTAATAGAACATGCATATGGCGCCATTGCGACCAGTGCAGTGACAATGTATATATTTTTTGTTTAGTTGTTTAATACTTGAGGTCATGAAAAATCTTGTGATGAAATATGGGGTTGTGAATGTAAAAACTGTAGGAGGCGCTGGTTTACCCTATTTACATTCGGATTTTGTCCTCATCTTTGTTATCAAAATGTTCCGGCTGTTGTGCTTTCTAGCCTTCATCAGGTGTATGAAACGTTGTGATAACAACAACAAAAATGAGGATAATAGTCTGAATGTAAATAGCGTAAATAATGATAACAGCTCATCCCAGAAATTCAGGCAGAAATTAGGATATTTACTGTAGCGACTCTTTATTCCCCCAAGACAAAACATGTACACGTTAATATCTACACTCAGTTAAGATGAAAATCTATGAGAGCCATGCCTGCTGTGGCATCATTATTTTTATTATTTTTTTCTAAAATGTTCTGTGACCCTCAGGAGCATCCTTGTAACTTTCATTTGGATCATAACCGTGAGCTTTGGAGACCACTGGCCTACATCACAGTACATTTATTATGTTGACCCCCCAAAAGTTGTATTGTGGGATACTGGAAATTAAGAGTTGAACATTAGAAACAATCTGAAAGAAATGATGATGATGAGAATAATATTATTATCATTATTATTATTATTAAATAATAATGTGTTTTTTTAAAATTCCAGAAACTTCTTTCCAAGGACAGCTACCTGTTATGTTTATATCCTCGTGCAGCAGCAGTGATTGCAAATCAAGACGGGTTTAGCATGACAAATTCTGAATGTGATATGGATGGTATGTATCTAAGCAGAACGATAAGTAAAGACCTGTCAATACCTTGTTGCAAGTATTCATTAAATATTTTCATTTAACTAAGAGTCTAAGCTAGGGAAAATTCCCAGTGCATATTTATAATTATTTGTTTTGTTTTTTACAATGATATTAACCTTTTATAAGATCCAAGAGCCACTTGAGGCAGAGGCATAATTTATATGTGGGGGAAGAGAACGGTTAATCCTAGACTTGAACAGGTTAAGATTCTTGTGATTGGGGAAGCATCCTTTTAGGAGTTGGTTTTGCAAAGCAGCATTTTGTTGGCAGAAGTTGCTCAAGTGGTACTTACATCTCACCAAAGGAATATGAATGGAATGAATGTGGTTTGCTACAATGTGTATGGCATGGTAGATCTTGGCCATGAAGGTTAGAACTGGGTGAACTAAGGAATGTAGTTTGAACAGTTTCCATGGAAACAGCGATAGACCAACAAGACGCTTGTGATATTTTGTTTGTGAGAAAAGGGTTGTAGAGCATAAATAATTCATCACCTGCAAGGACATAGTGACACTTTTGGATTCTATCAAGATGTGGAAAATGATTATTGGACAGCTCCTGCTTATATATTTTCGGCCTGATCTGGCTTTTGTAAAGCTAGAGGATAGCAGGAGGAGTCGGCTACTTACTGGAGCAGTACAGGGAAAATTTGTTTTGTTGTGCCAGAAAATTTTTCTTGTCAGAATCCATTTTGCACATTTACAAATCTACCGTTTGTGCATTGAATACTGTTGCCATATCTGCTTCATCTCGGAGTCCCACCTTTTACTACTGAAATAGTTAAATGTAACCACCACTTCTACTCCAACAGTTTCTTTTCTCGCTCTTCCCAACAGTGGAACTCCCTTCTGCTTACTTGCTTCCCATAACTACAATCTTCAAAAATTTAAATGCAACATCAATCACCATCTTCTGTTGTCTTGAACCCCATTCATCTTTTATTTTTTCCTCAGTTCCCGCTTATACCCGGTCTTTTCTTTCACTTTCACTCTCTGTAACCTCCTGCATACCATGATTAATGTGTATATATATATATATATATATATATATTTTTGACACACCATTTTTTTTACAGGCACAAAGTTTAAAGATTGCTAATATCTAATAGAAATATTTAAAAAATAAAAAGTATGGAAACACCAAGAAAACCTAAGTTAGTATTCTAGATATAATTTTACTGAAATATGTCAGCAGCAATGCATGGTATTTTTGTAGGTCATCTATCTGTTTACTTCTGAGTCTGAGGTTCGAATTCTGGCAAAGCTCATTTATTTCCATATCTGTTTGCTTTAATATGGAAAATAAAAATAGATGTTTAAATTTCCTAAATATTTCATTTGTGTTGTTATTTGAATGATAAGTGTTCAAATATGTTTTATATGTTTGTTAATAATTAATTTTAAATTGTCTACAATATTAATTTTAATTAGAATTAAGTTTATTCTGATTAAAGATTTGAAAAAACAAAAAAAGACAAACAAAACAAAAACAAATAAATTCTTCAACAGACAAATGTTGAATATTTTTGGATTTCTTATTTGCCTTCGCTATGAGTTATTTCCCTTGTTTCACGATTTCAGGGCATTGCTTATTTGTTTTTTTTCTTCGCAATTATTATTTGTATAACTTCATAGATCTGTATTGCAATTTATACTTTAATTGAGTATATTTAAAAAAAAAAAAATTTAAAGCTCAGCAGCTTTTCAGTTGCCTAAAGACATTTTTAAAATACGTTTATTAATAGCAAGAATATCTGTTTAATTGAATGATAAAACGAAAAAAAAAAGAAGTAAGTCCTATGTTACTTGTTTTGCCCTATGAAAAGACAACTTCAGACTAAAAAAAATCTTTTTATTGATGAAATCGTATAGATATATAGGGGAGGGAACAAAACACAACAAATGTTGGTTACATTTGTACATAAAAAAACACTGAAAGGCTTATGGCCATATCATATTGAAATATTGGTTCCCATATGATCACCAATTGTTAAGCAATGTCAAGCCTAATCAGTACCTAGATGGGTGATGTCTTGAGAATACCAGTTGCTGTAAGCTTGGATATACAGGTGCCGTAATGGATAATGGCTTGGGGTGAAAGAATCTGGAAGCAATCCTATTCAAATCAACCTTCATTTTGCAATTTGAGAGGAATGACTGGATTAAATCAAACATTTGTATGTAAATAATTTCATTGTTTTTAATAAGTACTATGCTAGTACTCATATAAACTGAAAAAAAACTTAAAATTTAAAAAATTTTCTCTGTGGGTTTAGAGTAAAAAAAACTTTCAATTTAAAAATATTTTCAAATGTTGCTGTAATCTCTGGATTCCTGTTAACTAATAAAATATGAACTTTTGATTAATTTGAAATTATTATTATCATTTTTTTTATTTGACAGCAGTTAAAAACTAGTTATTTTATTTAAGAACAAAGATTTGGGGTTTTCAGGATTCAATTTTTTTAAGTTGTAAGGCTTACTGCTGGAAAATAATGTCTTCCAAATGTCATTGGCTTTTATCATTCTATTATGTGTCATGCGTGATACATACTTAGGTGATCATGTATCGAAAGATACATGATTGACGAGGCAGATTTTTTTCTGCAGTAGGTTGCCATTTCTTTCTGCGGTAGACCAGTTGCTATCCAAGGTCTGTCCTGTTATTTGCCCATAGCTGGGGGGAGAAGGAGAGGAATCATACCTTTTCCAAGGGTATTAGCACGTAAGTGAATTTAATGGATTCAACTGGAATTTAAACTTGGCTCTCCGATTCCTCAATTCAAGCTGCTATCCATTACTCCACTGTGCCTTTTATCATTAATGTTCTTAATATGACATTATTTCTGGATCCATAGCACCACTTTGTGGTCTCTCATTTATGAACATATCTGTTCAGTCATTTTTATAAACTCTTATAAAGAAAAAAAACAATCTATACATCTTTCGAGTATTTAAGATATTTTGTTAGTAATTTCTTTATCCCAGAGCAGTTGATAAGATATCTTTTAATATTTTTGTCCTTCTTACTCTGTGGAGACTGGATCAGATGATGAACCAAACAAAAGTGTCCCAGTCCTAGGTGTGCAATTCTGGTTTTATTTGACAATTTTGTTTCAAATAATAGAATACCATATTTCCTGAAGACATAATTGGGAATTGAATTAAGGAGTTGGACAGATAGAAAAAATAAGAATAATATCCCAACATTACCAGGTACAACAAACAACTGAAGAAAATTGAGAAACATCATGTGACAACAAAAAAAAAAAAAACAATGTCGTTAGTGGGAATTATACATAGGATTAATGGAAAAGCTTCAAATTAAAAAAAAATGAGAATATGGAATACTTTGTTTTTATTTAATTTTTATTTATAATTGCAGCTTTTTCAAATATTTATTGATATTTTTGTAGCTTATTTTCCACAAATGGCTACATTGAACCAGATTCATATATTAGCATCACAAATTCAAGATGATCTCAGAAGTCATAACATTACACATCTGGCGCACAAGGTTTCATTACTTTTTGTAAGTGTTCCATTATCTTTGATCAAATCTTTTTTTGTGTTTTTAATTATTGCCATATGTTTTGTATTTTATTTTTTGTTAATAAAATATTTTAGACATCTTTCAGGTGTAGATATTTGACATAGCACTGAATTTTTTTTCCTGTCATAACTTGTAATTAAATGTAGAATGTTTACTAACATCACTTTTGTTACATATATCTTCAATTTATCAATCTAGTGATATAAACAAGATCCAAAATTGTATAAGGTTTTGTCTGTTTATTTTTGTGGGTGTAAATTGATTTTATTTTAGTTTTTATTACTTCTTGTAATGGTTACCAGTACATATTGTCAAGTTGAGTTTGAATTATGGCCTAGTCAGTTACCACAACCAGCTATGAGATAAATAGCAGTACAGAATGGGCTTATTAGCCTTGAGAGGCACCCAGTCTGGAAGAAGGAAAACTTTGATTACCTATATCCTGAAAAAAAAAAGAAAAGATTTCCCCATATACTCAGCAAACAAACAAAAGATATCATTATACATGAACATAATGTAGTTGTCTAAATAATATAATCATATAGTAGCAATAATGCGTACCTCAATTCTTGTTTATAGACAATCTTTTTTTCTTCATTTGCAGTGCATATCTATAGTACGGCCATTTGCAGTGCATATCTATAGTATGGCCATTTTCAGAGCATGTCTATGGTATGACCATTTTCAGTGCATATCTATAGTATGGCCCTTTGCAGTGCTTGTCTATAGTATGGCCATTTGCAGTGCTTATCTATAGTATGGCCATTTGCAGTGCTTATCTATAATATGGCCATTTGCAGTACATATCTATGTTATGGCCATTTTCAGTTCATTTCTATATCTCGTCTGGTTTACATGGAGAGTGATTCCCTCATATCTGGTGTACATTTTCCCTGAAAAAAATGTTTCACTTGATGAATACAAGATGTTTTTATATAAAAAAAAAACAAAACCTGAAAAATAACATTTTATTTATTTTATTTTATTTTAGCAATCAATGAACAACATTGGCAATAATTCTGTGTTTATAGAAGTGAAAAAAAGCATTGAGGATAATTTCCATGTTTTAAAGACTAATTCCAAAAGTGATTCCACTGACCTTCAACCCCAAGTGAAGCAATGGTGAGTTGTTGTGTTTTATTCTTTCACCATAACAACATTGATAAGCTTAAAGGTGTTTTCTTGTTTTTCTAATGATTTAACAGATGATTTAACATAAGAGAATAGGAACTACAAAGAACTTGTTACTAACAATCAGAAAGAGGATTCTGAAATATTTGAAACACAATGAAGAAGGAAGGTTTGGAAAACTTAACACTCATAAGATGTATCACAGGCAAGAGAGATAAAAGCAGTTTGTAATCTATTTTAACTTTGAGCAAATGGATGGAGGAACAATTTTTACAATAGCATGAAGTGGTAATAAACAGACTAGGTTTGTTGAAAGGACTATTAAAAAGGAAGCTGTGGAGAACTATGATCACTCACAACATGAAGATACCTAGCATTGAAAGAGAGAGAATTATTCATGATCCACTCTTAGCTAGCTATTTATTTTAAATTTTATTTTAATTTTTTTCAATTTTATTATTTTTTTAATTTTTGGTGTTTTGTATTTCATTTAGTTTTAGTTTTTTAGTTTTAGTTTTTTTTAAGTGTGTTTAAAAAGTATATACACAAATTATAAAAAAAATATTATTTCCTTATTGTAATAAGGAATTAAAAAAGTACCTTGATGAAGGCTTTAATAAAAACAGTGGCTGACGGCAGGGCTTAGAGCAAATAAAAACATAAAGAATACAAGTAAAAGAGGCGCTATATAGTACAGTAAATGGTGTATAATTCCAGAAGAGTCCAAATCAAGGGAAGTTAATGCTTATGATATTTATATCATGACATACTGCTTAATTTTTCTTTTCTTTCTTTTTTTTTGGTGGGGGGGAAATTTTAGACATATGAAAAATTAGCAAATACGTAATTAAATATATCTATTTATTTAAAGGATTTATAGTGAAAAAAATCTACCTGTTGTTCCTTTCTTATTTTATTTTCAGTCTATTTGTTCCTTTTTTTTCAGGCTTGACAGTCTCTTGTCTACTGTTATAGAATCAACACTATCTCTTCCGTCAGAGATTACAAATTGTCTCTTAGAGCCTGCACTGTTATTTGCAGATGGTTGAATCTAAGATTTAGGTAAAGTTTGAGTTTTACTCATTTATCTCATTGAATTCTTTTACAAAAATTTCTCTCTTATTTTTCTAATAGTGACACTAAATTTAAATAGTCTTTGTGGGGAAAATGAAATCAATTAAAAACAATGTAATTTCTTTACGTTAATGTTTAGAGAAGATGAATATCATCTGTAAAAATTTTTAAAAAATATCCCATATATATATATATATATATAGGGTGAGAGGGATTAATTGTCTAAATTATGTAAAAATGAAAATAACACTGACATCTCATTTTAACAAATATATTTACCAAAATTACACAAAAATATCTTGAAATACTAAAGAGTAAATTCATTCAATAAAATTGCCATTGGCTTCAACCACAACCTCCAGACAATTTTGGAATCTCCTGCAACTCTTCTGGATGGTCTCCTTGTTTAAGTTGGTGAAAGCTGCCATAATTCTTGCCTTCAGTCCATCTTTGGTGTTACAAGTAGTTTTGTTTTTCTCAGTCAATTGCGCCAAGCACATCATAATCAAGGCGGTTGCAGTCTGGCGAGTTAGGTGCCCATATGTAAGGGGTGATTTAGTTGTAGAAATTGTCTGGGTTCTTATACTTGTGTTGCATGGTGCAGTCCTGTTGCTAGACATAGGGTCTTCCAGCAGCCACCCTCTTTGCCCAGGGCAAGCACTACCTCTTCAAGGCACTTGATGTAGGCCTGCATATTGAAGGCCCCGTGGAAAGATGAATGGAGGCATAACGTCGGCATCACTAGTGATCATTAAGAACACCTTCATAATCACCATTAAACTCATCATTAAAATCTTTCCATATCCTCAGCACTGTTGTCAGGTTAACACCCAAACACTCTGAAATGTATGTATTGGAGCTTCCAGAATGCCAAGCAGTACAGAATGCTGTTTCCAAATTTTTAGTGGAGTAAATTGTGTCATGGTGCTCTTTTTCTCACAGACGGTGCCCAACTGACTCTACTATACCGTGCAGTCAGCAAAATCAAAACAAAAATGCACATGTATGATATGCTATATTTATGTGTAAAAGTGGTCGATATCTGGGTTAGAGCCTATGTAAATATAGAAATTTAAAAGTAAACACTGAGGTTAACACTGTTTCATCAGGCCATCCACACATTTTATTATATATATATATATATATATATATATATATATATATATATAGTGCCAAACAGCTGGTCTAAAACTAATAGATTTTATCAGTAATATAACGCATGCAGACAAAAAAAATTACCTTGCCAAAATTACTTCATTTTTTTATTTCTCATGTCTGAAAATTTCTGATTTTTAACATCTTTTCTTATCCTGCTTCTATTTGGTCAAAAAGCCTAACAATAAATATTATTAGTCTTATTTACATTGTCCTCAACTTTATTGCCATATTCACAATGTTTTGGCTATTGTACACTCTGGTCTTCTTCAGGTGATTGGAATTTTGAACTGAACCCTTTATTTTGTCCACTGGGGTAGATTGTTCTATTTTCACATGCCATGTCTCTTCTAGATGCCGTGGAACAAGAATAATCTACCCCAGTGGATGAAATAAAGGGTTCAGTTTGAAATTCCAATCACCTGAAGAAGGCCGGTGTGTACAACGGCCGAAAGATCATGAATATGGCAATAAAGATGATGACAACATTCCGAATAATGTAAATAATTACAATACCTCATCTCAGAAATGTAAACAGATTATTAGTCTTATTATCAGTATTATTATTATTATTATTATTTTTTTCAATTATCAGCCTACTATATTTATATACACACACACACATATAAAAAAGAGAAGTGTTGAGAAGAGGAATATAATTTTGAGATTTTAAGATGTTAATATTAATAATATAATGGGAGAGAGGTATGGAAAAAAGGTTTATTCTCCCATTTACATTTCCCCCATTATGGGCATTATTATATTATTATCCATGATATAATAACACTGTATTCACTGAATGGCTGAAAGGAAAAGGAATGACAAATATTCTTTGTTCTCAGAGAGGCTATTATACCACAAAACTATATGTAACCAACACAGGAAAATATATCACATATTTCTACACAGCAAGCAGAGTGTAAGGAGAACAAAAAGATAGGTTCTTTCATATAATATGAAGATTCTTTTGTATTTCTGGAGAAGCCATGTTTAGGCCTCCAGATACAAACAAGCCAGATTCATCTATAATATCTCAAATGAGGACATATTCTGTGAAGTGGAAACAGTGAATCTTAGGTTTTCTCAAATTGAGGACTGCTAGCCAGAACTTCTTTCTATATCTGGGGAAGATATATTCCCAAATGGAAGTCACAAAATGGACTTTCCAGCTGTAGCATTTGGCTGCTGGCTGCCTCGTACTTCTGTCCATGCACGACGAAAAACATGTCTTGACACTAATAAGCTTACTGAGAATAATTTGGAATGCTAATTATCTCAGTATGTATATTTCAATTTATGAAACTGTTCTCATCTTCATCATTATAGATGTTATTATTGGCACTGATAAGGTATAGTGTTGGGACAATGGCATTGTAGATACAGGAGTTAAACTTGTGTTGCCGTTATGTAGTGATCATGAGTTCAATATTTCAAAGGCCTTTGATAAGGTGTGGTATAGAGGATGACTACACAAGCTCTCTAGTTATGGAATCACTGGAAGAGTCTTCTCAGTTACTAAGTCATTTCTAATAACCAGGTCCCTGAAGATAGTTCTCTGAGACCCAAACGATTAACACAGGTGTCTCTCAAGGTTCACTTCTTGGTCCAACCATCTTTCTACTTTACATCAATAATGTGCCTAAGAGCATACTCTGATTATTTGTGAATATATATGATAATGGTATATGGGTGCACCTCCAAATCCAGATGACCAGAGCTTGGCAGCTGATCTCTGAGCTAGCTTTAACAGTTCAATGGGAAAAAAATCAGTTGGTCACAATTAAGGCTTCAAAAATCAAGTTAGTAACATTTCCTCATCACTTAATGGACCTTGAATTTTCACCTGTGTCTTGAATGCCTATTGTGACTTAAACTCCACTCTGACCTACAATGTGGAACTCTTACACAGAATCCATTGCTAAAAATGCTGGAAAAATGGTTGGTTACCTGTACAGCTTTAGTAAGTACCTGACTTCTCATGCTATCCTCTACCTTTACAAGAGCCAGATTGTGCTGAAAAATGGTGTACTGCTACCATATATGTCTAGGAGCTGCCCAGTCATCACTTTCCAGGCTCAATATAGACCAAAAGTGTCTTTGCATCCATGTGTGTGACAAATTATTTTCTACCCTACAACCGTTTTCTCACAGATAAAACATCACAAGCCTCTCACTACTCTATCACTAGTTCCATGGAAAGTTTCGTTGGGGCTTGAGCTATTACTTTAAATGCACGGGGCATAGTCTAGTAAAATTTCAGTCTCTTTTAAAATGTGTGCATATGTATGTTTGCATGTGCACATGTATATTCTAATTCAAGGACAGGCCTAAAAAATATGTTTGTTTATTTTTTTTCCCATAATTTGTATTTTATTTTTATTTATTTTTTGTTTTCTCTAATTTGTATTTTTTTTCTTTTCAGCTCTGCGAAATGTTTTTTTTTTTTTTCATACTACTGCTGATGGTCTCCTTCTTTTAGGAAGGCATTTCTTTGTACATTCCTGGAGCCATTTATTAGTTATTTATTTAAAAGTACTTTACTAAGCTTACAAAAACAATCTTAGTAATTAGTACTGCAAGGCATTGTCACAGCATATGTTGGGGTTTTCAAACACTCCATTTAAAAATAATAATAGCTATATATCATTTAATATCTGTCTGAATTTCTAGGATGAAGTGTTATCATTACTTACATTATTTATGCGTAGACTATTGTCCTCATCTCTGTTGTTTTTTGTTATCAGATATTCAGATTTTATGCCCTCCAGCCTTCATCAGGTGCTTATCAATCTGGGTAATCTTTATTTAATCTACAGGGGTAGATTGTTCTCATTCTACTCTCCGTGTCTAGGGATATCTTGTCTAGTTCTTATTTTAGTATTGCTTAGTTATTTCTTGATCTGTTTCCACTGAGTCCAAGTACCCGATCCAGGGATTGAACTCATAATTACTATCTTGCCAAATTCATGAAACAAAGCTTTAACCCACTGGGCTATTATCCTGGGACAGTAACCCAGTTAATTAATGTGTTGGTTTGTGTGTACTTGGACTCACTGGAAACAAGGTTGAGCAATAATTGAGCAATGCTAAAAATAAGAAGTAGACGAGATATCCCTAGACATGGTCAGTGGAATGAGAACAGTGTACCCTTGTAGATTAAATAAAGGGTTCAGTTTGAAATTCCCTGTAGGTTACTTGGATTGACAGACACCTGAAGAAGGACAGGGCATAATAGTTGAAACGTTGTGTTAGCAACAACAAAGATGAGAGCAATTGTCTGTGTGTAAATAGTGTAAATAATAAATCATTTAGTTCTTAATTTTCTTGCTGTACATTCAGTGTTCTTTCTGGTTTTTATAAGACAAAAAACCCCCCAAAAAACAAAAAACAAAAACAGAAGCTTTTATTTTGAAAAGTCAGATTAAAAGGCCAGTATTAAAAAAATGAATTTACAAGTTTCAAAAGTACAAATATGCAAAAACAGGTTTTATTTTATTTTCAGTAAACAAAGAAGATGACTCGTGATTCGCACAAATATTATGACTAAAACCAGAAACTCCTTGATAGAGGTATTCAGAGAGCTATTTGACTAACCATGAAAAATTGCTTGCCTCTTGTTAAATATTAAGGAAAAATATTTTAGGGTTAATAGAACAATTGTTGGCAGTTATTGATGAGATCAATAATAAACAGAAAACGGTGGCTTTAGTTTATCATACAACATTTTATAATAACCAATTACACTTGTCATTCAGTGTTTATTTCAGTTTAAAATTACTGACGTAATAAAACCTGAGTAGATAATGTGATGTCATATATATATATTTTGTGGAAGAATGAAAATAAAATAAAATAAATAATACCCATAATAATAATAATAAAAAGTAAATAATTTCATTTTCCCATAATGCAAATGGAACCCCCCCCCCCAAAAAAAAATGGATTTTTGGTCATGTATAAACTTTGTGATTCCACTTCAAGAAAGGAGATGATCTCTCTCTTGATACTTTCAAATCATTGGATTTGGATATGTTTTTGTTTTGCATGTTTGTATCACATTGGGGTCACCATTTAAGGTTGGTTGATATTGTTTTTTTTCATCCATTATCAGAAGAGGATAATGTTGTTGAACCACAATAAATAACACAAAAATTTGGTTGGAATATTAAGGGTCAATTTTTATTGACACGTGTGTGTACTAAACTCAGAGGTAAGAGAGTGGTTGATCTCAAATCAACATGACGTTGAGAAAGGGTGACTGAATCTCCTTTCCCTTAGGACTGCTGCAAAAACATGTCTGAATCCATTGATTGGAAAGTACCAAGAGAGAGATCATCTACTTTCCGGAAGTGGGGTCACAAACTTTGCATCTGACTGGAAACCTTTTTTTTTTTTTGGTTTCCATTTGCATTATGGGAAAATTAAGTTATTTATTTTTTTTATTATTATGGGTATTATTTATTTAATCTATTATTTAATTTTCATTCTCACACAATACTTTTTTTTTTTTCCAAGTTAGATTGTTTACAGATTCAATTGATGATTTTAATTGTTCTCCAATTGACCCCATCATGACTTCTTTGAAGATAGAATTCGAACTGGAGATGATTTTATGATATTAACGTATCAATTCCCTTGGTAGCCTCTCCTGATATTTTATAATAGAATTCTCTCGGAGTACAGTTTCTCTTGGATAGAAATAGATTATTGATTTCTTCTTCATCCTCTGATCGACCTAGGGTGGGATCCTGTCTCATCCTTCTTTCATCCAATCTTGTTGTTCCTTGAATGGTAATTTCCATTCTCTTTTCCTTGGATTCTGCAAACATAACTTCTAAATCCTCTTCTCTTTGATATGGTCCACCATCTGTAGGGTGTAGTTCATTAGACTTTCTGTCCACCCATCAAGTATGTGTCTAGAATGGACTGATTGGGGATAACCTTTCACCGCTCTGATAATATGCACTAAATTGTGCAGGAGTGGGTTAGCACCACAAGAATGGGCACTTTTGGTGACAATTCCTAGGGAAGACTGAGAATTGAAGTAGGAGTTCTCCTTACCCATTTCTTGATCCTTTTCTGGTATTTGTTTAAGCTCCTTACCAACTGAACAAAGGAAAATATATTACATAGATTCCTTGAATGGTTTTTCTAGTAATTTCTTGTTCAAGTAAGACAAGTCCATTACTCTTGTACAACCCCTTGATCTAGTGGTTAATGTACATACACAAAGAGACAATAATGGATGATTTGGGAATTTGAAAAGAAACATGTCCACAGTTGCCACTAAGGACCTAAAATTAGGCTCTTGAAATATCACTGCGGCACCTCCCCCGTTACCTGGTATTGTGGTTGTTTTGAAATAAAAAGGAGCACCTTTGCTTCTCGTTATCAGTCTTTCCTCCATTTTTGTTTCTTGTATATTCCAATATTGTCTGCAGTTTCTGCAAACCCTTTTCTATAATGGGACAGCAACCAATATAGAATGTATAAGTTGTCTTTGTGTCCCGACGGATCCAGCACTGACTCTAGGGATGATTCTAACACTTGAGTAGAACTAGTTTGTATGTCTACTAGATCTAGAGGTTTGATTGTTCTGCTGTTAGAACCTGTATGAATGGAAAAAGATTTCCAATCTTCCTGCAATTGACTCCCTTCAATACTGGAATGGATGACATGATATAAAGCCAAGATATATATGTCTGTTGAGAGGGTGTCATTTTTCTGGAGTTGTCGAACCACGTCTCTTTAATGTACATGATATAATGGAATATGCATACACCTGAGTTCCCCCTCACTGGAATATGATTGGCTGGTGTCCGTCATAAATACAGACGGACATGTAGGTATGACAGAGCTTAAGTCTATGATGACGCCCATTGGACTTACACCATTGGCTATCCTATTGGTCTACACCTATTACCTGTGACTAAGACCAGTACCAGTTGATTACTGCTACCGTGTACTACTTGGTTACAGTAGCCAAACCCACTTAGCTACTTTGATCAAATATATCCCTTTCTGGGACATATCATTTATCTAAAGAAACTTCTGTAGTCGGGAATAGTTTTAGAATTCTTTTCGTTGAACCAAGTTTTGGAGTAATCTATTGGAACAACGTTATTTACCTCAACTAATTTCAGTTTTTCTCCATCAGATCTTAAATTACTATCTGGAAAATAAAGAATCTCAACTTCTGCTAAATAGGATGGAATGCTCATGATGACTAGAAGTTTTTATTATAGGTGAAAGAAAAACACCCAGATGAAGAACCCCCAAACTTAGAACAATCTCAAACAAAACCTAAAACCACACGCTCAGTTGGGAAGACAGTGGGTCTGCCACAAGGCAATTTTAACCTGCTCTGTTTTTAGCTAAATAACTCAAAGGGTTTTTCAGTGATTCTTACGACAAATAGTGTCAAGATGGCTAAATGTCAGCAACCAATATAAGATATATAAGTTGTCCTTGGGTCCCAACTGATCCGGCACTGATTCTAAAAAACCTGGACAAAAAAAAATTCAGTTTAGTTTGTTTTTTTTTTTTTTTTTTTTTATTTTAGAAATTAAACATTTTGTGGGATGGATAATTATGTTGTAACATGATTTGGACAATTTTGCTGTTACACCCTCTGTATGTATGTGTGTGTGTGTGTGTGTATATATATATATATATATATATATATATATGATCTCCAAAATGAAATGAGAATGAAAAGAATATAAATTCAAACATTCATAACATTAATTTAAAAGAGGGCTCAATACCAAAAGTAGAGCAATATTTATTTATTAATTTATTATAAGTTGTTACATGCAAACAAACAAGTAATCACTACAAAGATGCATATTTGTTTTGATAAACCTAAGCATCTTATCAGGTGGTGAATAAAGATAGTTACAAATATGCATCGTTTGTCATGATTACTTGTTTGTTCGTATGTAACAACTTATAATAAATTATATATATATATATGTGTGTGTTTTTTATCATCCTTCATATTGAAAATGTTTTTGTAGTAAAAAAAAAAAACGTGCACACAAACTATTTTCTGCATACTAATTTTTCTGCTTGCCTTCAAGAGCATTGGATGACCTGACATCTTTTCCAAGTTTAATGGCTTGGGAGTTGCTGATATTTGTAAGAAATTTCTTTGTTTGGGCCTCCTCTTTGTTTAGGCATGGAGAATGTTGAAAGCAGTAAAAACGGTGCTTGTTCTGGAATACTGGAAGATATAATTTATTGTTAAACATTGACAAGAACCTTAGTGGAAAAGGTCTGACATTCTACATTGAAATTAAAATTTAATTCCTTGGCTTTAAAAAAAAAATACAAGATCTCAAGTGGTTAAGATTATTATTATTAAATTTAATAAAAACAAAATATTTTTCAATGTATTAGATGTATTAAAATTAGTATTATTATTGTTATTTTTTTATGACATAAATTATGCTTTCTTTTATTGAATTTTACTTTTTTAAAATTTCTGCTCTGATCAAAATTTATGATTTTAATATATCTCCAAATTTGAAAGAACTAGAAGTTTTGTGTATTTTCAATCAAGCATATTTGCAAACTGAAATTTGCTAAAAGCTGACATTGTTAGATTCTGAAACCCAAATCACTACAATCTCTGATGATTTTACAAAGTTCTAAAAAATTCTGAAAAATTTAAGAAAAAAATTGAAATTATGAAATCTGGCAGAGAACTAAACAAACATTTTTTTTTTTTTTTTCAATTTGACAAATATGCAAATGAAGTGCAGTAAATCGTCGGTGACATCAGGAAGAATAAATAAAATGACAATCGCAAAAATAAACAATTTTAATGCAGAAAATGGTAATAAAAATGTCCACATTCCTGACCATTTTGCCTTTTTGCATTTCATTTTATTTTTTGTATTAGTTTACACATTTCTTTTCTTTTTCTTGATTAAAACCAAATTTTTTTAATAATAAAATAATTGAATTCTAAAATCTTGCTGTTTATTTGCCGTATGTGCAAGCAGGTATTTGTGTGCACCCCCCCCTACTACACACATTCACATACAATATGAAAGGGAAAAAAGCAACCTTGCACCAATGAAAAGTGCATATATAAAAGAAAACTGAGAAAATAAACAGTCAATTGTTGATATCCCCTGTCGAGTGGAGGGTGTGATTGCTGGAGTGTCGGGATGAAGGTAACATCAATTAGCTAAATGACACTTTATATTTGTATTATATATATTAAATGTTATTTTTAGTGGGTACCTATATTTCAGTAGACACTGTAAATATGTCTGAGATGAGGTATTGTAATTATTTACATTGTTTGGACTGCTGTCCTCATCTTTATTGCCATGTTTACGACTATTTGGTCGTTGTATGCTCCAGCCTTTTTCAGGTGACCTGAACCCTTTATTTCATCCACTGGGGTAGATTGTTTTAGTTCCACGTGCTCTTCCAGGTGTCTCAGTTTAATCCAACTTGAACTCAACTCTCCAAGTCTTTGTTCACCACTGCAGTAGCCAGGTATTGAACTCACAACTATTTGGGTCAAGTCACTGGTTCAAACCAACACTTTTATCCACTGGGCCATCTGCCAGATGCATGGCATGTGGAACTAGAACAATCTACACCAGTGGACGAAATAAGGGGTCTAAATGGGTTCGAAATTCCAATCACCTGAAGAAGGATGGAATGTAAAACGGCCGAAACGTCGTGAATATGGCAATAAAGATGAGGACAACAGTACAACACAACGTTTATTTATTAAACAGTATATTGATATTTGTCTCGCCCACGAAGTGTGTCAATGATCAAGCAAAGTTGCTTTTATAAGGCACTATTCAACTTTGCTAGATCATCGATGCATTTCATTGTCAAGAATGTCTAAAGTATATTGGGTTTAACAACAGTTCTTCCTACCAAGGGGGCTCTGGTTTGAATTCTGTCGGAGAGAGCATTTTTCCTTTAATAAGATTTCTTGAATATTCAGGCCAATAGATGAAAATATTTATACCGTTTAATAAATAAAATATCCAAATATTGGTATTTGATACTCAAATATTGGTATCCACTGAAAATAACATTTAAGTAATAAAATCTGTTGGATTAATAAGTAAAAATCCCTCCCTTTTCATATATATACGCACCCGAAAAACTTAAATTCGGTTGTGCATTGGAAAATATGTGCGAATTTGTAAAATAATGACTATTACTACTAACATTACAAGGCTCTTTCTCTTCCCTGAATAGAGCTCTCTCTGACATTGTCGTGTTTATTCACAAAATAAATACGTAAAAATTCGCCTTTCTTTCAACTAGCGCCGATGGCTTGGGGGAAAAATCTCTGACTTTTGCCGAATCAGCCGGGTTTCGATTCCGGCTTGAAGCAATCGGATGTCTAGTCACACTGATGAGCTGTGATACAGCAAAACAGTCTGTCTGTCTGTCTGTCTGTCTCTCTCTCTCTCTCTCTCTATATATATATATATATATATATGGCTGGCCAAAAGTCGCTTTACCTATTTCCAATAATGATAAACACAAGTTTCTAACTCTATATTTCTGAGATGAGGTATTATGTACACTATTTACATTATTCAGACTATTGTCCTCATCTTTGTCGCCATGTTTATCACAACGTTTCGGCCGTTGTACGGCCTTCTTCAGGTGGTTGGAATGTTGAACTGAACCCTTACTTCGCTCACTGGAGTAGACTGTTCTAGTTCAGATGTTCTCAACCAGGGGTAAATTTACCCCTAGGGGGTAAAAAATTATATAGTCGGGGGGTAAATAATTGAAGTACCTGATAATTTAAAAAAACCGCCTGAAAGCCGATGATGATACGAGAGTAGCATTATAAGAAACAGCTCCTCACATAAACAAACTGATTGACTCAATGAATCAGCAGTTTTCCCACTGATAATGCTTCTGCTGTTTCTGTTCATTATTTTTTGTAATACAAATTAACTTCATAATTTTCTATTTAGAAAAGGTTTGATTTTCTTCTTTTTTTTGTTGATACGAATGTATAATACTATTTTTATACAAAACCTAAAGTCCTAAACAATAAAAAGGTTCTTTCTGACCTTGTTTTTCTGTCACTTTATGACATTGATGTACAAATGAATGATGGATTACTAATTTTTTGATCAGAATACTGAATTTTTACTAATTTTTGGTATTTGTCAGTATTTTTTATTTCTGTTTTGGTAGTTTTACTAATGACTAATTTGCACAATTTTTAGTCACAAATTAGTCAGTACTCATCATAATCATTCATTCAAAAAAAGTTTTTTTTAGTATTTTCCAAATTTTTAAATTGCCAAAAACAAAAATACTAAAAAAAAATTTTTTGAATGAATGATTATGATTAGTATTAATTTGTAGATGTACTAATACAGCGGATAAAATGAATAATTTTTTTATTAATGACTACAACCGTTAATAAAAATACTGAATTTTATACAGAGTACTAACTTATACTAAAAAATTAGTAGATTAGTACTAAATAAGAAATCAGTATTTTGAGTGTCGCTTAGTATTTTTTTTTAGGCACAGTATTTTGACTAAAAAAACCCTTAGTATTTTGAATGACAAAATCATTCATTCATTTAGTCACGAAATTGTACATCAATGCTTTATGATGGCTATGAATTTTTTGTATGGGAGTAGGGGGTAAATGGAGAAATACATAAAGTCGAGGGGGTCAATGATGGAGGAAAGGTTGAGAATGGCTGTGCTAGTTCCACGTGCAATGTCAAGGACACATGGCACAGTGGATAAAGGCGTTAGTTAGATCCAGTGACAGGACCCAAAGAGTGAGTTCAATACCTGGTTAAGGCAGCGGAGAACTTTGAGAGGGGAATTAACAGGAGATAACTGACATCCATTAGACATGGTACGTGGAACTAGAACAGTGAGCGAAATAAAGGGTTCAGTTCGACATTCCAACCACCTGAAGAAGGCCGTACAACGGCCGAAACGTTGTGATAAACATGGCGACAAAGATGAGGACAATGGTCAGAATAATGTAACTAGTGTACTAATTTCTAAATAACATAACTTTTATTTAATCATCGTACAATTATAATTTCAATATACAAGTGACATTTTCTTTATTTTCATCGGTATTCACATGCTTCGGGCACTCACTTCCTTTTTACGATCTGTTTTTAAATCATTTAGAAATTTGTGCTTATTATTGGAAACGGGTAAAGCGACTTTTGGCCATCCCTCTATATATATTTTCAGATAGAGCATATCTGTAGAAGAGACAAAATGAATGAAAAGACAAGAGGAAAACTATACTTAGTTTTAGCCGACGCGTTTCGTTATCCAACAGACTTTATCAAGGCAAATGTGATGATTTCATTTTGCAACAAGTATATATGCCTGGGCATTTCAGTTAACCTGTTGCATATTTACGAGCGTCTTTAAATTTTAAAATTTCCTTTCGAAGATGCTACAAGATGTAATCTAGGATCTAACACCTAAACTTTTCAGTTAACCTGATGAATATTTATGAGCGTTTAAAAAAAAAGTGTAACTGTCAAATATATACTTATTGCAAAATAAATCATCACATTTGCCTTGATAAAGTCCGTGAGATGATGAAACGCGCCGGCTAAATCTAAGCATAATTTTCCCCTTGTCTTCATTCAAATAATATATATATATATATATATATATATATATAGTTTTTTTTTTTTTGGACTTGGAGATAAAGCACTTGAGAGGATTCGTACTCTGTTCTTGGTTCTTTCTTTTTTTATTTTTTACAATTTTTCCTCGAACATCAATTTTTTATATTACAAGTTGAGCCAACCGAGGTTTTTCAAAACGAGTGTTACCATTCATTCATATATGTGCAAAAAAGTGACTCGGCAATAATTATTTCAATTTTAACTTTACGAATAATTTTTTTATTTATTCTTTCAATTAAAAGTATACATACTAGTATAATTCAATAATAATTCGGAACTATAGTTTTTTTGAGAAAAAAATAACTGTTTTTGAGTATTTAACAAGTTCTCTACTGTCCAAAAAAGTGACTCATTAAAAAATGTGTCATTATTTTAAAACACATTGTAATTTTATTTACATAATTTTATTCCAGAATATTGTTAAAAATTCCAGAAAGTTCTAGAATTATTTTAAAGTATATAAAAGAAACCAAAAATATAATTAGTGATTCGTTAAGAAAACCTATAAGCACACATCGCAACCTGTTAAAAAGTATCAATAGTTGCCATCTTAAAAGCTGGTAAATCGGCTCGATTGCAAATATTGTCAACTGGCTCGAGGGTTTTGAGAAGCTTCAATTCCACTGAAATATTTGTCAAGGTTGAAAACGAGTATGAAACAAGATCGATAAGAGAACCGGCCGCAAAATCATTAGTGAAATTAACCGAAACAGGTCAATTACCAGTACAGAAATTTCTGCCACCTTGAAAAATGATTTCGAAGTAAGTGTCAACTCTTCTAATGTACGCAGATGGCTCTCGAACGAAGGTTACAAAGCCTATTCAAAAGTTTTTAAGCTACTGCTAAATAAAACTCATAAGGCTAAACGTTTAGCGCGGGCAAACACTTACAAGTCCTTCATTGAGTCTGACTTTTCTCCGACGAGACAAAAATTGAAAAAGTTTTCAAAAAGACACAAAAGAACGAAAATCGGACGGAGGAGCGAAGAAAACACTTTGAAAACGACAGTTAATAGTGTGAAGCATCCTGTCAATTTTATGGTTTGGGTGTTGCTTCTCATTCAGTGGGACTGGATTTTTCAAATCAGAAGACAAAACGTTGAACAGCACTCACTACTCAAAAATATTGGAAACCTGCTTGCTGCCACCTGCCTAAAAACTCGAAATTGATCAATCAGATCTCATTTTTATGCAAAACAATGCTCCCTGCCACATGTCAAAGCAGATGAAAAATTACATTTCCGAAAAAAAATGTTATTGTTATGGTATGTCTACCGCAGTCTCCTGGCCTAAACCCAATCGAGAATTTATGGAGCGTAATAAAATTGACTTTCGAAGAAAATCATTCAAAATAAAGAAGCTTTGATTGAAAATTTTATTGTGGACTGGAATAGTTTGCTAAGAAATGACATTTGCAAAAATCTCATTAAGAGTATGACAGACCGAATCAAAAAAAATTCTGAAAAACAAAGATGGAAGCATAAATTACTAATGAAATTTTTCTTTTGTGTTTTTATTTTATTAAATTTTATTTTTTAAAGAAAATATTAGAATAACTTTGTACCTAATTAATACAGTATAAAAAGTAAGTCACTTTTTTGCATAGTAAATATTTACCTTAAAAACAAAAAAATAACATGTTTTAGGTTTGTTTCTTAATTTTTTTTGTAAAATTGCAGACAATGTATCATTTCTCTTATACACAGTTTTTTTAAAACTCTATTTTTTATGTAAAATATTAAGAAAAAGATTTTTTCCCCAAAATTTGACTGAGTCACTTTTTTGCACAGCACTATATATATATATATATATAGGCTATAGGATCCAATCTGTCCAATTCAACCTATTAGCTGGGGAAAAACAGATTAATTCATACGTTTCCTAAGGGTATCTGCATGTAAGTGTGTGACACTATTTAGCTATGGTCATTGATTAATTAATTAGCCATAGAATTGAACAGGAAAATGCTGAAAATAGAAAAGATGTGTTAAAAGATATACGGACAAACATACCCAGAAAACTGTGAAAGTTTTTATTTCAAGAAAGAAACTAAAATTGTCAAAAGCAAGAAATGCGGAAAGGAAAATTTTTACAATAAGGCGATCTGGCAAGTATAAACTAATTAATCACGAGAGCCTGTAGAGATAAGGATTTTACGACCGAGCAAGGAGACTGTCAAGTAAACATGATACTGAAAAACGACAGGTTATCAAGTTATGAAAGTACAAGTGACCGAATTGACGGTGATTAATAACGGGCGCCGTGAATTGTTGATTCAGTACATGTGAAATAAACAGAATCGACGTAGGTGTGATCTATCGTTCGATAGTGCATAGATATTGTGCAAACAGGTAATATGACCGAGGAAATGGCCTGACGAGAGGGCCATGTGTTAATTGTGGGAATTCTAGCAGGCCGCAAAAAGGGTTAATTAATGAAGCAAGCTTAGCCATGTCAGCACGACCAAGACGCCATTTTATCGCCTGGTAGCAGTAGTGATAAGCGGAGGTAAAATAGTGAGAAAGTTACTAACGCCCACCGAAAAGAATTGGTGTGATGTACTAATGTGAGGAGGACGGATTTTAGGAGGATAGTTATCCTGCAACCTCTCCACACGGACGAAAGGACCACCCCAGAAATAGGAAGTAATTAATTTTCCTGACCAGACAACAAAGAGACCCTTATTGGAAATCGGGGATTCAACGAAAACCCCAGGCTGCATCGAACCACGCACCAAGTTTTGATTGAAGTTCATATAAGCGAGTGTCATCGGGCAGTTCGCCAGTTAGAGTAGTAGCAGAGGGAAGGAGCTGGAGAGTTGTCGCGCAGAGCTGATTGAGAGATTCCACGATTCCTACCGACGCGAGAACCCCCGACTTCGCCTTTCTACAAACAACAAGTTACACTGATGAACGAAGCTAAGTCAACGCCTAAAAACTAAACCAGAACTTGCCTAAAAGTATAAAAGTGAAACGGGTTGGGAAGAAAACACACACCTGTCTAGAAAAAATAAAATGATTAAAGTTGATTTGCTTTCTTTAAAAATACCACAACCTTTTTGGTTTTCATTTATTTCTTTTTTCTTGTGCGGCGTCACCTCCAGTTCAGACTCACCTTGCACGACGGCCCCGGTGTCTGATTGATTTCGTCTTCCGATGATCAAAATCACAACGTCTTGAGATCGAAGTAGTTACTTCAGCGACCAGTCATTGGAAGCGAGCTGAGAATGATGGAGCTGGTGTTGAACCGGTTGCATCTGGTGTGAAGCCGCTAAGTATTCGGGCCGTAGAACCATCCCATTTGGTACCCTGACCAAAGGATCTCGCCCGGTAGCGACGACCGCCGATCGACCGGGTCTCATATTAGTGACCGTGACTAAGAGCCAATCTCAGAACGACCCAGTAGGTGTCACTAGTGAACGTAACCAGACTGGAATTTGTTATCTATTACACCACACGCATATTCATTTATAGTTTACTTATCAGAAATGGTAATGGTAAAAAATTGTTCGGAAACATTCGGCAATAGTAAAATTACTTGTATCAGGAAACATTCGGCATTCATTGACTGAAGTGGTGGCGTTACTATCAGTTGAAATTTATAAAATCTTTGTGTTAAAATATTTTTTCCGGGAAATAAGATTTCAAATCCACTGTTATTTTTCTTTCTCGTATTGTTGGAAGTTTCCTTCACAATTTTTCATTTTTCGTAGTGTGGAAAGGTAATATCTTTATTATATCACTATTTTCTGTAGTTACATTTACCACCCGTTCTTGTCTGATGATAAACTACATCTGGCAGCAAGGCCTCTGATTGAGAGACTGAAGGTTTTGAAGAGTATGGCGTCAGGATCCGCAAAAAAATTGTCGTGAGGTGAGAAAAGTTTGTGGTGCATAATTTAACTTGTAAGGTATATAAATGCACTTAGAAAAAAACAAATGTTGATAAGATAGTGATGGTCACAAAGCACTTACGACTCTCATTCAGGCCTAACCCCACCTTTAGTCGGGTGTGTGTGTGTATGTGAGAGTAGTACGCTCCTCCCCTGTATATACCCATATATAACCATATATATATCTCCTTATATATATATATATATATATATGAGAGTATTGGGAGAGTTGTGTGGACATATGAATCAACACTGCATAGTGACTGTCAGTTTCATGCCTAAATCTTCAGACTTTACTGAGCTATAATATATATATATATATATATATGTCTGTAACATGACAATATCAATAAAAACAAAAGGAAAACTTATTGTTACTAACGCGTATTGTCCTCTGATGGACTTGATCAATGTAAATCTACTTTGATCAAATCAATCATAGGACGAAACGCATTGTTAAAGATAATTTCTTTTCTCGCACACACACGCACACACATATATATATAGGGAGAGAGAGAGAGAGAGAGAGGTGGTGATTACTGGAGGCATTAAGGAATTAGAAGAGGCAACCAACCTTTCCTAATTATTTATTTTTATTCATTAAAATATTACATTTTCGTTTTCTGTATTTTTCTTTGGTTCTCAGTTTTGGTGTTTGAGATAACGTTCATTACAATTAGTTTATGCGATTCCGTGTGAATGGAATGAATGTACCCATAGTGTAGCGGTTATCGCCAAAGAAATTGGGATTGACGTTGTCGAGTTCAAATTCTGGCTGACATCGTTGCATTTACTTTTGCACAGATACCATTTTGAACGGTATCAGTCTATCTCCTCTCCCCTCGGAAGCCATGTATTAAATATCAGACTGAACTCTAAATTCTTAGGTAGCAACCGGTCCTGAAGAATGACAACGGAACGGAAACAGAGAGAAAGAAAAAGAAAGGAAGACAAAGGAATGAGAAAGGAGGAAAAAGTAAGGAAAAGAAAGTGGGAAATGAGAAAGAAAGAGAAAAAGCGATTGATAAAGGAAAGTAAGAAAAATAGAAAGAAACAGAAAGGAGGAGAAAGAGAGAATGAAAGCTTTCTTTCTCTCTTCTCCATTCAGAAAGAGTGAAGAAAAGAGAAAGAAGGCAAATGAGAAAGGAAGAAAAATACTAAAGAAAAAAAAAATTAAAACTGAGAAAGATAGAAAGAAAACGAGTAAGAAAAGAAAGGAAGATAAGAAGAAGAGTAACTAAGAGAGAAAGAAACATAGAACGGCGAATAAAGAGGTAAGGGTGGGGAGAAAGAAACAGTGAAAAAAAGAGAAGTGAAGAAAGTGAATAATGAAAATAAAGCGAATGAGAAAGGAAGGAAGGAAAATTAAGAAAAGGAAAAACTAAGCAAGACAATAAAAGAAAGAGAAAATGAGAAAAAGCAATAAAAGAGCGAGAAACTAAGAAAGACAATAAAAGAAAGAGAGAGCGAGCGAGAGAAAGAATGAGAAAGACAAAGAGAAATTAAGATAGACACTAAAACAAAGAAAGAGAAACTAAGCAGGACAATAGAAAAAAAGAAAGAGAAACAACGAGAAAGACAAAACGAGAAACTAAGAAAGATTGTAAAGGAGAGAAAAAGAGGGAAACTAAGAAAGACAATAAAAGAAAGAAAGCGAGAAAAGAAATGAGAAAGACAAGAAGAGAAACTAAGAAAAACAATAAACAAAAAAAGAAAAGAAAAAGAGAGAGAGAGAGAGAGAGACTATGAAGAAAGCGTGATAAACTACGAAAGAAATAAAAGAAAGAAAGAGAGAAACTTAGGAAACAATAAAAGAACGAAAGAGTGAGAAAAACAAAAAAGAAATGGAAAGGAAAGCGAATGAGAGAGAAACAAAGAAAGATTCTGATTTAAAACAAATTTACGACTCATCTTTTTACTCATGCCTTTTTGCATTGAGTATTAATTGCGTAATTATCAAGAAAGACAAGACAGGGAATTGATAAGTGATCCTACTTGGAAATTGGTGGAGATAGCGTATGTGTGGTGTGGAGTAAAAAGAAGTCAAGATATTTCTGGCGAGGATTTCCAAGAAAAGCGAAAACATGAAACAAGAATTAGTCGCACAAAAAAAAAAAAAAAAAAAACGATAAAAAAAAAACAATCATTCGTTGCGACGCCATTCAAAGCTCTTCTTGTGCGACATTCGTGCCACGAATCTGAAAAGGATTGTGCAATGAAAGGTTTGACAAATGAAAGGAATAATTCATTTAATGCTCTCTATTTGTCAGAGATCGGGTCGCCTTCTTCTTGTGTTTAAGCCCGATAATCCTGTCCATTAACGGTTACTTCAGCAACGTTCAATCTCTCGTTCTGTTGGTCATCTGTCGCATACATAAACACATGCGTAGCGGAATGCATGAAAACCCAAATAATTACACTATACACACTCATACATGAACAGGTAAAAGCACAATCACGTATAGAGATATGGGAACACAGACGCACACACATAGACGCACACACACACACAAATACACACACACAAATACACACACACACACACAAATACACACACACACACACAAATACACACACACACACACACACACACACACACACACACACACACACACACACACACACACACACACAGACAGACCACTGTCCTCTAAATAACCCCGAGCGCCGTTTAAAGAACTATCAGAAATGATTTAGATACTTACAACCGTTAGAACGGAAGCTGGCAAATATTGGGTTGGTGCATAATTATCAGGCGTTTTTGTAGGCGAGTTATTTGCTAATAAAAATTGCTGTTTTGTTTACTTTTCTAATGAAAATATTATTTTATTTTCAGGTTATAAAAATTCGTGTCGATAATCATACGGTCCGGAATAATCATTTAAAAATGTTATCGTTGAATTGTTATGTTTCTAATTTCATAATAAATATTGCTTTAAAAACGCCTGATAATTATGCACCAACAAAATACTTTTTGGCATTACCCTATCACGACGATTTCCAATAAAACGGTTAGCTCGAAACTTTACATATAATCATTGTTTTGTTTTTTTTACTTTAGTTCACCTAATACAAAACAAAAGAGCCACTCAAGGTAGAGGGTTACAGAATGAGATTGTTGTATGAATGTAAAAACAAGTAAGAAATACAGATTATGAGGATATGTAGAAAAGATAACGACTTGAAGAGGTATTGGTAAAAGATGACTACTTGAAGGGGTTAAGATTATAGTGATCGGGAAAGCATCCTCCCTGGAGTCTGTTCCATAAAGTAGCGGTTCTTGGGAAGAAGCTCTCCGAATGGAACGTCCTTTTTACTCGTGGAATACGAAGGGAATAAGGATGATTCGGTTCCGTGTACGTGGCATGGTGGGTTTTAGTTGTAGAGGTCAGAACTGGTGGAACTAAGGAATGTAGCTTGTCAGAACATTTGCCATGGAAATAGCAATAGAGTTGGGAGGGGCTTGCGACGTTTCGTCTGTGGGATTGTAGAGTAGAAAATGGCTCATCATCCACAAGGCCACGAAGACACTTTAGAACTCGATCAAATCTAGAAAAAGAGATTATTTTGTTTCTTTCACGGCATATCAACACCTTATGGGTCATTTAATGACGAAATTTAACTTTTGAGGGAGCTTTGAAGTAGTGATATATGTTATTCTACCTTCATAGTTGAATACATGGTAGATGATACTCAGCTTTTATGCATATACATGTTTGTGTGGACGTAGTTACTAGAGGCGGTGATAAGTGTGTTTTATGTTGAAGTTATATTTTGGAATTCAGTCTGATTTCTTTAAGAAATTATAGGATATTATATGGATTAATGGATTAGGATATTATATGGATTAATGGATTAGGATATTATATGGATTAATATCATGAAAGAGTTCTTCCATGTTGGTTGTTTCATAGTATTTTAAAAGGATTTGGCTGAACTTTTAACTAGATGGTGATATCTTTTTCCTACCAATAAAAATCAGTCAGACAGTTATGTGCCATGCGTGATACACTTAGGCGATCATGTATCTTTCGATACATGACTGACGAGGCAGATTTTTTCCCGCAGTAGGTTGCTATTTCTTTCTGCGGTAGACGAGTTGCTATCCAAGGTCTGTCCTGCTATTTACCCATAGCTGTGGGGGTAGAGAAGAAGAGGATTCATACTTTTCCCAAGGATATTTGCTATATAATGGATTCGACTGGGATTCGAACTCGGCTTTCCGATTGCCTCGATCCGAGGCGCTGTCCATTACTCCACCGTCACACGTCCCCAAATAAATGTAAAGTGACAGGACCCAAAGAGTGTGAGTTCAATACCTGGTTAAGGCGGTGGAGAACTTGGAGAGGGGAATTAACAATAGATAACTGATAACTGAGATATATTAGACATGGCACGTGGAACTAGAACAGTCTACTCTAGCGATCGAAATAAAGGGTTAATTCGACATTCCAACCACCTGAAGAAGGCTGGAGCGCACAACGACCGAAACGTTGTGATAAATATGGCAACAAAGATGAGGATGATAGTCCGAAAAATGTAAATAGTGTATATAATACCTCATCTCAGAAATATAGACAAATACAAAAGGAAATAATGATTAAATGAATGTTTTGCGAGCCTTAAGTTGTATTGTCCTTTTTTGTGGCCATAACACTCATGGAAAACGTTGGTGTGTACGTACGTAAATATGCTTTCATTAATAATGAGAAAAATATCAGATAGATAGATAGATAGATAGATAGAGAGGGAGAGAGAGAGAGAGGGAGAGAGAAAAGAGAGAAATGCAGAAGTATGTGCACTTACGTTTTATAGATTACTCAAAAGCATTTGACAAGGTACGGGATAAGGATCTATTCGAACCGTTAGGAAAACTAGATCTACTTGGAAAGGATGTTAGAATAATCCAGAACTTACACTGGGTGCAAACCGCCTGCATACGGATAGAAAAACGAATTGAGTAGCTACACAATATAGAAAGTGACGTAATTCAAGGATGCGCCTTCTTCCGAGATCTATTTAACCTCTACAGCGAGGCTATCCCAAGGGAACTGTAGTTCCTACCAGGATGTATTATTGGTGGGCATAATCTTAACGATGTAAAACACACAGATGACACTGTGTTGACGGCTGGCGCGGAAAGAAAACTGCGGGGCCTCCTAGACAGGGTGATAAAAGAAAGCGAGAAAAAAAGGACTAATTATTAACAGAAAGAAGACAGAAAGTATAGCCATCAGCAAAAGAACAAGCCTAAGATGCGAGTTACAAATTGGAGATGATAGTATCAAGCAAGTACAGATTTATCTGGAAAGTGTCTTAACAAAAGATGGACAAATGCGACACCAAGATCAGAACACTAGCGAAAGAAGCATTTCAAAAGCTATGCAAAGTATAAAGAAACAGAAAAAATATCGTTAGAAACAAAGAAAAGAGTGCTGAACTGCTATTTAATACCGATCATATATGGTAGTGAATGCTGGACAGTTTCAAAGATGAAGAGAAAAACTATTGGACGTAGTGAGTAAGCAACGAAGAAGTTTCAAAGAAAATGGCAAAAAAAGAACATTTATACTCAGAATCAGGAAGAGGCAGCTGAAATTCTTTGGACACATAATGAGGAAGACATGCTTGGAAAACTCAATTCACACTGAATACACATACTGAAGACAAGAGAGATAGGGGAAGGCAGCGAGTCACCTACTTGTGCAGCTTGTGTAAATGGATGACACAACGGGGTGAAAACCTTAGCAAAGTGAGAAAAAGAAATTAACAAGAGAGAGTAAAGGAATAAAACAAACAATTATTGTTAATCGTGAATCATTATAGTAATTTTAAAATTTTGCGTAGCTGGAGTCAAAATAAATGTGCTGGACAAATATTAGAAGTAAGGGCGGTAGTAATTTGATCACCTACTGATGTATCCGCTTCGTGAGACCTTTTCAATACTAATTCATGGGGTCGTATTTTTTTCTTGTTTTTATGTGATCTGGTAGGTTCAGCTAGACTGTGAAAATTAAGAATTTGGGTGTGTTCTAATTGGTAAAAAAAACAAAAAACGCGGTATCATGCGGTATGCTTACGTCTACGTCTGCGTGTCTCGTAGACATTTAAGTGCTGTTTAGTGGTGAAGAAAGGGCTGGATTTTAATTTTCTAGAATGTGTATGATTGGACGATAAATAGGAAAGCTTAGATCTTATTTTAGCTTATTATTTTAGAGGTGATGAAATTGGAAATAAGGTAACGGTAAGCTATATATTTGTTAATAGAAAATGATACGAAAATTCTGTATAAGTAGCCCAAAATAATTCAATACTGTTCATTTTTAATGCCAATTTGTATTTCGTGAGGTTCTCTGTGGCTAAGCAATCTAAAAAAGCTCACTGGACTATAAAGTGGTTTCTCCTACATAAAGTGGTGACAGGTTCGAAACCTGTTGATGGTCACATATACTTTATTAATAACTTTCGAAACCGGTAGACGTCAATTATTCTGTTTAAGAAAAGAGAAATATCTACTCAATAAGTGTATCCACTAAATATAACAGATATAGTAAAAAATCATAATTTTTATTTGATCAATAGAACTTTTTATTAGATCAATAGAAAGTAAATGTTCGATGAATTTTCACTTAAACATAGCGGCGAAAAAATTATTATAACAGATAAAACCTAGGGTAATCGGCGTGGGGTAATAGTTAACGAGCTATTCACGTTGACCATTACTACAGAATAGTGATTTCGATTCTTACTGGGTGAGCCATACTTATGGACTTGTGACCAAACTAAGTTTAATAAAATGAGAGCTCTTCAGCGTAGAGTAATTGCTAACGAGCTTGTCTGGTTGACAAGTTACTACTGAATAGTAATTTCGATTCTGATTGAGTGTCAGACTTGTATGGCTTTGTTTCAGACTAAGCTGAACGTATTAGTAACAATGTAATCACAACACTACTTATATATCTCCAATCAACCTAAATGTCTCATTGGTACATTATCTATTTCCCACCAGCTGCTCTCTGTTCCGAAGATTCTAACCTCTATTACAGGGAGTTTCATATAAGTCTTGTTTTGATATTTATTTAGCTTAGCTCAAGTAAGGCATAAGGATTCACGGTGAGTTGGGATCAGAGAGGAGAAAAGCTAAGCTATGTTGACATTTTAGGTTCCTTCTTATAAAATCAGCATTCGAACGCCTGACTTTTATTTTAGCTCGAACACTGATCTCTGGCAACGGCGGGAAATACGTAGCTACTCAAGCCGTAAGACTGGACCGTTAATTGCTAAACACAGTAAGGGACAGTGGCGTAGTGTATATAGGAGTTAATTATACATGTGCACATGTAACTCGAAGAGAAAATAATGTCATAATGAAGATGTTAGCGTTCCACACTACTTCAGATAAAAGGTTAGAAGCCCCCCCCCCCGAAATACTGGAAAGAGCGATAATAGCTATTGGATTTTAGAAACCCAGTTTTCTGAGAAATTGTTTTAAGAGAAAGATTTTATAAATTCCAACCGTAAGCAGTACTGGCTGTTCGGGCAATGAATGCCGAATGTTTGCGATTTAAGGAAATGGACAATATTATCATTACCATCTAATGATCGTGTGTTTAATCTCTTTTGTTGGGTTACTTAACGTTCAAATCGCTCATTCTTTATATTTCATTATATTTGAGTCCGTAATCCTTTACATAGTTCGGGGATAGGTAAATATTGGTCGTTTATATTCGAGACTGTTAGCATTTACATGGTCCTGGTGAATATTGGTCTATTATATTTTCATCTATAAGCATTTACTTGATTTGGGGATAGATAAGTATTAGTAGTTTATATTTGAGTCTATAATCCTTTGCTTGGTTAAGGGATTGGTAAATATTCATAATTTTTATTTGATTTTGTAAGAATTTACTTGGTCGGTAGCCCCTTGTTTTTGGTGGGGGTCTTAACTTCTGTGGTAGATACAATCGGCTTATTCTAGGCCCCGCTGACAAGGATTTTTCTCTTAAGAGGGTTGGTTGGTTGGTTGTTTTGTTTTATGGCATATCAAAACTTCAGTGGGTCATTTAATGCCAACAAAATTTTTGAAATACATTCATAGCGATAGTTTAAAAAAAGGTGTGTATGTATACATATATATCAGGTCATCCCATAAGTTCTATTCAAATTTTAACTTTTTGTTAAAATGAACGAAATTTAAAGAGTATTTTATAATGTCTAATGGAACTGAACATTATTTTTATGTTTAGATGCATTTAAACTGATCAAATTTTATTTCAGAGAACAATAAAATTAAATTTTGTTTGATTAAAACCCTGCTAACATGGAAGTACCCAAGAATCATTTGAGGCACATAATGCTTTATGAGTTCAAGAAAGGAAACTCAGCAGCCGAAGCGGCTAGAAATATTCACCCAATTTATGGAGAGGAATTTTTAAATAAAAGAACTTGCAGAAGATGGTTTGCAAAATTCAGAGGTAGAGATTTCACCCTTGAAGATGGAGATCGAACCGGACGTCCAGTTGAGTTTGATGAAAAGCTTCTTGAAGCAGCCCTTGAAGAAAATCCTGCTTTATCAGTTGAGGAATTGGCAGTGGTTCTCAGTTCAAACCATACAACTGTTCATCGTCATCTTCAACAACTTGGAAAAGTTCTTAAACTTGGAAAATGGGTGCCTCATGAATTGTCTGAAAATAACCTTAAATCCCGAGTTGACATCTGCTCTTCTCTCCATTCTCGCCAACTTGTTTCACCTTTTTTGTATAGACTTGTGACTGGCGACGAAAAATGGATCTTTTATCGAAATGTTAAGCGTCGTAGACAGTGGCTTGGTAAAAGGGAAGGACCCCAGCCACAGCCGAGAAGGGAACTTCATGGGCAAAAGGTTCTTCTTTCAATCTGGTGGGATCGCCAAGGAATAATCCACTTTGAATTCTTACCACCTAATGCAACAATTAGCAATTAGAGCGTTTGAACCAAGCTTTGAGGAAAAAAGACCTGCTCTAGTGAATCGAAAAGGGGTGATGTTTCAACAGGACAATGCGCGACCCCACACAGCAAGAATCACGTCACCAAAGATCGAAGAACTTGATTGAGAAAAAAATTCCTCATCCACCTTAATCTCCCGATCTTGTTCCTTCATACTACCATTTGTTTCGTAGCTTACAGAATCATTTGGAAGAAACAGCTTTTGTAACACAGGAAGAAGTTAAAACTGACATTTGTGAGTTCTTCGAATCAAAGCCAAAAGAATTTTACAGTAATGGAATTAGTAATCTTGTTAATAGATGGAAGGAAGTCATAGATAATCAGGGAAAATACATTGTTGATTGAATGTGTAATTAAATGTAACATTTGGTCACTTGTTTTCTTTATTCAAAATTCGGACAGAACTTATGGGATGACCTGATATTTGAACCATTTTTCAATTACTCATATTTTTGAGTACATTCAACTTCTTACGAATTTATAACTGTTTGTATTGCTGGTAGGGTTAGTATTGCTGATAATAATTTTTCCTTCACAAATTATTGCTAGTAATACTTTTTTTTATTACAAAGTATTTCTGGTATTAAAACCTAGTTTTGGGTGGTAACTATTTGCCCATAGCTGGGACCCTAACAGGTGCTACCACCCCGGGCCAGGGTGGACCTGGGAACATCATCAATTAAGAGGTGGTTCCACGCTGCTCAAAACCTCCTGATCAGAAGCCTTGCTGTTGGACGTAGTTTATCGTCTTACCCAGGATGCCTGTAGAGGGTTGTTTGACTATTGTGACCAAATGTTTAACCCATTACCTGCCATGAGCCCCATTTTGGGATCTGTTAAAATTAAACAAACTACATGTTATTCCTTGTATTTACATCCCATTTGCAGAGGTATATTTTACAACACTTAGCCTTTAAAGTTTTTATTATTAGCCGTAAGAAGACACTTTCTGTCGTAATTTTACATCTTTCGAGTAGAAAAATAATGACTATTTTGAAAAGTATTTTTTTAATTATTTTTAATCAATATTATTTTTTGATGTTTTATAAACATTTGATGTTCTAGTTTCTATAAAGTTTCAAAGTACCAGCTATTCGAAGAAAACTTTAATATTGTATGTTGTTTTAACTCCTAAGACACATGTCTGAGCCAAAAAATGCACATTAAAAAAATTTGGCAGTTAATGGGTTAAAGAGACCAAATTTATTGCAATATCTTTGAATGGTCATGTTGCAAAATGTAATGATATTAGCTTTTATTTGAGTGTTTTGGAAAACAATGTCCGATTTTAGTTCCTGAATTAATGTATTTAGACAGTCAAATTTAAACCAGTCAAAATCTGAACCCTCTACATCATTACAATTCTGCTATCGAGTTACGATGAAACTCTAAAGGTTTGGTGGATTCATACATTTCCCATGGGTATTTGCGCGCAAGTAAATATAACGAGCCCAAGAATGGAATTTGAACTCGGTTCCTCGATTAACAATTCCGAGCTATTATCAATCCCACCAACCGCACATCCAAGCTTACAACACCTGGTGTCCCCAAGCGATCAGCCATCTAGGTACTGACAATGCTCAACGTTGTTTAACTCGTGATCGTACGGGAACCGGCGTCTCGACGTGATGTGACCGTAAACCTTCAAGATGAAGAGTATAAGTTAAATTATAATAATGAGTTTTAAGTTAAATTCTGAAAGATTATAAATTAACAAAGTGGGTAATATATTGCGCAACTATTAAAATAATAGAATAAAATTAGAAGGGTTATTCATGAACAACCTAATATTAATGTTGGTGGCGATCTTTCTGTGTTAAAAAGACTTCTGCAGTTACGGGTGAGAGATCTCATTTTGGGATCTATAATTCTGAACACAAAAGAGAAAGCTTATTCTGAATGTGCAAAAAAAGGTAGGAAAGGAAGAATCTTACCGGGAATGTTGTGCATCAACCTCCAGTCAGTTATGTGCCATGCGTGATACACGCTTAGGCGACCATGTATCTTTCGATACATGACTGACGAGGCAGATATTTTCCCGTCGTAGGTTGCCATTTCTTTCTGCGGTAGACCAGTTGCCATCTAAGGCTATAGAACCTGACATGTCTTCTTCAGTCTTTACAGTAAAGCAACCCTGAGAGAATTAGGAGTCCTGCCAGGTATCATTATTGGTGGTCATAATGCTAACAACACAATATATGCAAATGACAAGGCTATCGAACCCGGTTTACCCTACTATTTACCCATCGATGGGGGGGAGAAGAGGATTCATACCTTTCCCAAAGGTATTAGCACGTAAGTGAATGTAATGGATTCGACTGGAATTCGAAATCGGCTCTCCGATTCCTTAATCCGAGCCGCTATCTATTAATCCACCGTGTCTTCACCAACCTTACTGTAGCTTATTAGTAGCTTTATATATGCGTACAATGATCGAAAACCGTGTAATAGTGATGTGTTCTCAAGACATGTAACTAGCTTATATATATTGCCGTCATTCAACTACGTTTGTCACTGAAGGGTCTTTTCAACTGATTCTGTTTTTGTGAGGCTATGAATATATTAGGCACTTTTATTATTATAGACGTACGCATTTACTAAGACAAAGACGTGTCTTCTCGCCGGACTTATTCAGCCTTTACAGTAAAGCGACCCTGAGAGAATTAGGAGTCCTACCAGGAATCATTATTGGTGGTCATAATGCTAACAGCACAAGATATGCAAATGACCCAGTGTTGATTGCAGACACAGAAAGGAAACTATAGGAACTCATATAGAAGGTAGTGAAGGAAAGCGAGAAGGAAGGACTAAGCATCAATTGCAAGAAGACAGAATGCATGGTTGTTAGTAAAAGGAACAGTCCAACATGTAAATTACAAATTGGAGATGTTAAAATCAAACAAGCACAACAATTTGAATATCTGGGAATTGTTTTAACAGAATACGGTAAGTGCAATACTGAAATCTGAAGGTGTATTCGGATAGCGAAAGATGTCGTCCGAAAGCTAAGCAAAGTATTAAGAAACAGGGAAATTTCATTAGAAATAAAGAAAACTCTACTGGTAGGTAAGATCAGTCCTCCAATACTGCAGTGAATGCTGGATAATCTCCTCAGAGATGAAGAAGAGACTCGAAGCAACAGAAGAGTGCTAAGAATCCCATAGACTGAATACGAGGTCTGTCTAAAAAGTAACAGGACAGGGCGTGCTATGTGATCTATGGACGAAAGAGGGATAAGCGGATTGTGCTATCATCTAACAGGATATATTGGGAGTATATAACTATAATCTTAGCGTTTGCTTCACTAGAAGAGACGAGAATAGTGGCAGGACAAATCGTGGCTGCTTCACGACAACAATACGCCTGCTCACAACGCCCTGAGCATCCGGCAGTTCCAGACTGTGAAGAACATTACCGTGCTGGAACAAAATCCCTATTCGCCTGATCTTCCTCTATGTGACTATTTTCTTTCCCCAAGCCCAAGGGGACCGTCAAGAGGGCCGTAAATACGGAGCTGAGAGGTATCCCAGAAGAATCCTGTCAGCAGTGCATAGAGGTGTGGCAGAGAAGGGTGGAAAAGTGCATTAGACTTGAAGGGGATTACTTTGAAGGGAAAACCATGTAGTTTGTTGTTTGGAATTGAAATAAATTGTTTGCAACACCAGTCCCGTTACTTTTCAGACAGACCTTGTATGAGTGCAAAGAACAAGTTTTAGGATTATTGAAACAAAACGGTCACTCATACTTAGAATAAAATTGAAATTTTTAGGGCAGATAATAAAGAAAGATGGTTTGGAGAATTTGACACACACAGGGCATTGAAGGCAAGAGCGAAAGAAGAAAGCAGTGAATAGCCTAGTTAACAAGCTTCTTCGAAAGATTAGCAGAACAGGGATTATGAAAGATAGTAAAAAGACAACTCTTACTAAGGGCTAAAAAGGACCTAAGTTGTGGAGAGCCATGATCAGCTACATCGGCTCGACACGTAGAAGAAGTCCTATAGTCACATAGTCACACTAATGTTTCATTCAGTAATAGACGAATTCACAATTTTAGCGATTATTTTTATTTACTAACCTTATAAGGTCTACACAGTTATGGATTAAACAGCAAGTTAGACTGAGCTCTCTCTCTCTCCCTTTTTGGCAGACAATTTAGGAGAAGAACTACTCAGAAGTCAAAGCCCTGGAGAAATCAACGAGAAAACTCTCCACTATCTTTCCCAAGAAGTCAGGTACATTTCCAGATAATAAAGTAAAGGAAGTTGTAGGGAGACGTGATCACCTACGTCCTGAAGAGAGAAAGACTAATTTGGTTGAAAGCTCTGGAGAAGGCAACGGGAACCAACTCTTTTATACTTCCCAAGAAATCAAGGTAATTCACAGATAATTATAAAAAGGAATGTGTGGAGAGCCATGATTGTCTATGTCCTGAATAGACATGGCACTTGAAAATAAAATATACATGGTATCCCCACAAAATTGGCATAATTTAAAATGTGATTGAGTAACTACATGTCCTAGGTAAACGAAATTAAATAGGCTTCATGTTGAACAATAAAAGATTTATTTATCAAAATTCGAACAAGATATTCAAAGGGATGTTGATTTTATAATCGATTTCGCAAGGCTTCACAAATGTTCAATGTGCGCAGCACCTGCGACGCGACACACGTCAAATCGGTAGTCCAGCACGTGCCAAACACGCTGTAGCATGTCTTGCGTAACATTCTCTAGCGCCTTTGATTTTTTTATGCTATGGCCAAATCTGCTTTGCAGTTGGTGCATCTTTCTTGAATTTTCTCGAAAATGCCCGTTACACAATCTTCTTTGTGTCCGAGCATATTCTAACGCACCAAATGCCTTTTCATTCCTAGGGGATGTCCTTCTTCACCCTGAAAAAAAAAAATAAACATTCAACTTAGTTTTTATACATTTTGTTAAAATTTGAGATCCTTTGAGCAAGAACTGTCTATATTATTAGACTACAAAATGATGTCAATTTTTGTGGGGTCACCCTGTATTATATTGTTCACCTTTTAGGGTATTACACTAATGATCATCTGTTATAAGCATTAGTCGAATTGTAAACTTACGGAATATTCTGCAGTGCCTCAATGATCCACTGCTAGGCTTGTAAGAAGATTGAGGAGATATAGACTTGTTCTTTCACATAATCCCGTAGAAGCAAATCACAAGGTGTCAACTCAGGTGAATGTGGTGGTCATTTCAACAGCACGATGTTATTACCACTGTCATCCATCATCAGTCTTCCTGGCAGATTCGCATTGAGATAAGTTCACGTAGTCAAATTAGATTTACACATTTTGTTGAAATTTGAGATCATTTGAGCGAGAATTGGCTATGTTATTAGAGTACAAAAAGATGTCAATTTTTGAGGGACACTCTGTATGAATATAGTAAATGTTACTAATAGGAGACACCCATTGAAGATTGACTTTTTTAAATAGAAATTATTAACTATTGCTGATTTGCATGACGCATTTGTTAAATATTGCGTTACGGTAGGTATCCTCATGTTTTATTTCATGAAAGTTTAAAATCTGCATTATTTAAAATCTTATGAACAGTTTAACAAAGTCAAAATTCTTTTATTCTGTGTCGAACAGCGGACATGAAGTCAAGATAAAATTATTGCTATTATAGAAAGAAAAAAAAGACAAAACAAGAATAAACAAAATGATTGGAAAAATTCGCAGAAAAAACAACAAGATCTTATTAAATGTGTCTGATTTTCGACAAAGTACTTGCTAAATATAGTGAAACGTAATAAAAACAATTTTCGCCCAAACTGCGTAAAATCGGGCATCATGTCAAGCGAACAAATATTTCTTCGTCGAAAATGTTTTTTTTTTTTTGAAAATCTGCACATCGAAACGTAATCTAATCGAAATCTACTCTTTGTAGTTTTCGTTGCAACATTTAAAATCTAAATCAAATTGAATGTCTCATCTCAGTTTTACACAAGAAACAAAAGTAAACTGCAATACATTGACCTAAACAGGTTGTGATACCAGACAATAACTTTCGTCAAATCAGAAACTTAACGATTTCGGTGGTAGTATTTCTTGCGGAATCGGAGAGCCGAGTTCGAATTCCAGTCGAGTTTATTACATTCACTTACGTGCTAATACCTTTGAGAAAGGTAAGAATCCTCTTCTCTCCCCCATCGATGGGTAAATAGCAGGGTAGACCGGGTTCGCTAGCCTTGTCATTTGCATATATTGTGTTGTTAGCATTATGACCACCAATAATGATACCTGGTAGGACTCCTAATTCTCTCAGGGTTGCTTTACTGTAAAGACTGAATAAGTCCCGCGAGAAGACATGTCAGGTTCTATAGTCTTAGATGGCAACTGGTCTACCGCAGAAAGAAATGGCAACCTACTACGGGAAAATATCTGCCTCGTCAGTCATGTATCGAAAGATACATGATCGCCTAAGCGTGTATCACGCATGGCACATAACTGACTGGAGGTTGATGTACAACATTCCCGGTAAGATTCTTCCTTCCCTACCTTTTTTTGCACATTCAGAATAAGCTTTCTCTTTTGTGTTCAGAATTGTAGATCCCAAAATGAGATCTCTCACCCGTAACTGCAGAAGTCTTTTTAACACAGAAAGGTCGCCACCAACATTAATATTAGGTTGTTCATGAACATACTGTCCAGTTTTAGAATAATCCTTTTAATTGTATTCTATTATTTTAATAATTACGCAAAAATATATTACTCACTTTGTTAATTTATAGTCTTTCAGAATTCAACTTAAAATATTATATACCCTTCATTTTGAAGGCTTACGGTCACATCACGTCGAGGTATGAATTCATTTCTTCTCCTTCTAGCTGTGGCTAAAATAGCAACACAAACAGGGTCCTATAAGCTTGGGTGGCAACCAGCCTAGGAAAAGGAAACTCTGAATGGCGAAAGAGGGATAAACGAATCATGATATCTTGGGAGTATCTAATTGTAATCTTAGTGTTTTACTTTGCTCATTGCGTGAGAAGAGACAAGAGTTGTGGCAGGACAAATCATGGCTGATTCACCATGACAATGCAGCTGCTCATCCAGCAGTTTCTGACCAAGAAGTACATCGCCGTACAATAACAACCTCCCGTATTCACCTGATATTTTTCCGTGTGACTTTTCTTTTCACCAAGTTTAAGAGGATCCCGTTTTGAAGGTGTGGAGGCCATCGGGTGGGGAGCGTACAAAGCTGATGGGCATCCCAGAAGAAATCTTCCAGTAACTGATGCCTTGTAGGTCCTGCCTCTTCAGGCAAAGTCTAGAAGAAAGTAACTTCAAAAACAAATCCAACTCTGAGAGGAAGGACGGGGTAACCTCAACATCCCCGTTGCGAAAAGAACGGGCATGTCATTTCACTATTCTGCCTCGAATGTCACCATGAACCACAAGTGTGAGGTGAAGGGGAATGGTGACTACAGCGGCGGCGCAAAATGCGTTATCTGAATAAAAGGATGAATGATGATTTCCTGTGGAGTCGAGTTGTGCGTATTTTTCTTCTGGTCAAGAAGTTGAAATATGGCCTCTACAAGGAGTAAGCCGTTTTTAGTTGAAAATATATTTAAATAAATTATATTTATTATTTTTAAACGTACAAAGTCTGATTAAAAGTATCGGGATTCCTTTTATGGTATCGGAGCTAAAGTATGCAAAGTGAAAGCTGTCTGGCGCAGGCTGACTTTGAACTCGGTCGCGCATACGCACTCAGTTATAAATTTCTCGCTCATCTCCCTTGTTTATAGTAATGCTTAGAAGGAAAGTGTGTAGAGTGTGGTCGTCTAACTACACGGATGAAGTTCCATCAGTGACCATGGCTTGTGCAGCAGTTTTTGGCCAAGATTAAACATTTCCCAGCAACGGCAAACTCCCTATTCCCCAGATCTCGCCCCTTTGCGAATTTTTCGAATCCAACTTAAAAAGGACAAGATTTCAAGACGTCGAGGAAATACAAGGGAATACGATGAGGCAGCCGCTCACTCTCCTCAAAAAACGGTGTTCCAGGAATGCTTCCATCAATGGAAACGGCACTGGGTTAAGTTTCTGGCTTCACAAGGTATTTCTTCGAAGGAGATTAAATGCCGAATGGATATGTATTGTAGTTTTATATTTATAGCACCAGTCCTGATACTTTGGGACAGACCTCGTATAAGTACGACTAAAAAGGATTGTGGACGAAAACGTTGCAAAATGTGGATTCAACCATTTCTTAGTCTTATATTTCTTAGTCTTATAAATAGGCAAACGCGACGTATAAGAAAGTATAAAAAGTTTCGCTTATGCTCTGTCTTAGTCAAAAGACAAGCAATTTCACAGCACATAGAGCTGCTGCAGCAAAAAGCGTCGTATGTAGGGAGAGAAAAGTTGGTCAGTTTTTCGTATGTGTGTATGGTCATATGACAACAACTTCGACGTGGTGCAATAGTTGCAATTACAACTGAGTGAGTTTGATCCTCACTGAGTGCCCCATACTTCCGGCCTTGTGCCACATCTAAGCTACGCTTACAAAATCACAATGTTACAATAACAACGTCAACCTTATTGGATGGATTTAAGATTTCTTTCTACGGGCTGGGTTTTCTTTCACGGATATATATATATACACACACATATATATATATATATATATATATATATATATATATATAAAAAAATTAGACTAGACTAATTCAATTCGTTCGTGTCATCATGGGTCGTGTTTACAAGTTCATGTTTAACGTTCTAATGGTTGTTTACAGCATTTAATTGGAATAGAACTTCCGGGGTAAACTTTAAATTTCAATTTTTTAAATATGCCAAAAATATTTTTTAAATATTTAAAATACTGATTGTTTAAAGAAAGTTGAAATATAAATAATTACTCTACAAACAACTGGACGAAACAGCAAAGCAGGATCTCTTTGTGTCTGTCTTTAACTTAAAAATATTTTAATAAAAAATTGTTTGTTTGAAGAAAGTTAACATAAAAAATACTGCATAAGCAACGCGTATTTTTAAATCTTATTCACTTAAATCAGATTAACTTAAATTATTATGCGTCAGACGGACGCATCACAAGCACCAAGCTATCGCTATTCATATATATATATATATATATATATATATATATATATATATATATATATATATATATGTATGTATGTGTGTGTGTGTGTGTTTTTTTTTCTAAAGAATTAATGGATTTATTTTTGAGCCGATATTTTTATTCCATCAAATATTATTATCGCGGATATTTACGTATTTGAAATAGACGTATTATTTTTATTTATTAAATTTGTGTGTATTACGTTTATCGGCCTGTGCATTCAAGAAATGTTAGTAAAGGAAATATGTTTTTAGGAAGGATCGAACCTGCATCCCTCTTTGTCAGGAGACCACCGTTTGAACTGGCGTATTCCATGAAGAACGTCATAACAAGCAAGGTTATATATATATATATATATATATATATATATATATATATATATATATATATATATATATATATATATATATATATATATATATATTTTGGTTGGATAGATGTGAGTTTGTGACCCTGGGTTTCACGCTTTAGCGATCGTCAGACAAATATGTTAGCTCTATCTCTGATATTGACCGCTTTCTAATAAGTACCGCGCATATAATATATAAATAATTATACATACTTATATTTATTTATATTTATATACACTTTTCACACACACACACACACACACACACACACACACACACACACACACACACACACACATATATATATATATATATATATATATATATATATATATATATATATATATATATATTCCGCCATCCTAGCTTGTGAAACCACGTTCATTTCATACTCCATACCACTAACACCATAAATGCTAAATTGGCTCTTTCGATTTAGTAGGCTCTTCTGGTAACGTAGAAAAGTATTAAACACACATACACGCACCTAGCTGTATCTATCACAAGTCCCGTAGTGTATCCGTAGCAGCAGTGGTGTGTCTTGGGCAAGATAGGCTGATAGAGTCTAACTCTTTCTAGTTTGATTCGAATTCAGTGTTGATCACCACCCGAACATCCAAGCGCTTACGTCATTGGTATTCTAAAGCGGTCATCCCATCTAGGTACTGATCAAGATCGGCATTGTTGAAATTCGGTGATCGTACAGAAACCAGTGTTTCAATGTGATGTGGCCCTAAGCCTAGGGCAACATGGTTGGTATCAAAGTCATCATAACTGAAAAAGTCACGCTCAGTTTCAGTGTACAACGCCAAGGATTGGGTATGAGGACCGTGCTTTGACCCAGATAGAAAGTTTTTATTTTTGTTTATTTATCTGCTTGTGGACAAAATATGGCCTTTTGTTCAAATTATATGAGGGAGTTTTTATTTAAATTTCCGCACGTGTTTGATTTTGGTACGTCCAATTGCAGCTTGCCCTTTGGACTCATCTTTTTGTTAACAACCATGCATTCTGTCTTGCAGTTTATCTCTAGTCTTTTCTTCTGTCTTTTCTTTACTACCTTCTGTAAAAGTTTGTGTAGCTTTCTTTCTGGGTCTGTTATCAACACTGTATCACCTGCTTACTTTATATTATTAAGATTGTGGACGCCAGTAATGAATCCTGGTAGGACTAGTATCTCAGAATTGCCTCGCTGTATTGGTTGAATAAGTCCGGTGAGAAAACATATCAGCTGAACTCATTTTCTATTCATATGCAGGCTGTTTGCTGCCAATATAGATTCTTAATTATTTTTACATCTTTCCCAAACATATTAAGATTGCTGTGCAGTTCCAACAGAGTTTCTCTCAAATCTCTTTTTTTTGTGACATTCTTAAAGTTAGTTCCTTTTCTTGTTCCTCAATCTTCCTATTTTGCAATCTGTCTTCATTTTTTTCGTTCTTTTCAACATTCTCTCCCCATCACTCAATATCTCTACAAAATCTTGTTTCTCTTTTGATATTATATCTTTCATCCGACCCATCTTCTTTTCCTTCTCTGTGTCGTGTTCCTTCAGAACGTTTAAGATCATGGCCCTCCACAACTCCCTGTTCTCCGTAGCTCTTAATAAATTTTGTTAGCTCTCTTAAACCTTGTTCTGCCATCCGTTTACACAAGCTCGTTACGTAAATTTATGTGTTGCTTTCCTCTGTCGCCCTGGCGTTCAATATGTCATGTGAGTATCATATTTTCCAAGACCTCTTTCCTCATTATGTGTCCTAGAAATTTCAACTGTCTCTTTCTGGTGTCAAGTATAAGTGTCCTTTTTGTTTCCATTTTGTCTAAAATTTCGTCGTTGCCCCTTTTTGTTTCCATTTTCTCTGTCCATGATATTCTCAGCATCCTTCTGTAGAACTACATTTCTGTTGCTTCAAATCTCTTTTTCATCCTTGAGGAGATTGTACGGCATTCACTACCATATAGGTGGAGTGGTATTACTTAGCAGTTCAATACGATTATCTTTGTTTCTAATGAAATTTCCATGTTTCTTAAAACTTTGCTTAGGTTTTAGAAGACATCTTTAGCAAACCCGATTTGGATTACAGTGTCGTACTTTTCATCCTTTGTTAGAATACTTTCCAGATATTTAAATTGTCGTACTTGTTTGATTTTGGCATTTTGAATTTACAATTTGCATGTTAGGCTGCTCCTTTTGCTAACGACCATTCGTTATGTCTTCTTGCAATTGATGATGAGTCCTTTCTTCTAGCTTTCTTTCGCTACTCTCTGTAGGAGTTATAGTTTCCCTTCTGTGTCTGCTATGAACACCGAGTTATCTGTATATCTTATGTTGCTAAGATTGAGCCTGACATTAATGAATCCAGATAGGGTTTCTAATTCTTTCAGAATCGTCTCTATAGGTTGAATAACTCCGGTGAGAAAATACATCCTTGACTTAAACCCTTTTCTATTCTTGTATATTTACTGAACTCATTTTTTAACCGTATGCAGGCGGTTTGCTGCCACTATAGGTTTTTGATTATTGTAATATTCTTCCCAAATATATCAAGGTTATCCAGCAGTTCCAACAACAATTCTTTGTGACGTAGTTTGTCAAGCGCTTTTGCATATCAGTCTTTATAGATATGAAATTAAAAATAGATATTAATAACCATGTTAGTATATATATATTCTCTAAGGCATATTATAAAGTAATATACTATTCCAATTGATCCGAATAAAAAAATCAAATTAATTATCTATTATAAAAAATTCAAGACAGCTAACCTTATCCTCAAAAATAACACACCAACTAAGTCAAAATTACAAAGAACGAACATTATCTATGAGTTCAAATGCCCCTTAAGGAACTGTGTTCCTGATCAAACCGGACTTATAAATAATTACATCGGTTACACAACCACATGCTTATCCAGACATCTTACGTTACACCTATCTGATCACAGCTCCATTAGAACCCATTTAAACACACACACAAATTTACCAGACTCCATTAGAAACATACTCACACACTCAATTAAGCTTAAAAATCGAATCATCCTTGATAATGGCTAAAGGTATAGCCGAAAGCGCTCGGAAATATAAAACATTTGGACAGTTCTTACACACCCTTTGTCCAGAAAAGAAAGCTCTTGTTCGAACACAAGAAAAATTAAATAAAAAGCTTAACCATAGTAACTTGGCTGTCGTTTTTAATGAAACATGCATAAAGGAAGGATTGTTGCCTAAATATATAACTAGCATATATATATATATATATATATATATATATATATATATATATTATTGAGTTACATAAAAAAAAACTCTCAAGTTGTTTCTAAATGGAACACATAAACTAAAAATCTTAGCATTGCACTTAAATTTATAAAGTCTATGTAGCCTAGCGGAAATTTCATTAGAACAATTACGATGAAAGTATTTGTAGAAAAGGCAAAGAGAAGCTACGTTACGGCGGTGGGAAAGGGACAGAAGCCGAGATGCCAAGTTAGGACTAATAACATTGCAGATTCTCCTTTTTATTTTATCAAGAATCGCTAAATACGTAGCAGAAGCACTAAGAAGATTAGATGTGATTGCAATATTCGAAGCAAGGACGAATGGCAGACTTATAAAATCTAAGATAGATTCTGGCGAGAAATATTTTCTAGTATGATTATATTGAACCGACTTTCTTAGCTGCAGATTTAGCAGTTGATTCATTATAATTGTTCCACTTCATTTCATGAAAACGTTATATTCTGATTAAGTTTACCAACATCGAATGATTACCAATTTTATTGTGGAAACGTTGACTCGCGTAATTCAACCTTACATACAATATGAAGAAAGAAAACGATGGAGACGAAAGAAGGGAGAAAGATGAGCTTGTCTGGACATCAAGACAAAACGAAAGAAAGATTGGAAGGATTAAAATAGCGAATGAGAATTTAAGCAAAGGGTGAGAGAAGAATAGAGACATGGGAGAATCGACAATCTTAGTTGTATTGGAAAGGATTAGGGAGAGAAAGTGAAGATATAGACAACGTGTGAGACAAAGGCAGAGGTATGGGATAAGAAGGGATAATCTTAGTTGTCAACACCTGGAGAATTTTAACGGTTCCCTTGAGTTTATAATTATGTTTTGGGAATGTGATAGGAACGATTTCCATGTTGAAAAATGCTACGAAATTTTATTCAACTCTGATTGTTATGGAATCTACTGCAAAACCGGAGTCAGGAAACCTTTCTAATCTTATTCTATGTGCCGTCTCCCTTCAGGCTGTAGGAGATCATGGCTTTCTGCAACTTCCTCTCCTTTATAGTCCTCAGTAAATTTTTGCTTTCGTAGGTACCATTCTTTATCCACGTTTGTCCTTGTTTGAAAGAAAGGGTACTAAATTTCGAATTATTCTTTACTAATCAATTTTGTCTCTGATTGAATCGTAGGTTGCTTAATTAATTTGATTAGTAATTGAATCGTATTTTGTGTCTCTGTTGCTTAGAGTTGATAATTATTGATGACACTTTAAAAAGTGTTTTAGATATATTTAAAAAATATATATAAATATAATATATATTTGTTTTAGATATATCTAAAATATATATAAAATAAAATAAAATTAAAGATAAATACATAAAATAAAAAAGCGTATCCAAACAATGCCACACTTGCCAATCAGCGCAGAAATAATAATTTTTCAATCATTTCTTTTTGTAACGTCGACCTGGCCGTAGGATCCCATCAATTATGTTAAAAAGGACCCATGTTCAACGTTTAGATTTATTCACCAGCTGACACCTAAAAACTGTTCAATTGTCGTCCTATTCTCTCTGTCAGTTGTCGAACCCCGACTAACAAGTCACTACTGTGCGAAAAGCAGTTCCCCCTTTCTTTTACCCAGTATCTATCGCCAGATTTTCTCAAATGATAAGCCTTATAGGGGTCCTGATCTGTGTTGGAACCCTATCACAAATGTAAGTTGAATTGATTCAATCAAAGGCAGGATTTTGATATTAATTATATCTTATTTATAAATAACGACAATAAATGTGTTATTGTAATTATAATACTGTAGCCCCTTTCTTTTCTAACATCTGCTTTAGTTTGTGAGAAAATTAAATAAAACCAATAAATAAAACAATAATAATAATAATAATGAATAATAAAAAAGATAAAAATAAATACATTTTCACATAGTGCTTAGAGTAAAGGAATCGGGAATATGTTTACTGCCATTTGGCTTTGTCAAAACCTCGTTAGGCGGCGCTGATTAAGTCTATAAGACAACAAATATTTTTCTACCTCACTCTCTCCCCACCCCCTTGCTCCAATATATAGCACCACGTGGACGGTTCCGCTGTGACACGTTAGTTTCCCTGGTTCACTGGTGACTGACTCTCTCTTGTCACTTTCCAATGTATATCGTTCGCACGTGTCTTCCAAAGCCTCCATGAAGTAAATCCACCTTTTTTTTTGGTCGTTCCAATTCTGCGCAAGGCTGACTTCAGCTCGACCATTAATAGGATGCTTATACTGACGTACCCGAGATTCTAGACCAAGAAAAAGAAACCGAACATACCATAGCCATAGGTAAACCCTCCCAGCGACAAAGTAAGTACAAATTTTTCTTTGGTTGATCCAACTCTTCGCAAGGCTGACTTTGAGCTCAACACTTAATACGATGCTTATACTTACTTATCCTGATTTCTGAACCAAAAAGAAAACAGACACACCCAAGAGACATTGAGAATTTTGTTTCACCATAATTGATATAAAATAGAATAAATGGTCCGTAGTAGAAACCCAAGTTTTTGTATGCTTCTTCTTTAATTCGGTGGAGTAATTGATAACGGCTTGGATTGAAGAATCGGAGAGCCGAGTTCGAATTCTAGTCGAATCCATTGCATTCACTTACGTGCTAATACTCTTGGGAAAGGTATTAATCCTCTTCTTCTCCCCCCCCAGATATGGGTAAATAGCAGAACAGACCAAGTTCTATAGCCTTGGATGGCAACTGGTCTACCGCAGAAAGAAATGGCAACCTACTGCGGGAAAAAATCTGCCTCGTCAATCATGTATCGAAAGATAAATGATCGCCAAAACGTGTATCACGCATGGCACATAATTGACTTCTTTGATTACATAGAAACACGTACCCACCTAAAACAGATGTAAACACGCAAACATTTTAATTACTTAGGTTTTAACACAAGCTTAACCCCACTGCTGGTCACAATAATTTTAGTATATTTTGATTCGTAATGAAAATGTAGTATCAAGTGAAATCGATTAAATATGTTGTTGGCCAGTCTGAAGAGAATGAGGACATTTTAATAATTCATTTAGAAAAAAAATATTAAAAGATCTGTACACGAATGTTTCCTCTAACAGATGTAAATATTTTTGACTGGAAAAGAATAAATAATTTTCATTATCCTCAAAATAATAGCCTGGCATTCTTAAAGTAAAGAGCTTCGGGCGGTTGTTCTAAACTTAAAGCTCACGAAAAAGATCGATAAACTCTATTCATTTTATATGCTTTTAAAAGGCGTAGAAACATTTTTTTCGTTGGTTTGTCTTGAGAGCGGCAAAAATGACCGCTCTTTCTGCTTTTTTCCCAAAATAACTGCATTCAGTCCCGCTCTCCAAAAGTGAAGGTAAGATGTATTTTTATATTCGTGGATATTTAAAAGAAGATTCTTTTCATGTGGCATGTATATTTTTTTTGAAAAATCATGATCATCGACCAATTTTAAAATATATCGGATAAAGCTCCGAAAATATATTTTCTAGGTAACCGAGATTTGATTAAAAAAAAAAAAGAAAAAGAAAAATTAGGAATGTGGACAAATTGCTTAACATACAAGTACTTATCTACATAAGTTTAAGAAACTTTATACAATGAAACATCTATCTATCTATCTATCTATCTATCTATCTATCTATCTATCTATCTTATCTTATCTAATGATCCGATTTCGGTTAGTTTGCTTTGAATGCGGAGGCTGGCCCAAAATGTCAAACTACTGGTCAGAAGACCCTGTGGGAGTGGACTTTCTGACAGTGACAGGTTTCCTTTATTAAAGTTTCGATATAAAACTAAATATCCGTGAAGACACAGTATGACTGCAAGAATTTGAAGCGTCAACACGCTCCTCGCCACTAGATTCCTTAGTGGAGTAAACCAGCGTGTGGCAATAAAATCCTACCCAGGGGATGGTATGCATTCTCGTTCTCATCTCTCTTCTGCTTACTCCTAGAAAAGATGTTATAACTACTCCCCCTCACATAATAAAGCGAGATAAGAAAAGCAAATTGTCCGCCGTTAATATAGTCTATGATAGAAACATTCATGTATAGAGGAGGAACGGTGGAGTGATGACTGAAGAATTGGAGAGCCGAGTTCGAATTCCAGTCGAATCCATTACATTCACTTACGTGCTGATACACTTGGAAAAGGTATGAATCCTCTTCTTCTCCCCTCAGCTATGGGTAAAATAGCAGGGCAGACTGGTTTCTATAGCCTTGGATGCCAACCGGTCTAGGAGAAAGTAACTGTCATTTCAAAACTGTATGTAGCCCTGGCGTAGCACATACTATACTGCTAAAGAAAGGATCGTTCGCATTGGCTCAATGATCCCGACTATAGTCTACTCGGACGGCACGTCGTAGCCAGATTTGTGTTAGACAAATACAGTTAAAATAATCTAGCTAAAAGAGTTAAACAATGTCAAGTCCAATTTCTAACTTAAGTCTGGGATTTGCGCTTTCACTCACCCTGATAATAATATATTTGGCATGTTTGTTTGTGTGTTTGTTACAAAATCGAAAAAGAAAATGAAATTGAAAGAAAAAAAGAAATGAAAAGGTTATTTTGGTAAAAAAAGAAATATTTTAATTACATAATTTTTATTTAGAAATTTTTATTTTTACAATACAATCACCGAAGTTAAGCAATGTCGAGCCTGGTCAGTACGTAGGTGGTTGATCGTTGGGGAAAAGCAGATGCTTGGATGTGCGTATGGTGTAATGGCTAACGACTCGGAATTGTTAATCGGAGAGCCGAGTTCAAATTCCCGTTGGGTTAGTTACGTTCACTTATGCGCAAATACCATTGGGAAAGGTATGAATCTAATTCTGCTCCAAGCTATGGGTTAATCAGTAACACTTTCACACAGTGACCTCTTGTGGCTTTATCGCCTTGCTTGGTGTGAAATGATTAAAAACATAATTAGAAGAGAAGGGCTTTTATAAATAATTAGAAAAGACGGGGGGGGGGATTATATAAATAAATTATCGGCTCGTTTTTACCACTCCAGAAAGTACTTGACTCCTGATATGCCTTATATTTACAAGAATCAGATTAGACCAAATTGCTGCCATACCCGCGCTGTAGCTGGTCAATCCTCATTTTCCAACCTCGTTAGAGTTAAGAATCGGTTGCGCGGCCTTGTGAGCGAAGACTTATTTACGAAGATTTGTCGTGGGTGACATATTTAGCTCTCTGCAGCCATTTTTTTCAACACAGACGCAACGTTGCAAATCTATCACTACTCTGTCGCTATTTCCATGTCTAATGTTTCGAACAAGCCCCATTCTTTAGTTCCACCAATTCGGGCATTTAGAGTTCATGACCCGAAATGCTGCATGCACGGAGTGGAAACACCACCACTTCCCCTGCATTCCATTTGTAAGGAGGAAGTTCCCTTCGGACAGCTTTTTCTCATGAACCGCTCTTTTGGCTCCCGCGTGGATGCTTCCCTGAACGCTACAATATTAACCTCTTCAAGAGTCAATCATTACTTATCCTCCATATCCACATAATAATCCTCACATCTTACTTCTTACTCTTACAATTATACCACAAACCGCTTTCAGTAGCACTCTACCTTGAGTGGCTCTTGAACGCCGTATTAAGTGAATATTAGTTATATTAGATAATGCATAGGATAACCCATAATGTCTAAATACTGGTCAAAACTCTGATGACTCGGACTGAGTGGGAATGGTTTGAACCTTGTAGGTGAAGAATTCTGATAGTGATGGATTTGCCTTTGTTTAAGTTTTGAGACCAAAAAGGCATGAAATCACTCGGACGGCTGCGAGAATCAGAAGTGTGCATATGCCTCGCCGTATGTAAATTTCTTCGTGACGCAAGCCAGCGCGTGGCTATGAGATAAGGGCTTAGCCGGTTCACATGCGTCCTCTCGATCATCTCACTCTCCCCCTTACTTTCACCTCGAAACGAGGTTACAGCTATTGCCTCTCATGAAATAAAGCGTGTCAAGAAAGAAAATTGTCCGTCGTTGATGACGTCTTGGGGGGGGGCTGAAAATTGAGACCAAAGATGACCCGAAACGCAACAGTTTAAAAAAAAGAAGATAGAAAACCATTATTAAAAATATATATCCTTGAATATTGAAGGTTAATGAAGAAGTTGAACCTTGTAGGGATATCGTTATTATTATTATTATTATTATAAATAAATAAAAATAAAATATAAAATAATAATGATAATAATAATAATGAAAATTATAAATAAAATAAAATAAAGCAATAACATTTAAACCTTCTTTAAAATAAATTAAATAAGAAATAAAAATAGTAAAATTACTCCGCGAATGCAACGAAAACTGTTCCTGTCGGAAATACGGACAAAAGACGTCATATTCGCCAAGAACCCTCAAGCAGGCAACACGTGTGTAACTTCTCTCTGCGATATGACTTGTAATACTACGGAATAAATTGTCCCTTTTTATAACGTATCATAATACAATTGTAACCTAAAAATACACACAACAACATACACAAATATATAAATTGTATGAAATTTGCAAACAATTTATCATGCTTTTCCTGTTATTGTGTACGTTTATTTTCTTGATTTATTTTCGTGAACACAAGTCTAAAATTCCACAACTGTAGTGTGAGTGTGAATAACCCACAACCTGATTCCAGCAAGTTGAAAATTTCAATTTCTGTGTGGTAATGATTTGGAATCATACAGCTTAAGATTTATAAAATATATTTTAGATATTCACTAAGATAACTAAGTTGAAACCTTTTTGAAACCTCCTTGTACATGTTGTCTTTCTTCGCAGATCTTCCATTATCACAACGTGGGATACTTAAAACTAGACTACATATCTAGACTTATCTAAAAAAATAAAAAAAATAATTTAAAGTTTAAAATTTCAGCGTTCCAACATCTTTAGCGTTTCCTGTCGATACAGTTATAACTGACACTTTCGCTTTTAAATCCCCCTCTCCATCCCACGCATATGTAATTCCATCAACAAAGACATTGCTTTAGTCTGATGAAGACCTAAAGGGACGAAACGCGTCACACGAAATTTTTTCCACTTTGTTTTTTTTTTTCACATTTGTCTAATACTGTTTTGATATATAAAAAACTGATGTATCATATTCTCAGATGCCGTCTTAAAAATGCCTGACTCTTGTTATTTTTATTTTTTTAATCGAATTCTCCCCAAGGAAGGTAGTAAAGCCACTAAGACACAAGAGGTTACTGGGTGTGATAGAATTAGAAAACAGGAACATTATAAAAGAGCAAGAACAATAGAAGAGGAGTCAGGAAGACATTAGATAACGATTTAAATTTTTGAAGTTCAAAGTTGGCTGGAAAGTATGGAACCGGAAGAGTTTTCCACCAATGGAAGAGTTTAAATTGGTTTCACAAAGTGCAAAGATATCTGGGGACAGTTCCAATAGAAAAGATTCCATACTGGAGAAGTTGGAACGAATACCGCGAATATTGGAGAAAGAGAAGTTGAACGGGTGTCACTATCGCTATTGTCTTTAGCACTATATTTAATTTCGGATGGCGTGGTTTGTATTCAGCAATTCTTGTGAATTCTAGTTTAGTATTCTGAGAATATTTAAAATTCTATCTAGTATTCTGAAAATTCTATTTTAGCAATTCTTGAGAAAAAACGTCTCTCAACACCTCTTTAATAGGAAAACAGATATAATCGTCAAATACCGCACACACACAGACACACAAACACATACACATACACACACGCACACATATAAACACACACAATACACCCCCACACGATTCCAAAACGTATCCGGCTATTTTAAATATCAGAACTAAAAGGTCTTCAAAATGGACATTTAACACACACACACACACACACACACACACACACACACACACACACACACACACACACACACATATATATATATATATATATATATACAGACTTATTCAAAAAGAGCAGATTTCGAAAATTTAATAAAAAACAAATACTGAGACAGAAACACATTCAACACATTACTGGATAGGAAAAGATTCAAAGTTATTAAAATAAATGTACATTTTTTTCAATCTTGTCTAAATGCTTCATTTTGTTGGTAGTGTGTCGAATATGTTTCTGTCTCTTAGCATTGAATAACCTCTTGAATAACCTATATATATATATATATATATATATATATATATATATATATATATATATATATATAAAAATATGTTTTGAACAATAAAAATATTAAAAATTAAAATTTTCTGACACACTGGGTTGTATATTAATATATTTTGTTTATCATTTCAGTTAGGTTCCTCAACTAGTTTCGGCGAGCATGGTCATCATCAGGAGAAAAAATCCTGCTTGTTAGTAGCAGTGAACTACAGGAATTAATGACTTCCTGAAGAAAATGTACTTTATCTGTAGTTTCTATTTGTTTTTTTTTATCGTTAATTTTGGTCAGTCCTTGTGTTGGTCAAACGGCCACTTTTAAGTTGATTTTAAGATAGAGGCTGAGGAGATTCATGCGACTCAGAATTCCCTAGGTCATTTTGACAGTTTTATTGGTGGCTGGGAATGGGATGTGTGTGTGTTATCATTTAGTTCTTTCGGAGTGTGTATGATGTGTATAAGTGTATATATTAATATGAGTGTGTGTATAAGTGTGAAACCTCAGCACCTCCGCAAGCATGTCTCTCTTGTGTGGGTGAGGAATGTGGCTAGGGCTTGATTTATGAGGTTATATATTAATTCTATCTATGTTGTTAAATTTGTGATTAAGCCCGTCTGGATGAAGTGTTTTGAGTTTTGAATCCATTTGTCTTCATGTTCCTCTAGAATTTTTTTTCTGTCTATTTCTATTTTTTCAATTATAGTGAATTTGGCATGGCTTTTAAAATCACGTTTTTCTGGGTGAAAATGTTCTACAGGTAATAATCTTTCGTGGGGAGCCGACTTGATCCGATTACAATAATTATTAATTTTGTAGTGAAAGGGCCATTCAGAGTTTCCCGCAGTTTGTTCTTGGCATAGTGTGCATTCTAATAAGTAAATTATGTTATGATTTCTACAGTTAGAGTTGTGGTAGATTTTGAAATTAGATTTAATGACTGAGATAGTGAACGAATTGGTGTATCTAATGTGGTTACAACATAAGCTCCTTTTGTTGTTACATGGTTGGAAAAATCCTGTTGTTTTTTTATTTTTGGTCTATTACGGATTACCTTATTATCAGAAATTTTGTTACTACCTATAATTTCCTTAATGTTCTTAGGTTTACGATATGCTAGAAGGGCGTGTTCTCAAACAAAATTTTTAAGTCTTGTTTATATATATATATATATATATATATATATATATAAACAAAATTTTAGGTCATGTTTATATATATATATTATATATATATATATATATATATATATAAAACAAAAACATGAGAAAAAGCAATGAATAGAAATAAAATTACTGTAAAGTAGTGGATCGAAAAAATACAGCAAACATATAAAAATAAAATAAAAATAACAAAAACGCTAACCGATCATCACTTCTCTTTAGAGCCAATCGAGAAAAAAAAAACATAAATATGTGCACAACGTCTAAAATAGGAGAGAAAAATGTAGTACCAGAGAATCAGCAGTATAAATCACAGGCAGGTTACATTTAGATCTAGTACCCATTCTTTCTGCTTATAGAGGGAAGGCTGCTTAGACTTAATATAAATGAATGAGAATTCTCAGATGGTAATCCGAATGCACTGATTATGATGAAAAAATCTCTAATGAATGACGAAGCACAAATCGAATTACTTCTTAAATGTTCTTCAGTTGCAGAACTGGAAGTTTAGACCAGCGTATACACATTTTCATACTACCCTCGGCTGGTGGGTACTGATCAGTTCTACTCTCCAAACTCTGATTAGTTCCTGAGGAAAAAAAAAGTGTGAAAGTGCTTGCATATACTTCCCCGTTAGGTTACTCAGTCACCAATTTGATACCACTGAGCGTGCAAGTGAATTGTGCGAGTGTCGCATTCATAATACCCGAACGAGTAAATTCTTCATGTATTGTACATTTTTTTTCCTTTTGGCAAAATATCACACCACCTAGTTAGTCCCTCAACTCTACGTTAGAAAACAAATCCCCGTTGAAACATCGTGGACGAGATTAAAGAGAATACGAAGAAGCGACTGATGTCGATCCCGAAAGAGGTCTTTGTACACTGCTTTGAAAAGTGAAAAAGATAAGTGTATGAGATTCTTAGAGGACTACTGTGAAAAGTACTAAGGCAGCTTTGTTAATATTAAATGGCTGAATACATTCAGGATAGACATCCTATATACTGTGGCGAGGTTGCCACTCTGGTTAAAAAGTAAATCACGGCTGACAGCTTCACTGGAAAACAAATCTTTGGATATAGGGTTGAGTTGTGATCTGGGTGGTCATTCAACTGCTGACACATTAAAATTTAGACCAATCAAATGTCATGTGGGCTATACACATATTTTTACAGAACTGTTAACCAATGACAAGGAGCTTCACAAACATTTAATAACCAATCAGATAGCTCTAAAAACACGCATACCTTAGTTTCGAAAAGAAAAAAGAAAAATTACCTTCGTTTGAGTTGGTTGGATTTTGGCGGATGTATTAGAGAAAATTTATATCTACAACTCTTACTGGTACCATGTAAACCAGTATTACCTGCTGCATGGTTGGGTCATCTGTGCCTAAACCGGTTCCCCAATCACGCTTCTAGTGAAGAGCTTTTCTAGACAGCCAATAAGATTAAAAACAGAACCTGTCAAAGGGTGGATGAATGTTTTTGTAGGGTCAACGGTCATCTAGCACAATGAAGTAAATTGGGTTCCATAGTCATCTATAAAGCCAGTGCGGTGATGAAACGGCATCGCTGAGCGGTGAGGAGTGCTTCTTAGACTGATGTCATTGGCCAGTACGGAGGATTCCTATGATGGAATAAACGGCCATGTGTTCGTGGACAAGGCGAGCTTTCAAGTTGGAGGATATCGACTGTATGCTTGATTTGGAGAGGAATGGGTTCCGCCAGCTGTACTTGATCAAGATACGATACCCATGAATAGAGATACCTGTCCGGCTTTCAACCTAGATATAAAGAGGGGACTGGTCATGAGCTCACCTACGCATTGATCCTATAACCACAACCGGCCATGGGTGTGATAAAGATGATGATGAGTGTGATGAAGATGAAGATGACGGTGATGAAGATGATGATGAGGGTGATAAAGATGAAGATGTGGGTGATGAGGATGATGATGAGGGTGATGAAGATGATGATGAAAGTGATGAAGATGATAATGAGAGTGATAAAGATGATGATGAGGGTGATAAAGATGATGATGAAAGTGATGAAGATGATGATGAGGGTGACAAAGATGATGATGAGCGTGATAAAGATGATGATGAAAGTGATGAAGATGATGATGAGGGTGATGAAGATGAAGATGTGGGTGATGAAGATAATGATGTGGGTGACAAAGATGATGATGAAAGTGATGAAGATGTTGATGAGGGTGATGAAGATGATGATGAAGATGATGAGGGTGACAAAGATGATGATGAGGGTGATAAAGATGATGATGAAAGTGATGAAGATGATGATGAGGGTGATGAAGATGAAGATGTGGGTGATGAAGATAATGATGTGGGTGACAAAGATGATGATGAAAGTGATGAAGATGTTGATGAGGGTGATGAAGATGATGATGACGGTGATGAAGATGATCATGAGAGTGATAAAGATGATGAAGAGAATGATAAAGATGATGATGAGTGTGATGAAGACCATGATAAGTGTCATAAAAATGATGATGAGGGTGAGGAAGATGATGTACTCAACACATTTGCTGCATTACATCAATATTTACTTAATTGATTAAATGATATTTGCAATACGAACAGGAAGATATTTTCACGTTATGAATATATTGCTACTAAATTAAAATCAATTGTTCTCGGTCTATTCACTATCAGAGGAGCAATGACCGTGCGCGCGTATCAGTGGCTGTGTTTAGGGCACCAATTGACCTTAATCCCGTCCCTGGATAGGTTGAAAGTTATGATGCTTACCTACTTTCAACCTGGTCAGAATTAAAGATCTGAACGATATGACATTTGCAACCATTTACGGCTGCATTTCCGTGAATTCCCGGTCAGGAGAACTGATTATTGAGGCATGAGTAATATCACGCCGACTTACTTCTCCGGTTTGGTAGGCATGGAAACAAACAAACGGGGCGTGTTAAAAAAGTAACGTAATTTTAAAACTAGATATTGGATCGAGAAAAATAAAACCCTCGATAAAAGAAGATGTTCCCTGAAGATGGTTAATGAAAGCCAACTAAAACGCCGTTTAATATCGTTTTGTTGCTTAACACAAACAACGTCATATTTTCACTAATGAAAAGTCTCTTCAGGACGTAGGTGGTCCACAACTTACTTTTCTTTGTTATCTGTGAAATACCATGACTTCTTGTGTTTTATACCAGAAGGGCATTAATTCGGATTACTTGGTAATATTGGTAATAGACCTGGAAAAGACTAAAATACAATATGTCTTTGCATATCGTGTTAAAATACAATTTATAACTTCTCAATTCATATTCATTTTCTTGAAATTTTGCAACAATGTCCGAGCTGTAAAAGGTTAAAGTCTTTTTCCGTTGGGTAATCTCGCCTTAATAAAAAAAAGGAACAAAAAAACAAAACAACAACCCCCCCAAAAAAACAAAGCAAAACACAAAACAAAAACAACAATAAAAAACAAAAGAAAACAAAAAAAAAAAAAAACGGAAAAGAATACGTTTTTTATTTGTGTCCCCTACAAATTAATAGGATGAATATTTATAAATATAACGCTAAGTCTTATAAAGACATATACATGCAGACAATCACATGCACGAACGTATGCAAATGTACACTCTTAAATCTCTTAGCATGAAGTCTGGGAACCAGTGAAAGCAGCTCATCGGAGCAATTACCATGAAAGTACTTGCAAAAAGACAGAGAGAGGCGACGGCGCGTCTGTGAGAGAGCAACTGTGTATCTTATGTTGTTAAGATTGTGGCCGCTAATAATTAATCCTGGTAGGACTTCGTATTTTCTCAGAATCGCCCCACTGTATCAGGTGAATAAGTTAGGTGAGAAAACACATTTTCGCAGTCAACACTTGGATAGGTTTTGCTGTGAACAAATGCATTCCTGAATCTTTTGTTGATAGTTATGTAGTCGATTTGATTTTTAGTTACTCCTCCTGGGCTTCTCCATGTTAGTAATCGTCTTGGATGTTCTTGGAACACCATTGGACCCTTTTTCTCTGCATTCGTTGCAGGTTCCTAGTATGAACTTGCCAGCTATTTCCTCTTTCCTCTCCTTGCCTACTTTGGCGTTCAGATCTTTCATGATAATTATAATTCCTTGTGGTTTGCATTGAGTATTGCCGTTATCTTGCTTGGAGTAGAAAGACTCGATTTCTTCTTCCGTACGTTGTGCTGTCGGATTATAATAGATATGTTGAAAGTGCTTTCCTTTCAGTTTAACTACAAGAATTCTTTCAGATAACTGACAGTATTCCAGAACGTATTTCTTGATGTATTTATCTAGTATCAATCCAACTCCTTTTTCATTTTTCTCTCCGCCTGCATATATAATCCTGTGATAGTCACTGAGAAAATCTCCGTTGTTTGGCCACCTAATTTCAGATATACATAAAATGTTGACATGTAATCTGTTTATCTCCTGTTTTACAATTTAAATTTCTAGGACACATAATGAGGAAAGAGGGCTTGGAAATTTTGATACAGGGCAGATTGATGTCAAGAGGAACAAATGAAAACAACGCATAACTTACCTAGTGAGCTTGAGTAAATGGATGGTGGAATAGGGTTTAGGAGAGATAACAAAATTTATTAAGAGCTACAAAGGACAGGAAATTGTGGAGAGCCATGATCGCGAACGCCCTGAAGGGACAAGGCACATAGAAGTAAAAAGAAAAACATCTGTCTAAAATGAATAAGAAGCATCTATATTATTTTCTTAATATTGTAGATTTATATGGATCGGATATGAATTGAAGCTGATTCTTCTGATCGATTATATTTTCACCAAATACACAGCATACCGACACACACTGACAGCACACACACACACACACACACACACACACACACACACACACACACACACACACACACACACACAGAGAGAGAGAGAGAGAGAAAGCCGCCATTGAAAGTATTGCAGCCATGAAAATCTAATATAATTCCAAAAGTCTCGATATTAAAGTATTACAGAAAATGTTGACAGTACAGTCTGTTTTAATAGCATTACCGACTGCAAAGTATTTAAAATTTTGTGCAATAATATCCTGCTTAGTGCTATACTCTTTTAATGCGCGCGCACACACACACACACACACACACATATATATATATATATATAATTTGGAGACGTTTATCACTTAGCTGAGTGATGTTGGTTTAGTTTAGTATGCATGATTGAACCAAAACCACTCAGCTAAGTGATAAACTTTTCCGAATTAATTTTAATAACGCTCTATCGTAACTTTTGATAGCGAGCACTTTATGACAAAAACTACCTGGCGAAAAGGCATTTCCACTTGGAAAAGAACCTGCTATTCTGGCACTTAATGCTATCTATCTATCTATCTATCTATCTATATATATATATATATATATATATATATATATATATATATATAACGCTAAGACTTATAAAGACACATATATGCATACATTCACATACACAAACGTATGCAAACGCACTCTCTTAAATCTCTTAACACGCAAAGGCGTACACACACACACACACACACATATATATATATATATATATATAAAAGTGGACATTGAAGTCAACACCTAAGTCCCAACAACTGCATATAAGGATGAAACAGACTGTCGCCGCTGGGTGTTGATTTCAGTGTCCACTTTTATATTTATATACGCTCTATCCCTGATATTGAGCACTTTAGCCCATAAATATAGCATACCCTAAATCTATATGTTTATCACACACACGCAAATAAGCACACACACTTACACCCATATATATAGTGAGAGAAAGAGATGACTTTTACTGTCTGTCAACAACATAGTTAATGCTAGATTCTAGAAATGCAAGACTCTACGCCTTCTTGGCTTCGTGTTTTCCACTTACATGAAGTCGAGTGACTATATCAAATCAATTGCTACGTCTACTGCAAGGACAGTTGATTCACATTTTGATGGCATTTTCTATTGGGAAGAAAAAACCAATGAGTTTGCGCGGAAAAGGGTTGAAAGTTTTGTGGGACACCAGGAACCTCTTCTCGCCACCGTCAAACTGAAAAAAAAAATGGCCTGGTTTGAACACATTGCAAGGCGCGACAGCCTGTGCAAGACCATTATGCAAGTCACCGTTAAAGGGGTACGTAGGAGAGGACACCAACGCAAAAACTGGTTGGATAATGTCAAACAATGGATATGACTGTATTAGAATTGCTGATGGCTGCCATTGATAGACTGTGGTGAAAAAGAGTTAGTGTGGCTTCTGCATTCGGATCCGCCCAACGATTATAAAAGTCAAGGGGATGATGATGATGATGTAGTGGAGCGACTACATCGAATCAACTGCTATTTGGCCTGGCGATCCTGTTGGACATCTCGCGATGCTTGACAAAATCCAAAGTGGTGTCTGTAATGTAATCGATCCTAACCAGGCCTCTCGACTTCAGTCACTTTCTCAACAACGTGACATGACTTTCCTCTGTCTTTTTCTGCAAATATTTTCATGGCAACTGCTCTGATGAGTATTTGTTTCTGGTGCCCCTACCACATGAATTTAAGCGTGCTACTAGATTGGCATTTAGGTCACATTCTTTACTATTGAAATAACTAAATGCAACCGCCGCTTCTACACGAACAGTTTCTTTTTTCGCACTTCCCACCTGTGGATCTCCCTTGCGATTTCTTGCTTTCTTGATAAGGACAATCTCTAAAAATTTAAATGCAATTTCGCCATCTTCTGTCTTCTGGAACCCTGTTCCTTTCTTTGTCCTTCCCTCAATCCTTTCCATTCTCAGTCTACTCATTTTCTTTCACTTTCACTCCCAGTAAACCCCCTGCGTTCTAGTTGCATCATCACTTGCTAGGGGTGAATCAATTATATATATATATATATATATATATATATATATATACTGCTTGTGTTAATAAAATAGTGTTCGATGTAATACAACAGAGCTATTGAGTATATATTAATAAATAGACATATTATTCCTCACCGATAGCACGACTCAGAGTTTCATGCAAGACGCAATCTTCAAGTGCTGATAATTGCGTTGTATATATATATATATATATATATATATATATATATATATAGTCATCCACAGACACACTGTTTCGCTGTAACACAGCTCTTCAGTGTGGCTAGACCTCTAATTACATTAAGCCGGGATCGAAACACGAACGATTTGGTCAGATATCCTACCTCTAGTTGCACGTCAGAGAAAAAGTGAAATTTTAAAGTTTTCTATTCGAAATACGCCAGTGGCTCAGAGAGCTCAATTAAGTTGAAGAGCAATGCATATATATATATATATATATATATATATATATATATATATATATATTTTTCAAGAGGATAGGATCCAGGTAGAACTCAATGTCCAGGACAGAGTAAGAATATAATATAAAAGGTTTAATTAATATCATTTCATCGTTAAAATTTATTACATTGGAATCTTAATCACGGTCCAATTCATCAGACCTATAAATTCAATTGGATCGTGATTACGATTCCAATGTAACAAATTATAACCATGAAATATTAGTGTTTGAGCCTTTTACATATATATATATATATATATATATATATATATATATATATATATAGCTAAAAAAAGACCTAGTGGCACTCTAAAGATCGCATTGTGGAGTGAAAATGTCACCATGCAGTGTTGATTACTATGTCCATATCTATTTAGTGTAGGATTCACGTCAGGGAATAACTGTAAACTGCTTCGAATTTACCGACCATCAGGAACCTTTGATCTAAAAAAAAATAATCTGGGGTAACCCAAGGATTACTGGGTTCACCCTAAAAGAGATGAAATTTGTTTTTCTCTCAGTGTCACTTCAGAACGCCAAAAGACGTCGATTTTTGACCTTGCAGAATCGGATCTCAAATGATGTCACTGAGTGCACCAACATATATAGAAGCTGTCACCACCTGAACATAAGATGCACACACACATACGCACACACAAATATACATGAGACAACCAGATAACAGGAAAGTACGAAAACGCCTCGTGCTGCGTATGACGATAAACTACATCCGGTAACAAGACCTATGACCGGGAGATTGGAAGTTTTGAGGACTTCTTGACTGCTGTTGTTCTCAGGTACATCCTGACCCGGGGTGGGGGGGAAGCACCTGTTAGTGTCTCAGCTATGGGCAATAGGGAACCCCAAAAATAAAAATCAGCAGTACATTTTAATAATATATAAAATAAGTAGCAATACGTTTTTTGTAGCAAAAATGACAACCAATGCGATACTAAAAAAAAATATAACAATACATTTTTATAGTAAAATTACCAACAATATATTTTATGATCTACAAACTATATACCAAAAAAGACATACCTTTACTTTGAAAGTATAGAATTCTGTAGTTGAAAGTATAAAATTATATACAAAATATTTAGATTTCGGCATTAAATATCCCATAGAGGTGTTGATATGCCGCTAAACAAAAACAAGCAAGCAACCAACAAAAACGCACGATGTACGAAAATAGAATCCCTTGTAGCTCCGCAAGAAGATCTAACTTTTGAAAACTGATTCGAAACTGCAAACAATTGATTGGCCGATATTAATTTGTGGAGCCCAGTATTGAATAAAGAATTATTTTACGTATGGAAAGTAGTTTAATGTACTATTCTTATCACATGTTGCTAACACAATAGCTGGCGTATTCGGGGATACTCGTCTACTAGGGCGGCTAGCCAATCCCTATTGCAGACTTTCGCTCAGGCACATTTGTATTTGTTCAACACCTGCAGAGCCAACCTGTGGTTTATACTGCAACTATGCTGAACAGATCTTAGTTACAGTATCTGGGCGAGAGTTATCAAGCGTGATCAACATTCTGAACAACACCAGCACACTCAAACCCTCGGTCACGATGACTTTGGACTTCGTGCTAGCAAGTGTTCCGTCTATCCGATTTTACTCATAAGGCTTGGGTCAAACCGTGGTATGGTTTTCAGCATTTTCCTAAGGTGCCGCACGCTGGGATCGTCCCCAGACCGATAACATCGGGAAGTCTCTTTCCTGACAAATCGACCATGGTGAGATTCGAACCTGGGGCTCATGGTCAGAAAGCGAACGTTCTAACCACTCAGCTCATATATGTTGCAAACATAACATTATACATACATAGATAAGTTATCTTTTGAAACACACGCAAACAAAGCCATACGAATTTTAATATGAAAACAGTAACATTGCCGCCAACAAAGCCGTGTCAGAGATGATTATCCTGATGTCAAGTATGGTTTCGGTGTAGAAATATTACCACTAATCCAGGGAGCCTCAGCAGAACTTTTCAGAAAATTTTGTTGGTTTTCAGTGTGGTTATCTCAGATTTATATAAATGCGACATCTAATCGATCTTCGAATCTTTTAACACGTTCAGCGGTCAGTTACGAAATCTGACTTCAAACGTCAACGTAATAATAGCCGACTTAGGTAATAAATACTTTTATGAGTTGGTTTATTGCTTCAACTGAAGTCTTAACATTGTTTTCACACTAGAAGTATCACTGTGAATAAACTCCTTGTTGGCACCCACAGATGAAAATGTATCAGAAAATGCCAAGCATGAGATAACTCGTAGTCTGCGTCATAATAAAAGCTGTCAACTACGAGATAACTCGTGGTTAGCAGTCAATGTGTTAAATTTCATAGTTGTAGTATAAATCACAGGTTGTGGGTGTTGAAACAGAAATGAGCCCGAGCAGATGCGCATGCTCAGAAACGAGCATTCATAGTCTTCTGATGTTGGACGTCTTCACTTATCACTTTTGCTATCTCAAGCGAAAATCACTTCCAAAAAGTCTCGTTATATTCGAGACTTCGTCGACGCCGGTACTAGTAGTAACGCCTTCCAGTAATATCCGCACTAGTAATACTTGTCCAAGTAGTAATCGCCAAATAGATCAGAACAGAATCGTAATCCGTATAGTAGTAGAGTAGAGAGAGTGAACGTATAGCAATAGTGGATAGACAAGAAGAGTGAACAGTGATGGTATAGTCATCACGCTTCTTCCTGTTTATTCACTTCCTTTATGATCACGTGATCTATTTAATAATGGAATCGCCTGTTACCTACTGGCGATCTAGTTTCAAACCACAGTCTCGGCAACGACACTTACTTTTATACAACACCTTCCCTTTGAAATGATCTCTTCATGGCGAAGATGAGAAATTACGCTGATTTGCAGTGTTGAACATAGAATAGACTGCGCGAGGTGGTAGTCTATTCCAACACGGCCAGATGCTACATAACCAAAACATTAACCTAAGAACTCTTTTAGAGTTTTATTCTTAAAGTAAACTACCCGTGATCCGTTGGGTCATTAACGGTTCAGTTTATAAAACACTGAAGTTGATGTCAACATTCCGTTGAAATGAAAGTTAATTTTATTATAATTCAGTTAAATATTTCAATTCGTTCGTGTCATCATTGGTCTGGTTTACAAGTTCAGGTTTAAAGTTTTACTGATTGTTTACAGCATATAATAGGAATAGAACTTCCGGGATAAACTTGAACTTAAATCAGATTAACTTAAATATTTTTTTAATATGCCAAAAATATTTTAAGATCATACTCACTTGAAAATATTTTTAAATATGCTAAAAATATTTTTTAAGTATTTAAATTATTGTTTGTTTAAAGAAAGCTGAAATATAAATAATTACTCTACAAACAACTGGATGAAACAGCAAATCGGGATCTCTTTGTGTATGTCCTTAACTTAAAAATATTTTAGTTAAAAAATTGCCTGTTATGAACAGAAGAAATTTACAATAAAAATATTTACTGTATAAATACCTCGTATTTTAAATCGTCACTTAAATCAGATTCGCTTAAATCAGATTAAGTTAAATCATTATGCGCCGAGCAGACGACGCACCACGCAAGCACGCAATCATAGACTTTAATATTATATAGATATCCTCATCAGATCGAGGATTTTATACGGATGTCATGCAAGGCGTCCTGCCGTTAAGAAATGTACAAACTGTCAGCTGTATGCAACTTTATTATTTCGCTCAAGCAAGGCAATAAAACCACTAAGATGCAGAGGGGTTATTGAGTAAGAGAGAATATGAGCAAAAAACACTATTAAGGAGAGAAAACAATAAAAGAACAGGAATTAAACAGACAGAAGATAACGATTGATATTGCATTTAAATTTTTGAAGATCAAACTTGACTGGGAAGCAAGAAACCGGACAAGAGTTCCCCAATTGCGAGAGAAAAAATACAGTTTATCATAGAACTTACTGTTACATCTAGTAATTTCAACTGTAAAGTGATGAGACCTTGCCGCCAATCTAGTACTGCACTTAAATTCATGTAGTCTAGGTGCCATAGAGCTGATTTATAGTTTCAACTGAAGTTTTGAGATTGTTTTTCCACTAAAATATTACTGCGAATAAATTCACTGTTAGCACCTGCAGATGAAAATGTATCAGAAAATGCCAAGCACGGGATAAGTCTTAGTCGGCACGAGATAACTCGTGGCCAGAACGAGATAACTCGTGATCAGCACGAGATAACTCGTAGTCGGCGTCATAGAATTACAAAGGGCATAAGTTTTGGAGAGCCATGATCACCCTCATCCTGAAATGACAGGGCACATAAAAAAGAAGAACCCTTAATAGTACAAGGCCAAAGATTTGGGAATGACGCCATTGTAAATCTAAAAGCTGGACCGCTGATTTTTCAAGAGGAGAATTTACGAAGATGAATTCTCTGAAAGTTTGCATTCTGATTATTTTCAATACTAAAAAACAGAAAAAACTTTCCCTACACCCGAAGGTCAGGATTCGAGTACAGCTACCCGTCATTATTTGCGGTTTTGATTTCCACGGCTTTGGTGGTTCGCCGTCAAACGCAGAAATATAAAAAAAAAAAAAAATATATATATATTTATTTTTTTAACACGTTGACCTCCAGAGGTTAGTTACAAAAACTGGCTCCAAACGCCAACTCTATAATCGCCAACTGAGGCAATAAAAAAAATCAAGAGTTCAATTATCGCTTCAGCTGAAGTCTTAAGATTTTTTTCCCACTAAAAGTATCACTGTGAATAAATTCGCTGTTAGCGCCTGTGGATGAAAATTCCAAGCACGAGATAACTCGTGGTGGGCACGAGATAACTCGTGGTGGGCACGAGATAACTCGTGGTGGGCACGAGATAACTCGTGGTGGGCATGAAATAACTCGTGATGGGCACGAGATAACTCGTGGTGGGCACGAGATAACTCGTAGTCGGCGTTATAATAAAATCTGTCAACTATGAGTTATCTAGTGGTTGGCAGTCAAAAAATAAAAAACAAAGTTGCCATATCTCTACTGGAGCTGTTCGGTCCACGCTTACCAGTTTTGATAAGAGTTCAAAATCATCTACGCGGACTTGTGGGTGATAAATTATTTTCCACCCTACCACCCCTTTCCAACAAACGAAACGTTACGAGTCACCCACAGCTTTGTTATTTCCATGGCATGTTTTTTCAAGTGCTATATTCCTTAATCCCACCAGACTTGACATTTACAGCTGGGACCCACCATGCCACACACACAAGAGTGAATCATCTTCATTCCCTTTGAATTCCAATAGTAAGAAGTAAATTCCATTCGGACAGCTTTTTCCGAAGATAAGCTGTTTTGTAGAACGAATTCCCGGAATGATGTCTTCCCAATCACTACAATTTTGACCTCTTCAAATCTCGGGTTAAATGTTATTTTTTTCTGAATAGCCCTGTGAACTTCGCTTCCTGCCAATTCTTACGATCATACAACACCACACAATAATCTTCTACCTTGAGTGGCTCTTTCACTTTGTATTGGGTGAAAATTAGTATAAAAAATAATAACAAATAAATTACGTCTATAATTTAGCTTATAATTTTTTTCCATTATTCTCTAAACTGAGAGAATTATTTTGACTTAGTTCAAACATGTTAACATGTATTTAGTCTTCTTTTTACTTTAATGCTGGTCAAAGCCATTCTTTCACTAATAAAATTGGCGACGTCTTAAGTGTTGGTCGCGTCAAAGTAAGATGTAGTAGCACTCAGCGCTACCCGCACCAAATACTAACAAACAAATAACTTTCTTGTTTGATTGCAATCAGCAAATATAACAAATATCTAACAGTACGTGCGTTGCACGCGTCGCCGAAGTTTTAAGTGTTTTACACTCTGTGAAGATCAATTATCGATTGGCAAAAAGCGATGTCTGTTGTCGGCGGCATTTTGAACGTCTTTGTCCGAACGACAAATCTGTTGAGCCGAGATTCACTGACGTCTGCAAATCTCCGCCAGATTCAGCGCTCAAAACATTCGGTCGTGACAGAACCGGCACCGGCCATTGGTCGCAGATGTTGTTTCCTATTGTGCAACTGAATGTCGAACGTGCTGTAAGGCGATTTTGGTGGGTTGGTGGCAGATCCATTTATTCCTTTCGAAGCTATGTCTGTAATTTAATTTATCGTGTTTTCAAGATGACCAGTGATTGCTAAAATCATTCATCATCATCATCATCATCATCATCAGTCCCTGATCGGGCATGTTTCTGGTTGTAGGATCGTAACGCAGCTGGCCGCCTGACCAGTTCCTTCACAAGAAACCACAGAAGTATTCATTCATGCGTAGCGTCTTGGACAAGTACACCTGGCGGTGTCCATTCCTCTCTAGCCGAGGTAATGTTTGCGCGTAAAATCAGGTCTGTGTTCGACAAGCTACTCCCCAAACAAACAAAACCCGGACGAACAAACACTGTACCAAAAAACAAAACAAAAAAAAAAAACAAACAAAAAAACAAAAAAAAAACACCACCAACGCGGAGAGAAAGTTTTTTTCCGCATGTTTCCTGATAATAAATCTTTTGGGGAAGTGGGTACAATTAAGAATAGAGTAGGAAATATGATCTACATAATTAAAGGTCCACAGTTTACTCACAAGAGACACTTGAACCAAATCAGGAAACGCCCGTCGGACGATGCTGACAGCAGTCCTCCTGAAGAAAAAGAAGTCATGGATGTCATTTACAATACTTCTGACATGCCAATACCTCAAGCGGCCTCGGAGCAATGCCGTTTAAAGAGGAAAAGGAAAATGTTGAGATGTTGAGTGTTTCCCCGTGCGTGTATTGAAATAAGGACAAACACATACGTATGGAAAAATACTGGTACATCTGAAGAGGTATTTACAACAGAGAGGTTAGTAGTCAAACGAACGCAGGTTAGTCAGTAACAATCAGAAAGAGTATAAAGTCCAACTGTATCTTCCGGTAGAGAGACGGAAGTGTGATGGTCACCTGATCTCCCAGAACTCTATAGAACTGTCCTATTAGTAGTAGAGAGATCAGTCCATTCTGATGAGAAGGTGGGTGGCCCCAACAGAAAATGACGGACTTAATACTTAGGGGAGGGGTGTTGTGGTAATTTACCTACGTACACGTGGACTCTCCCAGCTATAAATAGGAGCAGGTACTGCCATTTTGGAGAGGGAAGTTTCAAGGAGTCAGCTCTGACAGTCGGGCCTAACATTCTTGCTGTAACACTCTCGTTTGTATATGTTTGTATTACTGTTTCTGTTAATATATTTGTTTAACTCAATTCCTCGTATTTTTATTTCTGGCCCTAACAAGGCCACAACAATACATGGCGGTGTCCATTCCTCTCCAGGTTAAACTACAGTCGCTGACCTTCAATTGAAAGACCTGCCTGGGTTACGCACACGCGGACGTTGATTCCATGGCAGAGGGCTGGCCATAGCCCTCCGCTCGACGATGCAGTGTCGTCACCGCATTGGCTGCATGCATAGCTACAGAGCCAAATCTACCCCACTGTGCTAGATGGATGTAAATGTTACAAGAATACGTCATGACTGACTAAACTGGTTACCCCACCAGGCTTTTTTTCTGGTGAGGAGGCTAACTAGACACCCAGCAGAATTAAAACCTGTCGGAGGGCATACTTAGAACTGTTTGCATTATTTATCTCATACATGTTCTTTTTCTTTTTCTTTATCACAACCTTTCGTTGGACGACCCATTCTTTTGCCTTCCTTCCTTACGCGTACAATCCACATAAAAATCGATGGAGTTGTTTTTCTTTCTTCAGTTAGTATAAAAATACATTAGATATAGTCCAATTAAAAAAAGATATCTCTCCTTTCATATGGATAGCTGAAGAATAGAAAACCAGCTGAAATACTGTGATTATATATATATATATATATATATATATATTCGACGTATGAGGGTCAAGCAGATCAGTTTCTAGGAAACCGACAGCCCGACAACGGCACATGAGATTTGATTATAGTGGTGAAGGCTTTGTGCAGGACCATCCACACTTTTTGAAGGGCCGAATTCAGAGACCTGGTGCACTGAGTGCCACAAGGTTCCCAAACGACCCTCCGCAGGTTTTGAATTCAGAGTTGTCCTTCTCCTAGACCAGTTGCCATCCAAGGCTATAGAACCCAGCCTGTCCTGCTATTTTACCCATAGCTGGAGGGAGAGGAAGAGGATTCATACCTTTCCCACGACTAGAATTCGAACTCGGCTCTGCGATTCCTCAATCCAAGCCGCTATCCATTACTCCACCGTGCCTCCTCTCTCTATATATAGTGTTAAAATTTAAGAACTTTTTGATGCCAAAATTGCTGGTTCCTTTTCAGTAGTGTACTGTCGGGAAAGTATTTTTGGCAGGTAGCTTTTTGTCATAAAGTGCTCGACATTAAAAGGTAAAGATAGAGCGTTAATAGAATTAATGTGGAGAAATTTATCACTTAACTGAGTTGGTTCAGTCATGCCGACGTAGAAGTTTCGTGAGCGCATTACTTTTCACTCTTCAGGGCTGTTGTCTTCTGTTGTCTTTTCTCTTTCGCTCTCTCTGTATGTGTGTGTATGTACAAAAAACAACAACAATGTTAGTGCGAGCAATAGACAATTTGCCAAAAGAGAAGACAACAGCCCTGAAGTGTAAATGCATTACTGCAATGCGCTCACGAAACTTCGAAGTCGGCATGACTGAACCAACACCACTCAGTTAAGTGATCAGCTTCTCAACATTAATTCTCTCTCCTTCTCTCTCTCTCTATATATATATGTGTGTGTGTCTGAAAATCATTTAAAGGGCTAATAAATGACAAATTACTAAACTTAATAAAAACAGGTGTTCGAAAATCCTTTAAAGTCGAAATTAAAGCGTCAAAATTAATAAACGGGGCGGTTTTAATAAAAATCAGAGGCCAGAAAAGCATTTAGAGGGCCCAAAAGTGAGAAATTATTAAAAGGGTTGGTTTTAATAAAAAAACAAAAAAAAAACAGAGGTCTGGAAATCATTTAAAGGGTCTAAATATGCGAAATTAATAAACGGGGTGTTTTTAATAAAAAAAAAGGGATTTAAAAATCATTTAAAGAAACCAAAATTGCGAAATTAATAAACGGGGTACTAATAAAATACAGGGTTCTGTATCTCATTTAAACGGTCCAAAAGTGTGAAATTAATAAACGGGGTGGACATAATACAAAAGAGATTTGAAAATCATTCAAAGGGTTCAAAAATGCGAAATTAATAAACGGGCTGGTGTCGGAAAATTTTCTCAAGAAATTAAACGTCATCACACTGTCTATTAGACACCTAAGTGTATGTGTATGTGTGTGTGTATATATATATATATATATATATATATATATATATATATATATATATATATATATATATATATATATTGATGTATGTTTCATTAAATATTATGGACAAGTGTTGTCTATTTATTTTATGCAAATTCTTTTCATATCGTCTGATAAGCTTAATAACATTATCATTAAACGAAGAAAATCACAATATTGCTAATTTTCTTTTCAATTTTAACAGCAGGAGTATAAGCAAAAAAAAAAAAAAAAAATTACACCGGTTTTTTAAAAGAACAATAAATATCCGTTGATATGACAGCTGTTACAATGCAACCATAAAATGGTCCTTCCTTCTAACGATAAACACGTAATGAAGTTTTTCCGCTACTCAATACCAGGAGTCGGGCATTATTATACAAAAGATGATGTGTACCGAGCTAAGAATACGCCGACAGTATCCATTATAGAAGGATGTGACCGAAACAAAAGGAGTCACCTTCGGAGTGGATGCTTTTAGATTCAGGTATAAACCAGATCTATATCTATCATTTTGACTCTAGTGTAATCTGGCTATTTCTTCACCGTCTTGAATCTAGTGCAAACTGAATCTGTGCCGACCTTTTTAACACTAGTATAAATTGGACGTTTGTTTACCATTTCGACTCTAGTGTAAAGCCGGACCTCTGTCATTGTTTTTGGTTCTAGCTAAAACCTTTTTGCTGTCATGTAACACCTACACCTGTCTCTTGGTTTTGTTGTCCTTCTTGTCCTTTTCTTCACAATTAAAAAAAAATCTTGTCTAATCGGCAGAATACCTGAGTACATCCTCGGCTAAGAAAAAGAGGTCACTTTCTGAGTGGATACTTGTAAACCTGGGTATAAACAGGTCCTCTGTCGAACATTTTGACTCTCGTATAAATCGGATTTATGTCTAACATTTTTTACTCTAGTGTAAACTGGAGCTATGTCTCCCTACCTATTAATTTATAAAAAGAACCAAGAAGTAATATGTCATTGAATTGAACAACTTTTATTACACTACTTGATCAGAAAAGCTAACAAGAGAGAGAGAGAGAGAGAGAGAGAGAGAGAGAGAGAGAGATAGAGAGAGAGAGAGAGAGAGAGGGAGAGAGAGAGAGAAAGAGACCGAAAGAGAGGGAGAGTGAAAGAGAGTGAAAGAGAGAGAAAGAGAGAGAGAGAAAGTGAAAGAGAGCACTTTTCTTAAGTCAAAAAAGATTATGGCAGGCAAGAAATATAATCTTCGAGAGTGAAAGTGAACGTATATGATCTCAACAAAGATTTGAACCTGTTTTCGCGTATTAAGTTTATGCCACCAAGGCTAGCGTTCCGATTATGCAAAGCCAAAGAGCAGTGATTCTCAATGTGGTCCAAGTTGACCACTGGTGGTCCACATAGCATTTCTAGTGGTCCACAGAGAATTTGTAGCCATAAAAAATTGTAGCCATTTCACAAAAATGAATCTAAGTTATTTCATACTATGAAGAATTAAAAAATATGATATTTTGTTTAATTACACACATGTCCATTATATTTGATAATTTCGAAATTACGTAGGTATTATGCAGTGCTATCTTTATTTTATCTTTTATCATATATATTTATTACATATATATATATCTATTTATAAAAGGCAGGATGTGTGTGTGTGTGTGTGTGTGTGTGTGTAACGAATGCACGGCCGCAATTTTCGACGGAATTGCACCAAAATTTACATGCACATGCTCCAAGTTAGCGGAAAGGCCAAGACCGACCTTGCATTTCCCAACTTCCATCGATAGTGAAAATAATCGATTTTTTCATGCTTTTACGGCAGTTTTCATGTAGTTTGCGGCCATTTTCTACTGGCCAGAGTGAGAGCCTATAGCTGGCTGCCACGAATAGACAGGAAGATTCTATTGGCCAGCGTGAGAGCCAACAGCTGACTGACACGAATGTTAACTAGCATGCTAGCATGCAAAAAATCGATAGCTGCATTCGTCATAACTGGGAAAAATTTAAATCTGCATGGCACTTTACTCCAATTGGTTCATTCGCTTGCTTAAACTCAGCGTTGATTCTGATTCCGCAGAATTGGGTTGGATGTGAAAAAGTATTTGTTGTTAACATTCTTTTTCATTCGGTTTTTCCAGTTACGAGTCCTTTTTTAAATCTGATCGTTTTGTGTTCATTTTGTTTAGTTCTTTTTTTCGTAACAGATTTAATGTTTAGTATAGAGCTTAGAAAAAAATCGCAGTGTGAGATAGGTAAGAAGTAAGGCATGTAGCAACATCAGCACGGCAAAGGGCACTCCTTTAAAGGCAAGGAAGGGCAAAAATATTTTAAGCCAAGTGATAGCGATTACTGTATAAGTTGTACGATTTTTGAATCAAGCACGAGCAACGCCGGGCCATGCTGCTAGTAAATATTATATATACTATATATAATATAAATTTTATATTTTATCTTTTATGATATATATATATTTATTATATATATGTAAAAATATATATATTATATATAATATAAATTTTGTATTTTATCTTTTATCATATATATTTATTATATATATAAAAATGTTATATATAGTATATATAATTTTTTATTCATATAAAAATTTATATTATACATATTATTTGTTTACTAAAATAAATTTTAAAGTGTAAATAGACTACTTTGTAAAAAAAGAAAAAGGTCTATGGACTGAAAAAGGTTGAGAAGCACTGCCATAGAGCGAATCCATGAAAATATCCATTCATTTAATATCAACGAAGAAAATAGTCTCCTTAGGGATATGGCGCCTTTGTCTTGTTCAAAGTATTACCGTATGGACAATATTTACATTTTACAATACCACTTGATCTTTTAAAATTAGGCAGCAAAATCCTCTTTCGGGATCACCGATATGAAAAAGTCCATATAGAAAAGTATTTGTTTTTTCTGCTTCTTTTGTTTTCAATGTGCCCTGTTAGTGTTTAATTCTCCAGGCCTTCTTTCCTCATCATGTACCCGCAAAATGTCAACTGCCTCATCCTGATTGTTAGCAGCAGTTTCATTGTTGTTTCTATTATCCTTAAAACTTCCACATTGTTCACATACTCTGTCCATAGTATTGTTGGCATTCGTCGATAGAAATACATCTTCACTTCACGTCTATCCTTCCTCTGTGAAGACAGTGTCCGGCATTCACTGCCATATTGGAGATTAGATATTACATAGCAGTGCAGCACTCTTTACTTTGTTTCTGAGGTCATTCATCAGTAGAACCACATTTCTGCTGCTTCAAGTCACTTCATCTGTGAATAGATAGGAGATATATAAATAGTGTTCCAATAACATGGGCTGATTTTAAATGGGAATTAAGTTTAAGCGTCAAAAGATTTTTTTTCTTTTTTTCAGATTTGGCGGACATTTGGGCGATACTATTTTCCACACATAATTGCCATGACTTAAATAACATGATCCAATAGAGAAATAAATAAATATTCACCAATAATAATTTATTTACTGCTGACTTTAATCCATCTCAATGAAACACCCTTATATATAATCCGTCTTAATGAAGCATCCTTTATTAGATAACCGTTCAGCACTCTTCTTTGTTTCTAAGGACATCAGTAGGGCTATATTTCTATCGTCACAAGTCTCTCTTTTATCTGTGAGGAGATTATTCGGCATTCACTGCCATATAGGAGATTAAATATTACATGGTAGCTCAGCACTCTTTTCTTTGTTTCTTGCACACATTCATTAGGAGAAGAACTATATCTCTGTTGTTTGAAGTTTCATTCATCTATGAAGAGATTGATCAATATTCACCACTATAGAAGAGATTAGATATTACATAGCAGTTCAGCACTCTTTTCTTTGTTTCTAAGAACATTCATCAGTAGAACCATATCTCTGCCGTTTCAAGTCTCTTCTTCATCTGTGAAGAGATTGTCCAGTAGTCATTACCATGTAGGAGATTAGATATTGCATAACAGTTCAGCACTCTTTTCTTTGTTTCTAAGAACATTCATCAGTAGAACCACATTTCTGTCGCTTCAAGTTTCTTCATCTGTGAAGAGATTGTCAGCATTCACTGCCATATTGGTGATTAGATATTTCACACACTTTCAATATGCTTTTCTTTGTTTCTAAGGACATTCATCAGTAGAACCACATTTCTGCCATTTCAAGTCTTTTCTTGATTTGTCAGATTCTTAAGCATTCACTGTCATATTGGAAGTTAGATATTAATTGTTTGTTTCTAAGCATCTGTCTATAGAGCTTCACATTTAAGAAAAATTAAAGTATTTAATCTCGAATTCCATGAAGACTCCTTCTGATGGGTTTACAGACTCTACCTGAGTTTCGTTTTGTCGCTGATCTGAGGCGAATTGTACAAAGATTTAAAAAGAGGCATTTATTTTAGAATAAAGGAAAGAAAGCAAAACATCAAATATTTTTTTAATCTTTTTGTCTGGAGATTTGATTATTACGAGTATTTACCACGTATTTTTTTATTTCAGAATTTTAAATTTGAATCTTTCTTGAACCGTTATGTTTAATATTCTTCGGTGCGTTGAATATTTAATTGGATACTTTTGTTGTGTATCTGGGGATTCTTGAAAAAATCCCATGAAGAATCTGCCAAGTCATCGGTCCTGACCTGACCTGACATTTCGGCTTCAGCCAATTTCCCACCGTCATAACGTAGCTTCCCTGTACATTTTCTAAAAATATTCTCATGGCAATTGTTCCAAGAAGCTTTCCTCTTTGATACATCGATTAAAACATATCACAATTCTTCAGGAAAATAGTTCTCTCAAGCCAGGTAGCTGTTATACCTCTTTCCAGTAATGATGCCAAGTTATCGGTCCTGACCTGAGATCTCAGCTTCAATCAATTTCTCACAGTCGTAACGTAGCTTCCCTGTACGTTTTCTAAAAATATTTTCGTGGCCATTGTTCCAACGAGCTTTCCTCTTTGATACATCGACCGCATGAATTTAAGGGTAGTGCTCGATTGGAAGCAGTGGCTCATAATTTTACTTCTGAAATTGCTGTATGTAACCGTAAGTTTTATTCTACTGTTTTTTTTTACATCTCGCACTTCTCACCTGTTGAATTCTCTTCTAACTTCTTGGTAACCTATCAACTACAATCTTCAAAACTTTGAATGCAAGATCAATCGCCATCTTCTGCCCTTCTTAATCTCTACTTTTTTTATTGTACTTTCTCAATAACGTTTTCTCAGTTTTCTTCATTCTGTTGGTGTTCTTCCTTACTAACCTCTAACATGTTAGTGGCTTTATCGTCTTGCTTGGGGAGGAATGATTAGAAACCGAAGGTGAAGGATAGGTGTTACAATTTTGAGTGAGACACTTGATGACAAAATGAGCGTAAGCTCAAGAGAAAAAAAGAAAAGAAAAAAAAGAAAGGTCTGTCTTTTGGCTTAACTCCTCAGAATCGGCGTTTATTAATAAGAACTTAACTAATTATTGTCCTCTTTGTCATCGTCGTGGCTGAGTAGTTACAACTATGGAATTAGAGGTCAACTCTCATCATGATCGATTAGTCAAGGGGATGCCATCCTGATAATATTGACCGAGGAAGAGAAAACCATGCTATGGGTTGACCTAAGTCCCGTGAGTGGAATTCAGAAGCTGTTGGTTGATTGCGCTAGCACGATATCTTAAATCATCGTGACCGAGGCTATTAGCTTTGTTTTTCTACCGATCTCACCAGATTGTGCCTCATCTCTCAGAAACTGCAACTAAGCTTCGTTCAGCAGAGTTAGCTCTGCGGATGTTGAAAAAACACAAAAGTGCCTGAGCAGACGTCTGTGACAGGGATTAGCTAGCAAAACCGTTGTAAATCCCATAATCTCCCAAGACCCACGGAGGCCGACTATTAAGTCACTGCCAAATCCTTTCAACATCATTGTTATCCTCCTATATATATATATATATATAAAACATTAACAATATCTTTGCCATTATCAAAAATGTTATCAAATATAATGCACCTATTTTATTTTAGTTGCTTTTGAGCTAGATTTTTATCTTTTACAATGTTTTTTTTAAATCAATTCACCCAAGCAAGGCGATAATGCCACTAAGACACAAGGGGTTACTGGGAGTGAAAGAGAATGAGAATACTTTAGAAGGAACCGGAAAGCCAGTCCTAAATAGGACACAAGGGCTAAAATTCTACTCCTGTACAAAAGACTGGGGATAATTGTTACTGGGCGATAAGCGAACTTATCTGCTACTATTGAGGAGAAAAAATCATTTATGATTGTTTTCAGGCAAAATCAATATGGAGAAATTTAATTCTCTACGCATAAATCCCCCCGAAAATTTTGTAAGCAATTCGAGCGGATATTATAAATCTATTGTTAAAATTTAAAATGAAAAACAAAATGCAAAGAGAAAATCGCTGTTCCATCAACATCTAATTTCAATTTAATACATAATTTAAAGATTATAACTAAACAAATCCCGAATTTTATTTAATGCAAAAATCAATTTTACGTCTTAAACAGAAACATTTTAAAATAGATTACCTCATAAAAATTAAGACCTTTTTTAACAGAGAAAAGAAAGTATAGTCAGCAAAAAAAGCCCAATTCACAATAAAATCTGCTGCTGATTGAACGGAACTTCCAAGAAACGTACAAATTAAAAAAGACAAAAGAACCATTTTATTTTTTATTATTAATAATTATGGAGAAATTTATAAAAGTCAAATAAATTCCCCATTTATATATCAGTCAGTTATGTGCCATGCGTGATACACGTTTAGGCGATCATGTATCTTTCGATAGATGACTGACGAGGTAGATATTTTTTCCCGCAATAGGTTACCACTTCTTTCTGCGGTAGAGCAGTTGTCATACAAGACTATAGAACCAGGTCTGTCTTGCAATTTACCCATATTTGTGGGGAGAAGAAGATTCATATCTTTCTCAAGGGTATTAGCACGTAAGTGAATGTAATGGAATTCGAACTCGGCTCTCCGATGACTCAATCCGAGCCGCTATCCATTACTCCACCGTGCCTTTATATATAAAGATAGAAATATATAGACAAGCCAGAATAGAAGTAGGAGATATACGGGTCAGTTGGGACGGGACTATGTTTCTGAGGTGGCCTATTCATTTGCTAAAAGCAAAGTGGGTAACCCTTGGTAAATAATATTAATATTGTGATAAGTGTCAAGAATGAACAATTAGCCAAAAACCTTAAAAAAGATTTATAAAAATTTAATACAAATAAAATATAAACAAACAATTGCAGATAAGTGACAAAAAAACTTATGTTCTAAATTTTGCACTGATCAAAAATTACTTAATGATTAGTTTGAAATAGAAAGCTCAAGGCCTATGGTATTTCTGGCCGGATATCTGACTCAATTGAATTGTTTATAACAAATCAATGAAGTTCGTGTTGAACGGCCACGATTCTAGGTCATTTCACATTAAGTCTCTATCCCTGGACCTACGTTGTTTCTCATTTTTATCTACGACCTTCCTCATGTCATCATTTCCCAATTAGGTATTTATGCTGATGACACTACTATTTCCCCCTGCCTTAATAGTAAATCCGATAGGTCCAGTAAAGTAAGGCTGGCAGCAAATTCTTGAAAATGATCACTAATCAGTTGTTAACTGGGGCAAGAAATGACTTGCAAATTTTAACTCCTCCAAAATGAAACTGCTATCCTTTAATCAACACAGGGAACCATTTTTGCCCTTCATCAGCATGGCTGATGCTAACCTCCAGGCGATCAACTCATTGTGCATTCTTGGTGTCACGTTTTCGATTGACATGAAATGGAGTGATTAAATTGAATCACTTGCTAGGTCTGCTGCTAAAAAGGTTGATTCAACGTGTCGTACCAGACAATTAAGAATCCATGTTGCACATGTATAAACCTGCCATTTTTCTGTGCATTGAATATTGCTGTCATATCTGGTTGGTGTTTCTGCCATATATCTTGAGATTCTCGACAAAATCTTAAGAACTGTCTGTGACGTTATCGGGCTTGACCTGGCATCTCGACTTCAGTTACTTACTCACTGCCTCGACGAGGCTTTTGTATAAACATTGTCATGGCAGTTGTTCTAATGAGTTCTACTCCTTGGTACTTCGACCGCGTGAACTCAAGCGTCCTAGTAGATTCGTTACTAAGTCTCATCATTTTACTCTTGAAGTAGCTAAATACTGCCGTAGGTTCTATTCTAATAGTTTCTTTTCTCGCACTTCTCGCCCTTCTCGCCCGTGGAACTCTCTTCCGGTTTCTTGCTTTCTGTCATAAAATCTTAAAAAAATTAAATGTAATATCAATCGCCATCTTCTGTTCCTATGAATCCTGTTTTTTTTATTGGGTTTTCTCCTTACACACAGTGACCCCTTGCATCTTAGTGGCATTATCGCCTTACTTAGGGTGAAATGAGTAAAAACCGTAGTTTTGGCCCATTGCTAACTTTGCATATATATGGCTGCTTATTACAACAATACAAACTGCCATTCTTCCCGACAATCGTTAAATGACAGTTCGAGTAGTTGCAACTGGGATTAAAATGAAACACTAGTGACAATGCTTCATCTAAGAAACATTCAAGATAATATTACTAGTGTAAACAAAGTAACTGAAACTAAGACGAAAATACAAGTAAAAATAAATTGTTGTTGAACTGCTTCATATACTAAAAATTATTCTCAATTACTAAAAATAATAAAAAAAATTACATTGGCCAAACAAGTACCACACTATCTCAAAGGTTAATCTGTCACGTATCGAAACATAACATCACAGACAACAAAAATATAACTATTAACATAAGATAAGTATTAGTAGATACTACCAAAATACTCTAGCGTACTCACTGCAAGGAAAGACGCAAAATAGTCCAAGTTATTATTATACAAAAGAAACATCACATTCAATAGAATATATTTCACGGCAGGCGACGATGCTTTAAAATGAATCTAAAATTTTTAAATGTGCATAAAATAATTATAGCCTGTATAAAAATTACATGCATTCGTTTTCTGGTGCCGACAAGAATAACGTATAGTAAGTGAGTGTGTGTGTGTGTCCGAAAAATATACGAATATACGCGCGGCATGTGTATTATTTATCTGCGGAGGTAAGACGGACAGATTACTGGTTACAGAAAAATGCAATGCTTCACAAAATACGCATGCGCGTGTATGTGCAAGTCTGTATGTATGTGTGTATTGAAAGAGAGAGAATACAAAGAGAATTAGTTAAATATGAATTGAATAAGATATATAGAGAGAGTTGAATAGAATTATACAGATAGGTAAAGTGAGATGAAAAGAATGAGACAAATATGAAGAGAATTAGATAGATAAAAGGGATGAGTCAGATATGAAGAGATTCAGATAGATGGAGAGAGGGAGATAAACGGGATAAGAAAGATATGAAGATAGATAGATAGATAGATAGATAGATAGATAGATAGATAGATAGATAGATACACACATTATGGATTAATATTGTGAATTTCTTTCTTCGTTCAACGATAATGTTATTAAACTTATCAGATGTTACGAAAAAATTTACATAAAATAAATAGACAACGCTTGTCTATATTATTTAATAAAACGTGTACGAATGAAAAGATGCTGCCTAAATACACACAATATATATATATATATATATATATATATATATATATATATATATATATATATATATATATCAATAAATTACAAAAGTTCAAGTGACTTATCTGATTAGCCGACTCAAGAGTTTCGCATCGAAACGTTCATCAATGTCAGATATTTAAATGAAGTTTCAGTTCCGCTAATCTGTGTAAGTAACAACCAACGAAATGTGCCGGTTTCGTATATAAGACAAGAAAATTTTATTTGTGTGGGGATATGGGCCCTGTAGGTCATCAGATTTTCTGGCTAATCCGTGTTATTTCTTAAAGGGCCAGTAAAACTTTATCAAATACTGGTTCTTCTAGAAAATGTTCGATTGTCTTTTCACACTTAAAAGGAAATTTACCAAAAGGTCACTTAAAGAGGTTAAAACTGCTTTTCTCGCAAGAACAAGGGTTGCAATTCAGGTTTCTTCCAAGATCTGACAAAGCTTCGAACGAATAAAGAAACAAATGACAGTCCATCATTATTTCACAATAAGCGCCCAGTCTTGCCCTGTAGTAATGGCGGGTCCCGCTTTCTGTTCTCCATTCAAGAAGATATTAGCATCAGTGGCAGTGACGCCAGAATTAATTCATGTATTTCTTACCGTATTACCGCTAAAACCCATTATGGGAAAAAGTACGTCGCCAATCCTGATCTATCTATCTATCTATCTATCTATCTATCTATCTATCTATCTAAATCTCTGCATATCTGTCATCCCTTCTATCTATCTATCTATCTATCTATCTATCTATCTATCTATCTATCTATCTATCTATCTATCTAAATCTCTTGATATCTCTCATTGTCTCATTCTTTTTATCTATCTATCGATCTATCTATCTATCTATCTAAATCTCTGCATATCTGTCATCCCTTCTATCTATCTATCTATCTATCTATCTATCTATCTATCTATCTATCTAAATCTCTTTATATCTCTCATACTCTCATTCTTTTATCTATCTATCTATCTATCTATCTATCTATCTATCTATCTATCTATCTATCTATCTAAATCTCTGCATATCTGTCATCCCTTCTATCTATCTATCTATCTATCTATCTAAATCTCTTTATATCTCTCATACTCTCATTCTTTCTATCTATCTATCTATCTATCTATCTATCTATCTATCTATCTTCATTTCTGTCGCAATCTTTTCATCTATCTCAATTTCTTCATATTTGTTTCATTCTTTTCATCTCACTTTAACTACCGTATAATTCTATTCAACTCTCTCTATATACATATTTAACTAGTTCTCTTTGTATTCTCTCTCTTTCACCCCACACACACATTCAGACATGCACATACACGCGCATGCGTATTTTGTGAAGCATTGCATTTTTCTGTAATCAGTAATCTCTCTGTCTTATCTCCGCAGATAAATACACACGCCGCGCGTATATTCGTATATTTTTCGGACACACACACTCACTCCCTATACTTTATTCTCGTTTGTATCGCGGTCTATGATTCGACCATATATTTATAAATCTAATACCTGCATATACATTTGTATACACGTACATTCCCGCACATATTTCTACATATAGTTCTTTTGTTCAGCGGTCGATAATTCTTTTATTGAATCGAACAAAAGGATAACAGGCGAAGCGAACAAAGTCTCGCTATATTAAAGTGAATTCACGTTTTCGGAAGCGTTAAGAAAATGTGGCATCTTCGCTGAACAGAAAAAGAAACAGCAAACCTAAAAGAAAAGCTGAACAAACCTCCTAAACAGAAGAGCTCTATTTAGCAAACTCCAAATTCCTCTATTTTTGTACATTGCACAAAACAAGTCATATCCTTTCATATTGTTTCTTCACCGTGAACTCATATGATCATTGCCAGTGTTAAGGTTCTGAATGCATTGAGGAATAGTCCATTACGAAGAAAAGGTAGGGAGTGCGTTTAAGAAAAAACGTACATTGTGCGAAATAATTCTTTTATTCTTGAACTAAGAAAGAACGCATTTCGATATTTACTTTAGCTTAGTGTTGCACAAGGCGACAATTATAGGGTGCTCAGTGAGGATTAAATTCATTACTCAGGTGTAACGACCAAAGGAACTAGCTCGGGGTAGAGTTTTAGAGTAGGCACTGTGATCAGAAATAATAATTTTTTTCTCCAATTTTTTCATATCATTACAGATTAATTACTCCAGATCATGAATATCGAACATTTTAAAAACATTTTATAAAAGTTAAAAGAGGGTCCAGTTTGCTATGTAAATTCATTGTAAATTAATCCTCCTACGGAAGCCGAAAACTATGTGGAAGTTTAATGACAGTGTTAGTTTTGACTTTTCCATAAAAAATCTATTTTGTGTCGGTGATAGTGGTTTGGTTTGGTATGGTTTGGTTTTACGGCATATCAATACCTCAATGGGTTATTTAATGCCGACAAGATTTTTTTTTATTGCTGGTAATATTTTTTTCCAAAAATGTATTGCTGGTAATACATTTTTCCTTAAAAAATATATTGCTGGTAATATTATTTTCCCTTCAAAAATATATTACCGGTAATATATTTTTTCCTTCAAAAATATATTACTGGTAATATTTTTTCTTCAAAAATGTATTGCTGGTAATAATTTTTCCTCAAAAAATTTATTGCTGAGATGTTTTGATACCAGCAATAATTTTTTTACACTTTCATAATGTTTTTGACCCCAGTTTGGGGACCCTAACAGGTGTTACCACTCCGGGTTAGGGTGGACCTGGGAACACTAGCAATTAAGAGATGGTTTCACGCTCCTCAAAACCTCCTGATAAGAGGCCTTGCTGTTGGACGTAGTTTATCGTCTTACCCAGGACACTCAGTGTCTTATAAACGTGCAGAAGGTATAATATATAGAGGTTCAGAGCGAGAAATTAGCAAGCCGAGTTCGAAATCTGGTGGAGATCGTTACATTTGCTTTTGAACAAATACACGCCAATCTTGAAAATAATCCCCAATCTATTCATACTTATCTAATTCTTTTTGTACTCTCTCTCTCTCTCTCTCTCTCTCTCTCTTCATATACACACGTATTTTATTTCCTACGCAGATACTCACATACGCCGCGCGTATATTCGTATGTTTTTCGGACACGCACACACACACTATGCTTTAATCAAGTTTGATATTTGGGGCAAGAAATGGCTTGTAAATTTTAATGCCTCCAAAACGAAACTGCTATCTTTTAATCCTAATAGAGAAACATTTTTGACTTCCATTAGCATGGATGTGGTTAATCTCCAGGAGAGCAAAATTGTCACTTCCTGATCTCATATTTTTTTTCACTGGCATGCAGTGGAACGATTATATTGAATCAATTGCTAGGAAAGTCGGTTTACTGTGGCGTACCGATTTTTTCTTGCAAAATTCCATCTTGCACGTTTATAAATCTATCATTTGTCCTGGCATTGAATATTGCTGCCATATCTGGTCTGGTGCTCCAACTATATATCCTGAGATTCTCGATCCAAAGAAAGGTCTGTAGTACTATTTGTCCTGTCCTAACTTCAATCACTTTCCCACTGCCGTGGTTCCCCCTCCCCTGACTTTTTTTAAAATAAATATTCCCATGGCAATTGTTCTAATGAACTTTTCCCACCTGCGTGTTCGTGCTTAATGTAGATCCACCATATTTGAGAAATAGATCTTGTTGAGACTTTCTGGTGTTTGTCGTTGGATAGCACGCATGCGATTAAGCGGGACAGAGAGTTACATCGACATGCAATAAACAACGAATTTATTTACTTACTGCTGCCATATCTGGGATGGTGGTGTCCAGTCTTCACCGACCAATCCTTGATAGAGTTCAAAAGCGATTACGCGGCCCTGTGGGGGATTAATTATTTCTAGCCCTTGCAACCTATTTTCCCGTAGGCGAAATGTTGATAGCCTCTCGCTGCTTTATCCCTGTTTCCATTGCAAATGTTCAGACGAGCGACATTCCTTAGGTCAAGCAGTTATGACTTTCGCATCTAGAACTCGTCATGCCGCGTACGCGGTGTCAACTCATCCTAATTCCCTTCGTATTCTTTTGGTAAGTAGGAAATTCCACTTCGCCAGAACTTTCACTTTGTAGAGGAGGGTACTTCCTCGACCACTACAATCTTAACCTCTTCAAGTCCAGAGTCAACCGTTATCTACCTTACATATCCACGGTATTCACTTCTTACCTACTCCCATTACGCCTTTACAATAAGCTCGTATAGTGATCCTCTACATCCAGTGGCTCTTGGGCCTTGTCTTGAGTGAAATTGTCTATGATGGAAAATCGATTTGATTGGTGGTGTCCCGTTTTGTCTTTTTTATACAATTTGTCTTATCTTCAGAATTATCCTAAAAATTTAAAAATATATATATATATATATATATATATATATATATATATATATATTGAACAGTAAAAAATATTAAAAATTAAAATCTTCAGACACACTGGGTTGTAGATTAATATTCTTTCGTTTATTATTATTATTATTATTTCATTTAGAATCCTCGATTAGTTTCGGCCAACATGGCCATCATCAGGAGAAAAAAATTTCTGCTTGCTGGTAGCAGTGAACTACAGAAATGAATGTCTTGATGGAGAAAATATATAATGGATGTAGAGAATTACTATACGAGGTTATTGTAAAGGCGTAATGGGAGTAGGTAAGAAGTGAATACCGTGGATATATTAGGTATATATATACATATTGTCATCATGTTAAGGAGAGTGCCTACGCTCGGGGCAAAATGGCGTGTCGGCTACACAATCTGGCTAAATCTGTATTTCTGGGTCTATCTATATGTGGCTAAGCTATTGTTCTTTTATGAGGTCGGCCTCCATAAAAGTGACTCAGATAGCTGTGTTTATTTAATGTTTTTTTTTCGAAATTTTCATCGGCTGAAGAACCAATATTTTTTTTGTTTTAATCTTAGTCGATGTTAGATATCGTGTTCTGAATCGGAAATGGTTTCTCCGACGGGCCTTTGTTGGTTTTTAATTTCCATTGTCTTACGAACCTTCAGCGTAAACACTTCAGCTAGGATTTTTCTTTTTTTGTCAGGGCTCCGGCTTAAGCTCAACTCCAATTATGTTGTCAACTTACAGTTTGTTCGAAACTTTCCAAAGCATTTGATTGGCTCGGAGTAATAAAGAGAAAAAAGGATCAGGCTTAAGGACCGGAAGAATCCGGACTATAGTTGGAAAGTCAAGCAGATGATTCGTTTAATTATTGCGACGTTTTTGCTTATAGTCCATTTGTCGCCTTTACACTAACATTCTTTACTTATTTATTCAAGGTTTTCTTTTTTTCTTTACGATTTTGTCTTTCGTTATTCTCTTTTCTTTTTCTCTTTCTTTCTTTCTTTCTTTCTTTCTTTCTTCATGATTTTCTCTAGCGTTATCCTAATTTCTTTCTTTATTTGTCCTTTCTTTTTCCGTTATGACTTTTTTCTTTCGTTATCCTCATTTTATTTCTTTCTTTCAGCGTGATTTTCTCTTTCGGTATCCTTAATTTCTATCTATCTACCAATTTTCATGATTTTTTCTTTCGTTATCCTCTTTCTTTCTTTCTTTTTACTTTCTTTCTTCAAGATTTTCTGTTTCGTTATCTCATTTCTTGGTTATTTCTTTATGATTTTATATTTCGTTATCCTTATTTTCTTTCTTTCTTTCTTTCTTTCTTTCTTTCTTTCTTCAATATTTTCTATTTCGTTATCCTCTTTTTCTTTCTTTCTTTCTTTATTCAATATTTTCTATTCCGTTATTCTCATTTTCTTTCTTTCTTTTTTCTTTCTCTCTTTCTTTCTTTCTTTCTTCAATATTTTCTATTTCGTTATTCTCATTTTCTTTCTTTCTTTCTTTCTTTCTTTCTTTCTTTCTTTCTTTCTATTTCGCCATCCTCATCATTCTTCTCTCTTTTTGATTTTCACTTTCGGGATCCTTAATTTCTATCTATCTTCATGATTTTCTCTTTCGATATTTTCATTTTGTTTGTTTTTTTTTCTTTCTTTGTTTATGATTTTTGATATGAGGCCAAATTTGGGACCACAGAAGTAAAACACGGAACACGGATTAGATGTAAGAAAGATATATTAACAACAGGTTACAGAGATAGTGTAAGCGGAGCTTACTATATGTTAGTGTCCAATACTGGTAGTCGTACGCGGCTCTCACTGTCTCTCTGCGTCTCTCTCTCTAGAGTGTTGTGTCGCATACTTAATATAGACCTGGAAGAGTCTATTGTGTAGGTAGTTTCCGGTCTCACAATATCCCCCCTTCCAAAGAGTTTTCTTTTTGAAAAGGAGAGAAAAAAATAAAACTGTTCATACTTTTTCCTCTTGGGATTTACGTCGAGCGGTTGAGTAAATTTCCTTTTCCTTCCTGAGCGTCGCACTTCAGAAGAGACTTGGGGCATGCCGAGATCGAACTAGAGATCTTGATGTGTGAGCCACAGCTTTCGCAAACCATCTGGCAGTTTATGTAAAATGCAAGCACCCATGCCATATAAGCTTGCATCACTTGCGACTATGATGTCGAGACTAGGGTCGTAATGGGTGAGGGAGAGGTCTGAAGTAAGAGTTTTCTTGATCTTCTCGAATGCGTCTTGGCATTCCGGGGTCCATGACCATGGTTTATCCTTTTTTAAGAGTTGGTTGAGAGGCCCTCTCAAATTTTGCATTGGCTCGTATTTGATTGGACTTCTTTTTTACGTAGACCGTAGGTGCTGCCCACTCGCTGCAATCTGTTTTTGACAGAATACCTGCTTGTTCGAGTCTATCTAACTCTTTGTTGATTTGCTCTAGAGCAGCGAAAAAGACATTCCGTTTCTTTTTGAATACCGGTTGTGCACCGTCCTTCACCTTGAACTTAGCTTTCATTTTAGTACATTTCCCAAGGCCGCCAGAAAAAACCTGGGGAAATTGTTGTTTGAGTTCCTTTTTTAGATTTACCAAATTGGACGTTGTACTTTGTATCTTGCGACAAAATGTACTCATTGGGCAATCCCAAAGATTGAATTTTTCTATCCAATCTGTTCCAAATAAGTTATCTGAAGTTTTCAATACGTAGGCTTTGAGCTTTTTGGTAACTTCATTTAGTGTTACTGTAAGTATTACCTCACCTAAAATGTTAATCTTTTCGCCAGTTACGAATTTTGCTGTTTTATCCGTTTTTAATAAGGTCGGCTTGTTTAATTTTCGCCAAGTACGCCAGTTAATGGTTGAAATATCGGAACCCGAGTCAAGCTGGAATTTAATGAAATTATTGACAATATCCATTGTTACATATTTCCTTAAATTCCTATCGGCACTATCGTCAAATTGGGCTTGCCTAATTTTATTTTTGGGTTTTCTTGTTTTGTTGGCGTACCAGTACGAAGTTAAAGTATGCCCACTTTTATTGCAATTTTTGCAATATTTTTTGTTCTTAACTGGACAGAATTTCATCCAATGCCATTTACCTCAATGGTAACATGGTCCGGGCGGTTTCTTTAACCTATTTGGGTTTTGGTTACTGCGTAATTTAGGACATGAGATTTGCCTTTTGTCGTTTTGAGGGGAATAAGAGGTAGACTTGCTTCTGATTTTATTAATCTGAGCCACACCTGATTCCTCGATAGTGTTTGAGTCACGCTTTACAGATATTACTCTTTGACAGTCCTCTGCCAGTTTTTGCAGAGTCAATCCTTGTTTGTTCTCAAGCTTGGTCAGTACACGTCGTCTGACTTCGGCGTCTTCTGCTGATATTGGACCTTGTGCGAAAATTAAGCACTTGAAATCATCGGCAGTCAGTTCGGCTAGTTTAAAATCATTACAGAGCTTGTTTACCGATGCTGAAAACGCTAGAAAATCTTGCTGGTTGTCTTTGATTGTGTTCAGGCATTTCCAACGTTTGTGGAACAAGGTTGCGTTAGGCCCGAATACTTCCGATAGGAGCTTAATAGTCTCTGAAAAATCCAAGTCAGTGGTTTTCTTGGGTAGTATAAAGTTTACGAACCTACTATGTTCTGTAGTTCCCAGTTTTTTCAATAGTAGACGTACCTTTTTTTTACTGGGCCATTGTTCACAGTCTACGTTGAAAATATCTTCGTAGCGCCTGTAAAAAGCGTCGAACGTTTTGTCGTCCTCTGGTACGTATTCAAATGTTTCCATTGAATTGTAGATTGTACTCTGGGAGAATATTGTATCTTTTTCAGAGTTTGAGCCTTTTAATGCATTTACGAGTAATTCTTTAAGTTGTTTCTGTTGTAGTTCAGCATTCTGAAGCGTAATTTGTTGGAATTCCATTTGTTGTTTATGTAATTCCAAAAATAGTTGTTGTTGCCTTTCTTCTGATTTTTGTTGCTGATCCAAATTAGCTTTTAGCATTTGGGCAATTACTTTTTGAAAATCTTCCATATTTAG